>CAMZMU010000085.1:13531482-14069707 GCA_947311845.1 Poa pratensis | reverse complement strand
CATCTCTTCTCCATCGCGGCATCGCTGTCCGCCAAAAAAGGAGATTTCTTGATTCCCCGGTGCAATCTTGATCCTTGACATGGTGATGAAATTGCGCCTCCATACCACACAATGCTCGATATTTTCCAATATATCCTCAATAGAATGAGGTTGCATAGCCCTTGATTTGACAATGCAAAATGCGAGATCCAAGCTACTGACGTCGTTGATACGAAGGTACATTCACAAGATGCAAGTAATTCAACCTTGATCTAACATGCATCACGAGATTTGAGAGTCCCGATGATGGTGTACTATGCCACTATGAGATCTGAACCTCGAAGCCCTTGATCCATCAACGGAAGTGTGCCCCGATACGGAATCTAAACCTCAAAGCTCTTGATCTAACATAGGAACTGAGACCCGATAACAGATCAGAACCTCGAAGCCCTTGATCAAACAACATAAGTGAGCTCGATACAAGAACAAGCCTCAGAGCCCTTGGTATCCAACAAAGGAAGTGAGGCCCGATACAAGATCTGAATCATAAAGCCCTTGATGCAACAACAGAAGTGTGTACGGACACATGAAATGATTGATCATTGGCACACCAACCGGATCAAAGCCATGGTGCTTTTTGTTCAACAGAACATATATGAGATCTAAGACACCTTTCGATATGTGGCATAACCACAATCACGATGCCTAGTGGTTTTGCGATGCATTTTTGGGAGATGAAAGTACAACATGTTTGATGGCCCTTGAAGAGGTTTGATCTACGGCGCCAAAAAAACACTTTGCTGCGCGCTAATTGACGAGGAATATCTTGCGTGTTGCTTCTATCTCCCCGTCAACGCGCCAGAAAGCAGTTCATTGATCTCCGGTGCGTAGTTACCTGCGTCAAAAGTAAATGGGTTAGGTTGAGACTCCAAGTGCAGAGTGTGTAGCAGTGGAAGACGTGGTTTTCCCCACGAGGGTGACTCGAGGGTTTAATATCGAACTCTCGGGAATCAGTAGTGAAGATATATCTTCTTATCCTTCTTTGGTTACCTACAAAACAAAGTTAAATGTTTTGTCCTCAACCTCACCTGTGGTTGTCAAGCACAAGGTAAAGAATGATATCAAGATAGTTATGCAATGCAAACAGGAAATAAATATGCAATGGTGTGGATGCAATGGTAAATGATATTTTTAGGTTTTTTAATGATGTATGCAAGATGAAAAGTAATTTTTGTATTTTCGGAATTTTGATGGCTGAAAATGGAAAAGTGTATATGGTGTTGGAAAGGTGTTTCTTATGATAAAAATGGACCGGGTTCATGGTTCACAAAATGCACCTCTCTTTATAAAGTGGCAGACAATGGAACACACACAGAGTTAACATATGAGAATTGCAACACAGGGTTTGATAACAAGTTACTTAGATATATGGGCATCACGTCCTAACATAGAGACCTTTTGTTATTAGCTCTCTTATACTCCACCAAGATGCGAACTAAATCATAACACCTCGGTAATTAAGATGACTCAGAGTATAGCAATAAGTTTCATGACATGAAGTGAAAATAAGAACATGCTGGATCTAGTGATAACCCCCAAGAGCAAGGGATCACTGTAGCGCCTCTCAATGTGGAAGTAAGGTATCGATCCGCAGGGCAAGAAGGAAAAGTTATCTATTCCCTACAACTAAAGTGTCACAAGTTTTAGTTGATTATGCACTAAACAAGTTTGGAGAACAAGGTGGTTGATGGATGGAAGTTCGATGTAGCAAAACAAGAATGTAAAAGTGTCCCAATCCTCTTCAACGCAAGAGGACAAGACAAAGGTTTTCTCTTCTAGGAACAATGGACATGGGTTCATGGGTTCACTTAATCCTCTCTCTCATCTATGGTGATTATCATGTTATAGATAATACACACAATTGTCATGTTTAATGGTAGCTTTTATGACAGCTATATGTCCTAAAACACATAGTTGAAAGAAATATTCATTTGTGTTGCTAGGTCACCCTCGTAAGGCTAGCGTGGTTGCTCTCACTCCCACATCATACTCTTTCTTTTTACCCCCAGATAAAGTGTTGGGCGGTACTGTGTCACACAATACTACGCCGTGTCACATCGGCCATCCCGTACCTACATACATCATACTTCTTAATGGAAAATATTCTAAACACAAGTGCAATGATTTATATTTCGGTGTGTGATCACAACTCTCTCATCTATCACACTTGGTGGTGTCAATCACCTCATGACAATGAAAAACAAGGCATTATGAATAAATCAAACCATCACATGCATCATAAAATATCTCCAAAGTATGACAAATCACAAAAGCTCCAACACAACGGTAAATGCATAACAAATCATCTCATACCACAATAATTCACCACAAAGGTATTACATAATGACCGTAATCATGTTAGCAGCTCATACGGTACTAATTAGTGAAGCTCAAGAGAGAGGAGAGAATACATAAGTTACCACCACAAACCCAAGTCCAGGGGTGGACTACTCCCCCTTCATCATGGTGATGATGGTGGAGATGTTTCTTGCAGTAATGTATGATATGAACACGCCGAGGGGGTGGAGCCCTCCGGAGGTGACTCCGGCGGCGTTTCCCCCCTCCGATCTTCTCCGGCGGCAGCCTTCTGACTCTCTGTTTCGTGTTCTGTGTTTCTCTCTTCCCTCCGCGCCTCCTCGCGAAACTCCTCGGGGGACTATTTTATAGGCGTTTTTAGGTCAAAACCTAGTCGGTGGAGAAAAGATCGACGGCAACGGAGCCACGAGGGCCAAAAGAGTGGGCCCCACGCGGCCAGTACTGGCCGCGTGGGCCACCCTTTTGGTCCTCGGCCTCCGTTTGTTCGCTTCCTTCGCCCACAGTCTTCTTCCTTCCAAATATTGACGCCCGTAAATTTCCAGGTGATTTGACGTTTGGGTCCCTGAAACATTAAAATAAGAAATAGGGTTTTCTGCCTGTGCAGGGTTAATTCCATAAAAATAGGAAAAATGAAATATTCCAAAATCATGATAAAACATTGATATAACCCTTATATGATGCAAATATGATTGGAATATAAGCAATTAAAGTGCAAAGTTCATGTATGCATTTTACATGCATCAACATCCCCAAGCTTAATCCATGCTCGTCCTCGAGTATGAAGATGATAAAACTAACATGGACTTTGCAATTTAATACTTAACAATGATATCAAAGATGATTACATTGCTACATATAGTCAAATGATTCATTCTTCAAAGGAGTAGCAATATGCAAATAGTTTATGAAGTGATATCAAGTATTCAAGACAAGGATGTTCATTGATAGTTCACAAAGTGTAACATAGAGCAAGTAATATGGAACACATGTATGCATAATGATAAGTAGAACATCCTACAATGGTCATAGAGTGTAGATGAAAATCTGAATATGATAGGTGTACACTTTGGAAAGATGTATATGTGAGTAGAGGTAAAGCATGCATAAGTTTCATCCAACTTCCAAACTCTTCTACTTAAGTTAATGATTGCAATAAGGTATTCATTGGTGTCAAGCTCTCATTGCCCCTATCATAGCATCTTGAATGATTAAGGTTAAAGTGAAAGCAAATATGAGTAGTGTGCTTGATAAAGAATGGTTGAATGTCTCATGCCCCTTGAATACAAGTACTTACACCATGTGTTACTCAACTTGGGAAACAAAGCAAGTTCAATTAAATATCATTGTAAGCATAATAGTATCATCAAGAGCGTCAACTGGGGTACCTCTTGTCCCAATATGGAACAAGCCCATATCAAAATGACAAGACAAACAAACAAAATGAACAATCTCAACACCCTTTTTATTTACCATTTGGAATAGTTTTTATTGCAAGGTGTATCACAGAAGGTTCACCATAGTATGTAAGTAAATTTCCACCATGAATGATGCATGGCTTAGATTAGCGGCCCAGGCGTCTCTCTAACCATTTACACAAACTCATTTAAACTCACTCTATTTCCACATTTATTTCAACATGATAAGCATCCATAGACAAAAGCACATGATATCAACTAAATGAGATGAAGAGCGTGTTGAAAGCTTGCCATGTGACAGCACATATGGGCTAACTTCCAACCCAAAACATTTATCAAGCCACAAACATCATAATCTTAATCACAATGGGTCATGTTTTATTATGCAAATAAAAGAACATTGTGCATCAAGTTCGTGAGAGCTATATAACCAATTTTTCCATCAATCAATAACATAAACATTTTCATTCAGAGGTAAGATAACACAAACAACATGTTAAACATACTCGGAATAGCATAAAGCCAATAGGTAGATATGGTGGACTCACTGGAATAACTTTGGTTGAAGGTGTTGGAAACAAGTTTTTGCTTGTTGGAGTTTTTGGGCTAGCAAAAGGGAGAAAGTTGACCATCTAGATGCATGCATGAGTGTCCATAGAACTAACTAATCCATGTTAAACCAAGTAAATAACAATCAGCACAAAACATGAATAAGTGATAGCTCTACAAAAAGAATTTGCAAACTATTACTCATAAACAAGCTCATGAATCATGCAACTATATGTATCATTAAAAATCAACTCAAACATCCCTTTTCCCAATCTTATAAAAGCATCCAACATATTTCAACCCATATTTCCAGTAGCTCTCTCATATATAAATGATAGTGTGGTGGTCTCTCAAAACAAATCAAACAAAAACAAACAAAAGACGCTCCAAGTTTATGCGATAAAGTGTTTCGATCGAAAAACAGAAGTTGGACGTGTGCAAACCGAGAGTGTGTAGGTCCAGGGGTTGTCTTCACATCCCCAAGCTTATGGTCTTCACCATCCTTGGATAGCTCTTGGTGCATCTCCTCCAATCCCTGTGAAAAAACTTCAAAACACCGTTTCTCCCTCATTTCTTTTCTGTGGGGTGCATTAATAGTGATAAACAAATAGGTTTCTTGCTGCATATAATCCTTGAACAAAAATTCATATGAATGTCCAGAAAGTGTATAATGTTGTATGCCTACTCATAAACTCAATTGGATCAAAAAGATTCAACTTAAAAGCTCAAAGCATGCATCAAACAAAATGGGACAGAATCTGTCCAGAAAAACAGCAGCAGCAAAACGTATTTTTCTACCCTACCAAACTTTCTCGAAAAATTCCGAAAAATTCATGCATACAGAGGATGAAAAGTTGCAACTACAGTTCAAATATGAGCTCATTCGGAGTTACAGAATAAGAATTAAAAATCATACCGTGCACGATTCGTGCAGGAATAAAATCTCCGAACGCTATAAGCAACTTTTTCAAACCAAAAAGGGTAAAACTTGGCACTTTATTAAAAATCCAGAACCTAAACTAAAACAAAGTCTCTTGTTACAGCAAGAGGACACAAAGAAAATCACACATAAAAATAACCGGGTTGCCTCCCGCAAAGCGCTTTCTTTATAGCCATATAGCTAGGCTTCTTACTTGTTGTTTATTGTGGACGAAGCTCATGAGGGAGCTTGAACTTTGGTGGTTCCCTCTTCCTTGGAAGTGTTCCATGCACTTCTTGTGTGGAAACTGAAACTTTACATTCCCTTCTTTGAATCAATGATAGCACCTGTGGTACGAAGAAAAGGTCTTCCAAGAATAATAGGACTAGAGGTTTTATTCCCCATATCCATGATTAGAAAATCCACAGGCACAAAAGTCATATGTAACTCTACCATAACATCACTTACTTTTCCCAAAGCATGTTTAATAGAGTCATCAGCAAGTGCTAGTTCAATAGAGCATTTTTCAAGATTTTTCAATTCAAGCACTTCATATAGTTCTTTAGATAAAACAGAGACACTAGATCCTAGATCAAGTATGGCATGGTGTGTCTCTTTTCCAATAGTTACTAGTACCTTAGGTATCCACATATCCCCAAGCTTAGGTGGTATCATAGCCTCTTGGTTGTACCTAGCAATCTTTTCTTTCAAGACATGATTAGCAATATAAGAACCAAAACCTGCTTGGTTAGTGTTGATGGAAGGATCACTTGCAAATTTTTGTAAGATAGATATTAATTCATGCAAGCTACAATTTTCTAAGTCAAGCAAAGGATCCTTGACTTCATAAGCATTTTAACTTCCTCAACTTCAACCTCTTTCATTACCCCAATAGATTCTTTAGCAACTCTCTCTTGCTCATGAATGTGTTCCCAAGACTTATTGATAACCTCTTGGCAATATTTATTGTTTCCTCATGTTTTTGGGCTGTAATGATGCTCTTTAATGATGAGACTTCCTTAGTAAGCTGATCTACCCTTTCAAACAAAGCATCTTGTTTTTCAAACTTAGAGATAAATTCCTTATTAAGCTCTTTTGGGTAGATATAAAAGATCTAATGGTGTTTTCCAAGTCACTAGAAACATTACCACTAGAAGCATATTTATTTGGCACATATGGGGGTTTATTATAAGAGTTATAATTGTTGTTACCATACCCATTATTACCATAGTTCCTAATGAAGTTGACATCAATATTTTCAGAATTGTTACCAACTAGTTCTTGCAAAGGAACATTTTCAACACTAGGTTTATTAAGCAAAGCAAGAATAGTATCCATTTTAGATGACAAATCATTAGTTTCTTCAATAGAGTTCACTTTCTTAGAAGGATTAGGTGCCCTATCAGTATGCCATTGACTATAGTTTTGCAAAATGCTTTCCAATATATTTTAGCTTCTACTATAGTCTTACTCATAAAAGCACCTCCAGCAGCAGAATCAAGTATGTTTCTAGACATGTAGTTTAAACCATTGTAGAAAGAGTGTAATATGGTCCATTCATTAACTCCATGTGAGGACAAGTTCTAAGCATAAGTTTTATCCTATCCCAAGCCATAGCAACATGTTCATTTTCATTTTGCCTAAAAGAAAGATGTTGTTTCTATTTTGCAAAATTTTAACAGGGGATAATATTTCTTAATGAAAGCTTCTTTTAGATCATCCCAAGAATTAATACTACCAATGGCAAGAATGCAACCACTCTTTAGCTTTTCCTCTAAGTGAAAAGGAAATAACTTCAGTTTTAGGATATCACTTTCCACATTTTTAAACTTTTGCATGTCACATATTTCAACAAAATCATGAAGATGCATAGAGGCATCCTCCATAGCACTACCACCAAATTGTTCCCTAGTTATCAAGTTCAACAAACTAGGACTTACTTCATAACTCTCAGCATTTATCTTAGGTGTGGCAATAGCTCTCGTGATAAATTGATCATTAGGAGTGTTTGTGTAGTCACACAACTTAGTTCTTTCTCCCATTTTAGCAAGTTTTTTTTTTTTTTTAATTTTTTATGCAAAACTGAAATAAATATGATATGATATGCAATGACACTAACAAAACAAATAAATTGCTTTGTAAGTAAAGATGGATAAGATGGTGCTCACGTAGGTGCAACCTCCCCAAGCTTAGGTGTTAGCACAAGTTGGTGACGTTGACTTTGTTGTGAGATGAATGCGATGATGCACACCCTTGGATAAATCTCTCAGCTACGATTCCCCGGCAACGGCGCCAGAAAACAGTCTTGATGGCCCGAAGAGGTTGATCTACGGCGCCAGAAAACACTTTGCGCGCTAAGTTGACGAGGGAATATCTTGCGGTGTTGCTTCTATCTCCCCGTCAATGGCGCCAGAAAGCATCTTGATCTCCGGTGCGTAGTTACCTGCGTCAAAAGTAAATGGGTTAGGTTGAGACTCCAAGTGCAGAGTGTGTAGTAGTGGAAGACGTGTTTTCCCCACGAGGGTGACTCGAGGGTTTAATATCGAACTCTCGGGAATCATAGTGAAGATATATCTTCTTATCCTTCTTTTGGTTACCTACAAAACAAAGTTAAATGTTTGGTCCTCAACCTCACATGTGGTTGTCAAGCACAAGGTGTAAGAATGATATCAAGATAGTTATGCAATGCAAACAGGAAATAAATATGCAATGGTGGTGATGCAATGGTAAATGATATTTTTTGGGTTTTTAATGATGTATGCAAGATGAAAAGTATTTTTGTATTTTTGGATTTAATGATGGCTGAAAATGGAAAAGTGGTATATGGTGTTGGAAAGGTGTTTCTTATGATTAAAAATGGACCGGGTTCATGGTTTCACAAATGCACTCTCTCTTTATAAAGTGGCAGACAATGGAACACACACAGAGTTAACATATGAGATTGCAACACAGGGTTTGATAACAAGTTACTTAGATATATGGGCATCACGTCCTAACATAGAGACCTTTTGGTTATTAGTCTCTCTTATACTCCACCAAGATGCGAACTAAATCATAACACCTCGGTAATTAAGATGACTCAGAGTATAGCAATAAGTTTCATGACATGAAGTGAAAATAAGAACATGCTGGATCTAGTCACAGGAAGAAGCTTGGTCACCCTCAACCCTTGCAGCATGGTATTTTTGTTTATCCCTAGTGAGTAACAAAGTAAGGTAAACACCCAAGTGGATCGCGATATTAAGTTGTCAGCTTACCGCACACTCACCACTCCCCGTTACTCCAACTAATGCACACGTTCCCCCCACCACGCTCTCATAAACATGCTTGATCATAACAAGTAGACAAGAACGGGGTACATAATATGCATCTATACTCATAACTGAAACAAACATTGCAATCTCAAACATATATTAACTCATATAAAGATCCACCACATAGGTATTACAACGGTGACCGTAATCATGTTCAGCAGCTCATACGGTACTAATTAGTGAAGCTCAAGAGGAGAGATACATAAGTTACTTCCACAAACCCATAGTCCAAGGTGGACTACTCCCTCTTCATCATGGAGACGGCGGAGAAGTCGATGGAGAAGATGGAGACCACACGGCAGCGCCGCCTCCGGAGTTTTCCCCCTCCAATCTGCAGCTCCTGATCTCCGTTTCGGTGTTTCTGTATTTGTGCGGCGCTCCTTCCAGAGAACGCGGAGGACCTTTTATAGGCGTTTTTAGGTCAAGACGGAGTCGGTGGACGAAAGATCGACGACAACGGAGCCACGAGGCCCAAACTAGTGGGCCCCCACGCGGCCACAGTACCTGGCCGCGTGGGCCACCCCCGTTTCGCCTTGCGGCTCCGTTTGCTTGATTCCTTCGCTCCTACGTCTTCTTCCTTCCAAAATAACGACTTCTGTATTTTTCCAGGATTTATGACGACGTTTGGGTCCCTGAAACATAAAAGGAAAGAAATAGGGTTTTCCTCGCCTGCGCAGAGTTAATTCCATAAAAATAGAAAACAATTATTTTTATTTCCTAAAATCATTAAATAACAGTGGTATAAACCCTTATTTGATGCAAATATGATTAGAATATAAGTGATAAAGTGCAAAGTTCATGTATGCATTTTACATGCATCACATGTTCACCTGGGGCATAGCAGTGAGATCTGAGGCACAAAGCCCTAGATTCATAAGGAGTAAGTGAGATGCAACACATGAAGTGTTCAATCTGGTGGCATATCAATGAGATTTATGTGGCGGCGGTTTTAGTTCACGATGTATCTGATAGATCCAAGCTACAAGGTGTTTGATCCAGTGGCACACAATTAAATCTAAGAGGTGGTGGTATCAATTCTAGGATGTATCTAAGTGATCAAAGGGTCAAATTTGTTTTCGATCCACTAACACACAATGAAATCCAAGCGGCACGGGTTCCAATTAAGCGATGTTTCAAAAAAACTAAGGCACACATTGTTCGATCCGATGGGCCACCAACGAGATCTAAGAGGTGGTAGTTTCAATTCACCAATGTATCTAACATATCCAGGACACATTTTTTTCTATTCAACGACATATCATCTTAACCCGAACCAGAAGCTTTATTCAAAGTTGCATATGGAAGATACAAGGCTCATATGTACATACAATGGCATTAGATGTGAGCATATTGTTCTTCAATCAATACAAACACTATGAGATCCAAGCCACAACGGTCTAAGGTGTTACCATACAAGATGGACACAAACATTTCTCATACAACCCAACAAGCACCACCAGCCCATGCGAGCCCTTATCCTTGGCTATGGCCGTGGTGATAATGGTGAAACATTCCAAAATGGATCTTGAAATGTTCTAGGATGTGTTCGATGCTAGAAATTGATTTCAACAACTGCACTCGTGTTTAGTTACATTTTCAACATGTGGATGAATGACTTTCTCTTATTAGAACAAGGAGTGGGGATACTAAATTTCTTCAAATAGAAGTAAGGAAAAAATTATTACATTTGAAAATTATACCATAAAATATATTTGGCACAACTTTGTTAGGCAAGAAAACCACCCCATATAAGCACAAACCTACAAACAAATTTGAGGTGTTTCCATGTTCAGTTCTATTTTACTTGCCAGCTAAAATATGTTTTGTGAAAAAGTGAAGCGTAAAATCGTGTGATGATTATATGAACACATACTACACACCCACACAATATCTAAAAGTGCAGATCAAAACAATATGAATGAAGACCAAACGAAAAGTAACTAACCTAAGGCCAATTAAAACTCTTTAAAGATATTCAGGTTAAAGAATGTCATATTTCCTAATTAGTCTACAATTATTTCAGGAGGATTTTTATATTTGAAAAAAATCCACTAGGAACATGCATCAAAGTTGAAAAAAATAATAAGCACTTAGTTTGGACGAAAACTGTAAGCACATTTATCATTGGTTTGAAAAAAAAATCATAAATATGAACATTTCTCATGAAATTATATTTAAAATGGAATTTATCTAGTTTACTACCTCCATACCGTTATTATTGTCGTGGTAATTTCAAATCTGTACAATTTCAAAGTTTTACATTTAATTTTATAATTTAAATCACTTCATCAAAATTTTAAGACCCTAAACTAGTAACATTGAGTTTACTAAACTGTAGAAATAAATTCCTATAATAAATATGACCATCCTATATCTTTATAATAATTTTGGATGGTAAAATTTATACTTTGATCAGCGAAATTAAAGGGCGCATTGCATTTTGAGACGGAGGGAGTAATATTTTGGTAAAAAAAATAATAATTTGAAAACTAGTAGTAAGTAAACAGGAGACCCAAAGAGGCAGCCTATATGGGCCAGTAGTTTGAGGCTATATATCTTTCGGTCCGCCAGAAGCCTTCAAGTTCTCGCCAAGGCCCAACAAAAGAAGAGAAAGAGACGCTCCCTTTTTCGTCTTCCCCTCCTACCTTTCCGACGGTGTCCTCCGCCGCCAACCGAAGCTCCAAGGTAATCCGCTCCAGATCTCCCTTCCTCGCCGGTCCATCCGCTCGCGCTGCTCGCCGGAGAACTCAAGCAGTTTTCCTCCAATTCCTTTGCGGGAAATGTTCGTGCAGGGGTTCTCGAGGAGGAGAGGAGCGGCGTCGGCGATGCCGGATTCCAACCTGGACGATCTCTCCTGCAGGCCGCGGGGCGGACCGCAGGGAAGGGCGGCCAGTCCCGGCAGCCGAATCAGCGGTGGGGCCGCCGCGCGGGGTCCGGCGGCTCCGATGGCTCCGACGACGGCGACTCCGACTCGGACGTCGCGCCCAGCCACCCGAGGAAGAGGCTGCCGCCGGGCTCGCAGGTGCCGCTCAAGAAGAGGCACCAGACGGAGAAGGGCAGGGGAGGGTACGCCGACGAGGAGGACCTCGATGACGAGGGGCGGCGGAGCGGGGGCGAGGACTCGGACAGCGCGCCGTCCGTCGGGAGCGACCTGTACAAGGACGACGACGACAAGGAGGAGCTGGAGAGCATGACGGAGCTGCAGAGGGAGATGATCCTCGCCGAGCGGGGCACCAGGATCGACGACTACAAGCTCAAGAAGCTCGCGCGGGCCTCCTCCTCCTCCAAGACGGACAAGGCCCGCAAGGACAGCAGCCCTCCCCCGCCGCTCAGCCGCTCGCGCGCCTCCGCCAGGACCGACAGGTCCGCCACCAAGAGCGCCCGCGCCCTCGACGAGCTTCGGGCCAAGCGGATGAGCAAGCAGGATCCGGAGGGTACCGCAACAGGTTCAAGGATCTGCTCGCCAAGCCCGGCTCGCCGACCAGGCGCAGGGCTGGAAGTCCCCCCAGCGACGGTAGCAATGACGGCGATAACAGGGTGGGGAGGATGAATGACCACAGAGGGATTGCTGATGATAGCCGGGAGGATGAGTTTGACGAATCGCCAGGCAGGCTTGACCCTCTCAAGTTTGATGATGTCAAGAGCATAACCCTCCGGAGGGGGAAGCTGGTGAAGTGGTGCATGGAACCCTTCTTCGAGGACCTCGTATCTGGGTGCTTTGTGCGGCTTGGGATCGGCAAGACAAAAAGTGGCACCCCCAAGTACAGGCTGTGCATAGTTAGAAACGTGGATGCCAGTGACCCAGATAAGAAGTACAAGTTCGAGACCTACGAAACGTGCAAGTTTCTCAATGTTGTATGGGATAGTGAAGCCAATGCTGCCCGGTGGCAGATGACTCAGGTCTCTGACTCTCCGGTCCTCGAAGAAGAGTTCAAGGAGTGGCTTCAAGAGGCTGAAAAGAATGGTGTGCGCATACCAACTCGGCAGGACGTGCTGGAGAAGCAAGAAGCCATTCAGGAAGCCTACAACTTTGTATATTCAGCGGACACTGTACAAAAGATGCTAGAAAAGAAGAAATCTGTGAGACGCTCCATGAATGTTGCTGCTGAGAAGGATAGGTTGAGGGATCAGTTGGAGATGGCCCTGGTCCGGAGGGATGAAGTAGAAGCAGAAAGTATCCGTGCAAAGCTGAATAAGCTGCAGAAGAACGCGCGGCCAATGTCAACTAATGAGAAGGCAGCAAAGTTGGAGGAGATGAACAGGAAGAACCGTGCTGACAATTTCAAGAATGCATCAGAAATGAAAGCTGTCAATTTAAATCTCAAGGCTGGAGAGGCTGGTTATGATCCTTTTTCAAGGAGGTGGACAAGATCGAGAAATTATTTTGCGGCAAAGCCGAGGAGAAGCAGAAGGAGATAATGCTGAAGCCGCCAATGTGAACAGCGATAATGTAATGGCTGGCAAGGAAGATGTGAAGAGTGGGGTGCGAGTTGGTACTGTAGTCACAGCCTCAGCTTTAGTAGCAGCAGCTGAAGCTGGGAAGCTGATTGATACCAATGCACCTTTGGATCTCGGGACAGAAACAAACCCCCTGCACAATTTCGAACTTCCTATATCACTGGCTGTTCTGCAAGAGTATGGTGGGCCCAAAGGTCTGTTTGAAGGCTACATGGCAAGGAAGCAGAAGATAGAAGCTACAATGGGTTACAAGATCCCCGACAATGATGGAAGGAGGCATGCTTTAACACTCTCAGTGAGCGACTATAAGAGGCGACGTGGTCTCCTCTGAAGGATTTCTTCTTTGACTGTTCGATGCATTTATCTGTCCTCCTAGCAACAAGTCTTGTGCATCACTCTGACAAATTGTCCAGACCAGTTGCATTTTAGCCTTACTTCCTCTGAAGTGATATTGAGACAATCAGATTGCACATTATTTTCATAAATACATAGACCTGTATGTCTGATAGTGTTGTTTACATTTCATGTTCTTTTGAATCATATGCGTTGTTTCTCTTGCATAAAACAGCGTATAGTGCCAGGTGGATATGTCCTGTTTCTCTATGTTTGCTAGGTTGACGTCTAAAATGTTTTCTAGTCTGTAGATTGGTTCCATTGTTAGTTCGGTCAAATCCAGTGCTGGTTTCAATGTGTTTCTCTGCTAGCACTGATATTTTTGGTCTTATGCTTCCTCTGCGGTTCAAAGCAATTGTAACTCGCGTCCACCAGATGTATTCATGTTTCAGTCAGGTTGCAGGGCGGCGCCCGAACCCGGCCCGCTTCTACTGAAATTAGCCTACGGTAGTTGTATTGATTTTGTCCAGATTTTCGTTTTTCTGAACTAATTCCTACTTATGTGGGCCGTTGCGGGCCGCCGCTTGACACCTTCATGTTTCAGTGCATATGAAATAACGGAACGACAGTTATTTACTGTTGTGCTTTATCATTGTGAATATTGTTCTCAAGTGCATTTCTGCTCCAATACTAGTTTTTGCACGACGTATGATATTTGTATCGCATATATGTTCATCTGTTGATAAAAGAGAACATTTCTTGGATGAACTGCGCATTTGGTGCCAAATTCTTCTTGCCATGATACATAACGTACTGCAAACTGCTGTACCATTTGAACTGGGCGCACGTCGAATTCATCAAAGAACTATCAAATTAGACGTTTCACAAGCTACCAAGACAATTTTTTTTTTGGAGAAAAGGCTCAAACTTCCAATTCAACGCAACATGTCATCATGCCTTTCATGCAGTTTAGATTAGAAACCATGGTAGCTTTTATTCATATCAGATTACGCTGGTTCTGCTATGTTTATCCGTTTGTTCATTATTACAAAGCTTCAATGTCTAAATATTTAGTAAAGTGTTAGAACTTGAACCGGCATTAGTCGTTCTTTGCTTTCATGACCTTTTTGATGATGCCCATCATCTCACTTCCAGGAAATCGCCCAAGGCAGCCCCTTGCAGCAGCTATCTCCGTGTACTCACACACGGTATCACCACTGAAAGCTTTACGCTCATCAGGCCCGCGTTCTGCTGGTTCTGAGCTGTCGGTTAGATCTTCTCCTGATTTAACCGAAGGCAGCGGGAAATCATCAAGGGGGGTGTTCATCACATTGTCCTCCCCAATGGCTCCCACAAAATCTCTCAGCCGGCATATTGCAAACGGGACAGGTTCAAAGCTATGATCCCCGTACTCAACAGGCGTAGAGTGGTCTCCAGTGACACAGAGGAAGTACTGGTAGTGCCCTGACTTTTCAGCTTCCCAAAGGAGCCTTGTAAGCTGACCAATAGCCCGGTCGACAGCTTCTAGACCTCGTACCTTTAACTTGACAGCCTTGTCATGGCCAGCATCGTCAATAGCCTGTGTTGATTATTATAATAGAAACAATCAGCATCACACGGTTAATGCAAGTTTTAAAGAGAACCTGGATTGTGTTTTAACCTTGATGTGCAAGAATCCAAAGTCGTATCCATTTTCTCTCCTGGCTTTATATTCATCCTCTCCTGGCACAAAAACGCGAGGTGGTGTGTCCAGAGGAGCAGAGAGTGCCCTGGCTATAGCTTTTGCCTTGGAGGTTAAGAGGGTTCGATAATCTCCCGTTGCTCCAGGTGCTTCAAGGATATCAATGCCCAACGATAGCCCCAGTCCGGCTATGATCTTGGTGGGAGCTACCATGCATGGCGCAAGTCCATGCTTAGTTTCAAAGGGAGGTACCTAGTATAGCCACATGCCACTTCATCAGAAAGAAAGTCCAGTGTATCAGTAGATATAGAACATACATGCTAAATCATGGTTAGTGAACTTTGTGTGCTTTAGATGGGAAACACTTATGTTTGCACGAAGTAATTTTGATTATATTTGGAAGAGCCAGTACAGATGTTGACCAATAGTTTGCTCCTTTATGTGATAAAATAGTGATGTATATACATTATTCAAAATGGATGCTTGAAAGTATAAATAACCGCAATGTCTCGCTTCAAGGTCATCAGTCCGTTAACGCTGATACTTTTGAAAAGTATAAAGTAATGTAGGAAAACTGAACAGGCCAAGATACCGTAAGCTTAATTGGTAAAAATTCCAACATTAGAACTTGAGAAACGATTATGATTGTTTTTATGGGATTAAAAAACACAGTACACGAAAGCGAAAGCACAGTGCAAATTTTTCCAGAATTATCTTCGATATTCATATTGCTATTGCTATCGCTATCTCCAGAGAGTTTCCAAAATTAATATCAGTAAATGCACAACAAATATTGGTCCACTAACCTCAATCCGGATACCACAACCTCGCAATAGTACAACATTAGCAATATTCTTCCCCTCGGCTGCGCGCTTCGCATTGATGGGTTGAGAAACCAGTATACGCGTGATCTCCTTAGAAAGCTCGTTGACCACAGCTGCAGTGTTCTTAGCTTCTTCTGAATCATCCAAAGGTTCAGCCTTCAGATGCAAGCGGTTGTCCTTCAGCGGATCAGTTCCAGAAATGTTTCCGCTCAGCTTCGGCCCTTTCACAACCACACCACATCTGTGCTCAGTAGCGTACCTGTAGAGAAGAGGTGTAATTATGGTGACAGCTTAACAATAATAACAACACTAATCCTTAGCATGAATAACTGGTGTACCTGACTCTCACTTCGTAGCCGGGAAACGAAGGGAGCTTCATCCCATCTAATGCAGCACAGAGGATTGGACCTTCCTCCTCGAAGTGCCTATCGGCCCTCCTGCTGACGATAACCCCCGTGCTTTCATCCAATGTAGCAAAGTTCGACTGCGTGCGATTTGTGCGCGTAATTCAGCAAAGATATACAATACATTCATCTAGCAAGGCATACTGCACGGCTTCAAGTGCCAGTTTATACGATCTGGGGCATAGTTACTAAGGTAAGTACATCATCTAACAAGCAATGGCTTTAATTTAGTATTGGAATTACTATTTACTAGACCACTCTATGATTTGAGCCATTTGCACCTAACTAGCTAGGAAGAAATACTCTATGATGTAAGCTAACTGGTTAGAAATACTGAAGAACAAGAGTTAACTAAAGCTGATCTACTACTACACGAAGTAAGAAATGTGATCTAGTGTCGCCAGGAACGGACCTTGAAGGCGATGTCACCGGGGGCCATGGCGAGGCCAGCGCCCATGGACTCGAACGCGCCGCGGCCGCGGTAGTACACCCGGGGGTCGTACCCGAGGAGGGAGAGGTGCGCCGTGTCGCTGCCGCATGCCAGCCCCGGCTCCACGGGGTCCATGAGGCCGACCACCCCGGCCGACGCCACCGCGTCCAGCCGCGGCGCCGCCGCCGCCTCCAGCGGCGTCCGGCCCCCCAGCGACGGGACGGTCACGTCCCCGATCCCGTCCACCAGCACGAACGCCACCCTGCTCCTCACCGCCGCCGCCGCCATCGCCGCCGCCGCCGCCGCCGCTCTCTTCTGCTTTCCCCTCCTCTCCTCTGCTGCCGCGGCGAGGCGAGCAGCTTAGCGGCGAGCGGACCCGGTCCGGTCGGACCAGGTACGGTCGGATCCCGACCCGTCCGACCCGGTCGGTTACAAGGACCGACCGAGCCGCGAGGCCTCCGCCCCAAATCTCCAAACGCTTGGCGCTCGCTTCGCCCTCGCTCGCCCGCCCCTCGCCGCCGGCGATCGCCGGGATCCTCCCCCGACAGCCGGAGATCTCCCCGCGCAGCCGTGCCGCGCGCTCTTCCCGCGCCTTCCTCTGGCTCTGGCTCGCTTTCTCCGCGCTCCTCCTCTGCTCGCGCAATTTGGCATGTGACGAGCGGGGTCACGCGGGGGAGGAGGCGCCTGCGGCCACCGGTTGACGCCGAGATCTTTTCCCGATCCCTTCTGCATTCCCGGGGGCTCCAGGAATCCGGCTGCTGCAGGTGAGACGCTCGTAAAATCAGAAGCGATTTCCCCGTGCTCCCATGGTTTTTTAACCAGGTCTGTTCGTCAATTTTTTAGCCGTAAAATCGATCTGAATCTGCGATTATTACGTTGAGGCGCTGACTTGCGAGGCAGATTTATGTTTCTCGGAGGTTTTTACCCGGATTTTGATCTCAAATTTGAAATGCGTCCGTCCGGCGACGGTTTGGTAAGATGATACCTATGTGATAGCCAGATTGTCACACTGTACTGGTTAATGTATCATTGTTCGGTACGGGCAGTTGTGCACTTATTTCATTTACAGCGCTCAAGTGTAGTTTGATCTGATTGTAGTAGACTAGAGGATATAATGGTTGGGAGATCAGACTTGCATTCGGGACGCACATTTTAGGACTCTGCTGAATGTGAGATGCTGGCCTGGGAATGCCGATGTAATATCAGTGACATTCTAGGCTTTCGGATTTTTATAGTTTTAGTTTAGCTCTCAGGAGGATGAAGATTGGGGCCGCACATGCAAAATTGCAAATGGGACTTATGCCAACATTGGATAACCAGTTGGTCCAAGGGACAGGTGTCACCAAAGTCTTGTTCCAGGCACTGAGTT
Organism: Poa pratensis; assembly: GCA_947311845.1. NCBI lineage: Eukaryota > Viridiplantae > Streptophyta > Magnoliopsida > Poales > Poaceae > Poa > Poa pratensis. The sequence goes on along the minus strand of CAMZMU010000085.1, from coordinate 14,051,656 downwards.
AACAACTTATCATTACCAAATTCATAGTGGAATAGCAAACTGCAATTTCGTGGCGGTACTTAGAGAGATTGCAGTTTGAATTGCCGGAGTAGGTCTGTGATTATGTTTGTTCATTGTTTCAGTCCTGAATTAGGATCACATTTTCTTTTGTATTCTGGTAAGCATATGATTGACATGTTTAATCATGGACTGCTACTTTTGATCCTAATCTTCATCTATTAGTTTGTTTATAGTCATAAAATGCAAGCTGAAGCATGCACAACTGACGCTCTGGCTAGGGCCACATTGGTCACCACATACTGGTGAAAGATGTGCGCCGTTTCTCCATGGATAGGCTAAATGTTGGAAAGGCAATGCTCATGTATATAATCATACTACAAATTTTGATCTAGCTAATGCATTGCAAATTTTCTTGCATCATGACATGACCCAAGTCCAACTTTAGATGTCTTTATAATTTGTTAACTGGTATCCTGTGCATTTGGTTGTAATGTAGGTTGCTATTCCAAAATGGTTTGCATGGCTGGACATTCTAAAATGGCTTCTGTGCTGAAGCTTGTGATGATGGAAAATAATGCTACACCAGGTAAACTATAATTAATGTATTAACTCACCGTGAGCTTCCGTTTAGTTTATTCCCAAGATTTGATTAGTGGATCCTTGAAACCTATAATATTTGTATTATCATGAAATTCAAGTCATGAGGTCTTCACTGCTGTTCTCTTAGTTGCAAGACTGCTGATTATCCTGCTGTTCTCCTAGTTTGTATGCATATTATGTGCAATGACCTTAGACATTTCACCATCTGCATGCATGGTTTAAAATGTCACTGTTTTGTCATATGTAGACAACTGAACTGTACACATTTCATTCCCTGGGTTTTTTACCTGTAGCTTTTATCAGAAAATTAAAATAAAGGTTCTTCGTGTAGAAAATAGCATATAACTTATACCTTATGGGTGTTTGAGGCCGAAAATAAACAGTCCGGCCTGACATTTTGGCAGATGATGTGATCAATGAGAAGAGTGCTTCACATATCCTACACAAGCAACTTCTTGGTGCACATGAACCAAATTTACTTGATGAGGATGGTAAGTTCTTCTCATTTCTGGAGCCAGCAGATCACATACTCACGCAGTCCCTTTAGAACTTTTGCATGTCTTTCCTTGTGGCGCTATTTTTCTAGGAACAATATTTAGTGCTGTCAGTATTGTCTGATTTGTATTTTCTTGCTGCACATGCAACTTACTTATCAATTTTTTCTCAATTTGTTTCTTGGCTCATGTATTATTAGGCCATGTTACTTTGTGACACAGTGCTATTATCATAGTTTACACTAATGTTATTATTTAGTTGATGCCACCATTTATCATTTAGTTATGTGCAGATATGCATATATTTGGATCAAAACCTATGGCGGATCCACTGGATCTGGTAACTTTGATGAACCTATATTGCCCCTTTTTCTGTTATTTTCTTCCAGTTTGAACTGACATCTTATATTGAAGGTAAGCTGCGATATATGCCAGAAGCCAGTTAAGGCCAGCCAATATGCACCTCATGCAGGTATTGTTTAGCACGTTACACCAAACATTATTTTGGTGTAAGTTTGTTCATATTCATCCTGATGGTTCCACACACCATCTATAATAATTATTTAGCTTGACTCCAGGCTAGTCAGCATATGAACTACATAATCTGCACTGTGTATATGTAAAAGTCCCCAAGTTTTTGTTATGTCATCATTTGACTTAGTTAATGAAAAGTTGAGTACTGGTACACATAATTTCATGGTGTACTTTTTATTGAAAGATGGCTCACACCACAATGATGTATCTTGTTCTTACAGCAGCAGCATTATTTTGCTATTTGGTACATTTGCTTAGGGAAGTTGGTGGCACTACCATTCTACTCCCTCTGATCTACAGTGTAAGCCTTTTTAGCAAGCTAAACTAGCTTGCTAAAAATGCTTAAATTGTGAAACAGAGGTAGTATTATTCATTGCACAACTGGCTAATAATTTTAATCAATAAATAAGGGACTGTATTGTGAAGTCATTTTAAATGTAATTTATTTTTGTAATATGAAGCTACAGTCACTGTATTATTAGATTACTTAAGTGCACAGGCAGCAATAATCAAATGTTATATACTGGAAATTCGAATTTTCACCGTTTTTGCTTTATGATTGTTCAAACCTTCCTTGTTACTCATTTTCTGGGTGTGACTTAAATAATCTACAACTTTCTTATGAAGTTTGTCCAGGGAATTGATCTGCAAACTCATAGGTATTTTGACTTCTGCAGAGAGGTGTAGCTCAAGGATGGTAAAGTCAAACGATTCGATGGGTTTAAAAGACGATGCTGATCCTATGAAGCCTCCAAAGAAGGGCCGAAAAATAAAGCTGACAAGTAATGGAAGTATCCTAATTCATTATCTTACAGGGAACAGCTTGATTCTTATTTACTTACCCTGAACGCCTACATAGTACATACTGCTAGATGCATTTGCCTTGACATCTGATAGATAAAAAGATATACATAAAAGTGAAAGCAAAGTCTCAATCTGAAAATAAGAACACCGTCAATGACTTTGAGTTGACCACTGGAAACGCGAATAAACCTTTAACGTCTACTGCTGACCAAAGTAAGTGGTACTTTCTTTTTAGTTCAATCTGGCGAGTTGTTTATTCTACTTTCTTTGCTATTGAATTGTTTTTTGAAACATTTTATCTGTAAATATATGTAATGCTTTAACACCATTATTAGTATGGCTACTACCACCAATAAGTTTGTTGTTATCATTAGCTTGTGATCCTCAGTGATATAAATTTTAGGCCCACTTCTGAATGCATTGGAAATACGATAATCTGAGTCCATTATCTGGAGAAAATGATAGTACAGAGGTGGCTGATGCGGTTGACTCTCGTATCTGTGTTTAATGAAACAACATAAGTTGTGGCTTCACTGTCAGGATAGATGTTTCAGTTGGTAGATATATGCTGGTTGTGGCAAGAACTAACTTAATGGTCTGGTATTTATCGTGCTATGGCTCATTTTATGTTTCTTTTTTTATAGGGTTGAAAGCTGCCATGAGTTGCCCTGAAAGTCGCGTTAGAGGTACCAAGTGCTTTTCATTGTGCTTATTTTGCCCTACAGACTGTTGGTTTCCAAGTGCAAACATTACTTCCTATCCTCTTATCTGTCCTAAGAACAATATAATCATATTTTCAGTCCAATTTGTTCCAGTAGATTAGATAATTTGACAGTGTCTATCAGCAAATTATTGATTTTGTGATCTCTCAGCAAATGCCAACATGATGTCTGGCAACGAATTGTACATATGTTTTTCCTTCTGGGGTTTAAACTAAGAAATGCAGCAGTCGATTGTTGAGCAATGTGTGTTCTTAATTGCTGTCAAACATAGTTGAATCATCAATAGTCTGAGCTCCTACACGGATGCCCATCCAACAGCTTTTTCTTGGGTGGGGTTTCCAGTTTCAAACTCTATGCTTACAGTACTCTACAAAAATAAAGCATGCTTCGTCAACATGAATGTCGGTTTGTTAGTGATCAATTTTGTTTCATCTGTTCATGATCAAATAGACTCTTTTTTCTTTCACTCAAGTTGTTAGGGAAGTGCGTTAGAGTATATGTGACATATGGGACTAGAATAATACATGTAAAATATATGCCACTATTCCCTACGGTAATGGTGTTAAAAAAAAATTAGACTAGATTTTCACGTGGAAAAACTAACATGCTAAAATTATGAACAAAATATACATGAAAGATCTGTATTGTGTGATGATCTTGAAAACCGCAGTTTGTTGTTCTGGTCCTATATGATTACACATTGGCATCAGTGTAAAACACACACCCTTCGCGTGTCGGTGTAACCAATAACCTAGCAATCAGAAGTTTCACCATTCAAATCATAAGGCTAACATTTCCACTCAGTTTGTGCATATTAAAGTATGTAGGTTCTTGTCTTCTCAAAGGAGTGTCCTCTCTCGCAATTCCCTCTTCATGTACCGAAACAATCATAATTTCACTGCTTAACTTTCCAGTAGTGACTAAATGTCTGATCCTTAGCAATCTAATTTTACCTAGTGGCGCACTTGTCTTTCCAAATCTTGTTTTTATTTCATCATACTATTTTATGTTTCTCTACACTGCTACTTTTTATGAGATGGTGTTTTGATTTCTTCATTTAATTTATCAGATGTGCCAGCTCCTCTTGCCACAAAAATGTATCATTCACATGGCAACTACCGGCTTCGATTCGAGCTTGGTCAGCTGTACCGTGAATCATGCGCAGAGCAGTCACACAACTATGCAAATAACACAAGTTTAAACTCGTCACAGGTTAATGGGTTGATACCTTGTGATCATTCAGCATTACATGGTTCTGATAATTCAGTAACACATGGTGCTCGGAACAAGTTTAAACCTCAAACAAAGGTTTGATGCCCTCTTGTGAGCATAGGTACTATATCTTAACATCTTGTTTTACTGAGTGGTGCATGTTCCCACAGCATCTGGATCAGCTGCCTGCAACCACATCCGAATTGTGCTCAGGAATCCCTCAGCAGTTATCAACGAGCGGGCCAAGCCATCCGCAGGCAACCAAATCTCAGAGAGCAAACACTCAAGTATCTGCAGTTAGAAATGAATCTGCAAGAAGCAGATTGAACAAAACGGCAGTTCCGTCTTCAAAAAACACAGGTTGGAGCTGGGTCTTTTACTTCTTTTCTCTTTCCTGTAAAAAACAAATTGGCCATATAAGATGGTGCTGAATGGGTAACTAATTTTCTCCTTGCTAGTTGCTACTATGTTCTACATCTTTTGATACTTTTACTGCTGAAATGAATATAGGAAGCATCTAGTCTAGGGGAGAAGTAAACATCACAGAATTTGCAATCCAAATTCGATGAAAAGAATTCCAGGCATTTAATGTTACTACAGTTCTTCAACAATTAAGCAACAGTTTTCCTTTTAAAAAGCAGCAAACTATCACTTGTGCTTTAGTGCTAATCTAAATTAAGATAAATCATCTGTAATTTTCATCACTAGAAGCATGTGTGATGTAATATTACTGGAGGTCTCTTGCACCAGTACCTTTTGTTCTGGCCAGAAACCTGCACAAACGTAAGGAGGAGTGATTATATCATCATACTTCTTGATTTCTCTTCTCTAGGTAAAAAGAAGACACATCAGCAATCGGTACCTGAAATCAGATCCTCGTTAGAGTAGGCCATTGACTAGTATTTACCTTTGACTTTATTTGCCACTATTTCTGATTCGATATGAGGCATGGTTTGGCACTCAACAACGGCTAATCTTGTATTGATTTCACAGGTAGTTCATTGGTATAGCGGCTCAGTCAATGAAAAGTGGTATTGCATTTTGTTCATTTCAGATGAAATTCGTTTTAGTTGGAATGACTTTCGGACCGGACGATCTGAATGCAAGGTCATTTTGGTAAGTCCAGACCTCAGGAGTTCAGTCCACATGTAGCCTTTGCATGTATAACTCTAATTGGTTTCATTTGCTTTTCTTTGCAGGTTCTTTGACTCTTGGTTCAAGTTAACAACAACCTTGCAGTTGTACCCCTCGTGTAGATATCATAGTGCAAAGACGTTGTGTTATGCGCTCCTCTTATTGTAGATGACATGATGGATGCTCATTGTAGTAAAACTATAATTGAATTGGACTTAATGCTCATGAGTTTTTAATAGAGAACTTTGATATTTAGTTTTGAATTAAACTTAATGCTGAAGCTCCTCACAAAGGTACTCTCATCCAAAACACCTTCTTTCGAAAATACTTAAGAGCTAAAATATGGACGGGGCTTGCCTGCGGGATAGATTGAGATCCTCTTTTGAATTAAACTTGATGCTGAAGCTCCTCACAAAGGTACCTCTCATCCAAAACACATTCTTTCAAAAATACTTAAGAGCATCAAATTTATGGACAAAGAAGCTCTTAAAATCTGATTCTATTAAAGTATCAAATTTATGGACGGGGCTGAATTTTTGACACATAAGACCACTTTGCCCAATGAAATGTCAAAAATTACCACTCCTGAGTTGAAGTGGTCTTTTTTGACATTTCATTGGACAAAGTGGTCTGATGTATCAAAACTTCGACGGGGCTCTGTCAAAAAAAAAAAAAAAAATCGACGGGGCTTGCCTGCGGCACGGCCATGCGACCATCCGTGCGGCCTTCTTACGTGACAAACTGCTGGCCAACGCTGGCGGCTCCTTGCAGAAGGAAGGAGTCACCGAGCAACAGCAACTCAACCAGGCCACCGGACCGGCGCCAATTCCATTCCGCACAGCAAGTCAGTAACGGTCACCGCATTGGCAAGCTGTGCTCAGACGGCGGGACAGTCGGGGCTGCAGGCATGGCCGCGACTTCATGACCTTCGCCGGCCAAGGACGTCTTACCGGCACGCCCTCCATCGTACTACGAGTACAATCTATCAGTACTATTACGAGAAGCTCCGCCCGGACGTCTTACTGGCACGCCCTCCGCGGCGGCGCCGCCCGTCCCAAGCACCAGAGGCGGTGCACGCTTAAATCCCGAGCACCAGCTCTCTGCCGCAATGATCTTCATGTCGTCCCTTGCGAGTACGATCCGCCGCCCGTCCCAAGCACCAGAGGCGGCGGATCGTACTCGCAAGGGACGACATGAAGATCATGCCTTGGCGCGCCGCCGAGCTCTCTGCCGCCCACCTCCTATGCTTCGTCCGCAGCCCGGCACCCGCGAGCTCGGCCGGCAAGCTCGCCCACGTCCTGCGCGTCGTTGGCAAGCAGCGCGCCCAACGCCTCCCCGTCGGCCTTTCTGGCACTGGCAGCTTCCCACCACGACAACCCTACCTCCTCCGCGGGTACGCCTCGTCACGGCCCTTGCCGGTGAGGAGCAAGCTGTCCGGCCATGCCAGCCCCTTCGACGCCATGCCCATGTCGGCGTCCACCAGAAGCTCAACAAGGAGCTGCACTTGGCGAGGTCGACAAGGCGGGACGCGCCGACGTGGCGAGCTCAGTTTGGGCGACGAGGTACATGCGGTTGTTGCGTCGCGCATGTAGATGCCCACATTGGCGCCCGACGCGCTCAACACGCACGCAGACGCCTTGGTTTCGGCAGCGCGCCGATGCCGGCCTCCTCGATGGCTCCGGCACCCGCCGTCGCGCCCGGTTGGCCTTGGCTGTGCTGCGGCTTGTTCTCCGGCGGCGAGGCGGCCGCGCAGCACGAGACATCTTACAACGACGAGTATTTTTAAGCATTTTAAAGAAAAGATCGGTCAACAAAGCACAAAGTGTCCTGACTAGCGGTCCCGTGCGTACCACTTCAGCTCGCAAATACCGCTAGCTCCTGACATGAGTGATCTGTGATTACGGTATATTCGAGTAATTTCAGTAAATTTTATTTTTGGCGGGAGGTGTGTCAGTTAATTTGTGGATGGATTCAAGTATTTAATTCCATGTGACTCTGCCGCCCATCTGTTTATAAAGAAGGGAGGCGTATAAGTTTAATCAAAAGTCGACACATACTAATTTTGACCTTTTATTTTACCAATCATATAGCCAAAATATCATTTTGAATACCAATAGATCCAATCAAAGACTATGTTTGCCAAATCTTGTAAACTTTGTATTTTTATCTAAAATTTGGTCAAACTTATACTATTTTGACTAAAAAATGATTTTTTTTCATGCATTCGGCTTCTTGTTTATACATGCTACAAATCTCGATAATATTTTCTCTACTATTTTTGTTGTACTTACAAGTGTACATATGTGACATGTGTGGTTTTTGAAACACGGGCAATGCGACCACCGGTGGTCCTGCGTCAACGGCACACACGGTACATTGTTCATATTTTTTTCTTTAGACCAATCTCAACATTATTTCAAATAAAATTAGCACATGCATGCGGGACACAGTACTCATGTATATATATTTCCGTTAGAAGTTTCTTTTTTTAGATATAAATTTCCGATTTTTTGAATAAAAACTAGCTACCTGTCACCCACCATTCCAACTCGTTATCGGTTGGTTGCAACTATTGTATCATGTCTTATTTTTGAGATTGTATGCCCACATGCAAAAGTTACTTGTATTGATAAAAGTACGGGTACAAAGATGAAACGAATACAAAAAACAAGGAGAAAACAAGTGATTAAATTACTGGAAACCGACATCACCACAAGTATCAAGCATCCACGTCTTGCGCTGTCGCCGGAGAAGAATAACACCATCAATTGGTCGACATCTCGATGGTGAAGGAATCTCTTGCCCTAAGGCGTTAATGAGCCGTAATAGCCACCAGTCTCGTAAGGCTGGATCTATTCCGCTAAAAAACAACGGCCAGAGGAGCCCTTCATACCTTCTTGAACGTCGGATCCGGGGCCAACGCCACCCTACGTATCCTTCAACATGCAGCTGGATCCTTCACCATCTTTCACAGATCCATTTAGCACTGTCGTACTCTAAGAATAGCCCCTTCCCGAAGTCACACCTAGAGCAATGTCAGACTGAAATTGCTTCAACAACTTGGACTGCAGAAGCCTCTCGCTGGTGCCAACAACACATCGGACGAGTAGGACTGTAGAAGCAAGGGCTGGAAGACCATTATTCATACAGGCCCCATCGAAATTGGCCCTACCATGGCGCAGAATAAGGAAACACGAAACCTAAAAAACTTAGGACGAAAACACCACACAAACGAGAGCCGGAACTCCCCTCCCCCTCGGGTCACCCAGACGGCGAGCGGAGGGGAAGGGAGCGGCGACATGTCTTGTCGCCAATGTATTGGAATATTTTTTTGTCTCCTCAATTGTCCCTCTATGCAGTGTCGTTTTATTTAGAGCATCTCCAAGCGAAGCCCCCATACCAAGCCCCTAAAAGTCCGGGCGACTGTGCGCGGACACCCCTAAAAGTTGGTCTCCTACAACCACTGCCCCCAAATGTCCTCCCAAATTGTGGCCACTTGCATGTGATTGGTGTATAATGAGAGAGAAGGATAAATATGTGAGAGTTTGGGGTGAGAGGACGCGTCCGGATGCGACCGGGCGAAAATAAACAGGTTTGGGTAGACTTTGGGGCCTCGCTTGGAGATGCTCTTAGCATGCCTTTTTTTTTTTACAGAAGTGAGAGTTAGACTTGGTTGCAACATATTACACGTCCACCTGGTGGAACCTGCAAAAAAATCTCGTAAAACCTCGTGATATTTGCATCGTAAAATCTCGTAAAACACGTCTAAATTTGAGAGATTCATCTTTCCCATTCCCGCTCGGCACGTAGCCCGATGGAGTGAGTCAAGAGGGTCAGATGGAAAAAGACCCCGAATTGACTACCCAAACTGCTCGGACCAAACTAGTCCGTGATACATTCGTACTTCCGTTCGCTCCACTTCCCTTCACTTTGTTTCTCGATCTTTCTTGTCTTCCCACCTCACCAAATCGCTCTCCACTCCCAGAGAGAGAAACCCTAACCCCTGCCCAAGTCGACGCGGCGGGAGGCGAGAGCGAGCCGCCACCGTCAAGAAGGAGAGGCGCCGGCATACAGATTGCTCACACACCCTTCTCTTACCTCTTTTCGACGCCTCTGCCAGCCATGGGGAATTTTCACTCCCTTGCTCCATATCCTGTTTCGTGTGCTCACATGTGTGAGAATCTGGGCAAGGCTACTCGGGACGTTGAAGGTGCTGTCATCGGCTACGAAAAGAGCGATTACTGCATTGGTAAGTAACAAATTCACCTCCTTTTTTTGATCTGGTCGATCCCTCATCGGCTACGTTGAAGGAATTAATTACAAGATTACTAGCATGCATGTTGCATAAGCAGTATTGCACGTTTTAGTTGTCATTTCAGCCGGTGAATGCCTTCAGCTAAACAAACCAAAAATTTCACTTAGAAGTACCAATTAATCGAAGCTGCCTGAAGCAAAACCAAATCTGAAACTGTCATAAGTTTCTGTAGGACGTTCCTATAGCCTCTAGCTAGTACTGTGGGAATACTAGGAGCAAGTTACAACATATTTTTATTTCCATATGCCAAAATTTTCGCATAAAAAATGTACATAGAGATGTTTTTGTACTGCTTAGAGATCTATAAGAGTATGTGTTGTGCTAAAGTTTCAAGTTTGAATTCTAAAGTAGAGTCTTTGAACGTAACACAAAAGTATATGTTTACAGTTGCAATCAGATCGGAATTTCTTTGGATCTTATAGATGAATTTGGTGGTACATTTGTAGGGCATTTGGAGTACCTGGTTTTGCAGCTGAAGCGTAGCAAAACTGTAGCGGTAAAGCTGTGCAGGTTGAATATTGCCACACTGCACCTTATCCCCTTGATTACATATTATGGCGATAATCCTACCCTTGTTATGGCTGCAGGTATTTTGATCTTAACTTTTCCTCACTGTAGAATTTACCATTTTCTCACCGTTTTATGCTATTGTTAATCTGAATATGTTTGAAACAATATTTTATGAGGTTCTGAAGATTTAGACGCATGCCTTATTTTCATTTGTGTAACTAAATGTTTTTCTTTCCCTTTTTTACACAAGTCAATGTGCTCTCTGTTGTGACAAAGCCTGTGGAAAAACAAATGGACCTTGTGCCAAAAGTTTTGTACAGTCTAAGAGCTACCCTACATATAATCTTACGACACTTTGATGACATTCTGGTTGAGAAAAGGTAAGCTCGTAATTTAATTCGTACTTCAATCATGGTCTTTATACACGAAAACATTATATTTCACATGCATGTACACGACCATGCCTTCAAAAGGGTCAGGGAATGCCTTTATGGCTTTATCGTCTTTGCGAATCCACTTGCTATCATCAATCTCATATCAGGTTGTAGCGTTAACTGAATGTGACTAGATAGCAGGACCTGCAGCAGTTGATTTCCCACTTCAGTAGTTTGCGGCAATGGCTACATTAGGTTAAGGTGAACTTTAGTCTCCCTAACGTTGTCCTTTCATCTTGCCAAAAATCTAATTTTACCGGATTGTGTGATACATTGAGATGAGTATTGCAGTCTGAACCAAAGGCATCAGTGACAACAGAAATCCAAGATGGGCGGACTGCGATGTGTTGATTGTGGTACCAATTGGCAGCCAAGTAAAACACAGTCGAGGCGTGCCTGGCAGCAACTTAGAAAACCAAAATCGCCATCCGAGCCTTGTTGTGTAGGGCCAAATTCTGGACGCCTAATCCCCCTTGTGAGTTAGGCCATATGTCCACTTCACATTTGACTAAGTACTTTACAATTAACCTTCCCCTTGTTTTCCCAGAAGAATACTCTCTTGAGTTTATCCACTGCCTCTAGACTTGCTCTGTCCCATTGGATGCCTGCCCTGAACTGCTTTGGGTAGCCGAAAGCACCGAGATTATTAAACATCACTTTTGTCATTCGAATATTATTTTGGAGTTTAATGTTTCATTTGCTAACTAATTTTGTAATGCCCAGGAAATGGGAACTGGAAGATGATTGGGATTTTGTCCAATCGGTACTTCTTCTGTGCCGTAATATGCTATTATTGCAAGAAGATACTTTAGATAAGGACCGGTTTGAAGATCTGGATATAAGTAAACTTGATGATAAGTTTTTGGAGAAAATGTTTTCTGAAAATTTGATAGGTGAAGTGATGATGGTTACTACTTATATTGATACCTGGCGTCAAATACCTAGAAGATATGGGGTATGAGTTATTTAAAATCTTTCTCATGTTTCCTTGTTGAGACTTACTCAATGCTCCATTGATTTTTATTGGAAATACTTGAACAGGTTTATGACAGCACTTTCTATCGAATTATCAAATTCGCTGCTTCATTTAAGGTATTACAAGTTCTCATGAGCTCTTGGTTTTGTGTACCATATCTACTTCTCTAGGACAAAAATAAATGCTAAAAACTAAGATTGGTGGCTCTGTTATATTCTGAACATAATTTTGGCACTGCCGTAGATCAGCCCTCACACGGGATGTGGATTGTATGCCAAAAACAATGAACTAAGAGAGGGACACACGCGAACACACTGGGAAAACAATAGGTTTTTGCGACAGCGTGGGGCAAGGAAAAACTTCAATATATTTCATTACAGTCAGAAACCATGGTCTTATTAGTGGCATTAAGTCAGTTTTGAAAACAGGGTAGATACAATGCAAACATCTAAATATATGTTTTAGATTAATTTATATTCTTGTGTGTACGTTTTGTAGCGTGATGGCAACTCAGACTCTGTGCTTCCCCTAGGAAAAGAAACGATGAAGGCTATACTAATGCCATTTTCAGCAGCTGCTATAGTAGCCATTGGTACACTTAACACTACTGCTGCTAAGCTTGATGGGCTGAAGCCTGTTTCGTCTGATGCCCCTTATGCCCATTGGATTTCATTTTCCCGAGGAGCACTCACATATATGCCATATGTGTATGTGCCAATTGGCCTTCTTGGTATTGTCCTATCGATTGCTGTTTCAGCAGAGGGCCGTTTAATTGGATTAGCATCCGGGTACATGCTGCTGCAGTTCCTTTACATTCTCTTGGTTGGGGCATTATGCGCTTTTGTCAAGACAGCTGTGACCGGATGGATCGTTGGCCTTGTAGCAGTACTCGTTATGCTCCTTCTCGTGATTTGCTGGGGCACGTTGTGCAAATATCCAGAGGTTAGAATCATATTAGTATTTCATACTAATAATGTTTTGCATTGATGTATTTGACTTTATACCGAGTGTTTTAGTATTTGTATTTCGCAGTGGTTGAGCTCTCGGGTGCATGATCGTGTAATGGCCACTTTTGCTAAGTTGGCTGCTCTATGGAAGAGAACCTTGCTATTAGCCCTTGGTTCTCCAAGAGCTGCTGGAAGCAGAGTGGCACCGGCTAGCGATTTTGAACTAGAGGGCATTCAAACTGAAGGTAGCAAAGGGGAATAAGTATGGAGACCTAAAGTCGTTTGAGTTTATGTTTAATATTCTCATTAGAGGTATGGCCCTCAGCAGTGTTTATTTTTTTCTAGTTTCTTTGTGCAATCTTAGAGATGTTAGTCTGATAAAAGAATTCCAATCGTGACCCTATTGAATATATAATTGGCATGAAAATGTGAGTATAAAGGGTGTTCATTGTTTCTGGTCTCGATAGATTTTGTAAGCTATTGATGTCGGATGGAGTGCTGCTAGCTATGACAAGCATCCATGTTGCTAACTAGAAGTGCAAACTGAGCACTGCATCTTTTACTGTGGACAGACCATTTTTGGATATATTGCATGTCATATGTCTCTGACATGTTCATTAGCATTATGTGTTTTGGTAGCTAAAGTAACCACTAGTGATATTTGCTCATATTCATATGTCACACTACAGGAATGGCGAGCTATGCCGACGGACAGACTCTATGCCGACGGCTGGCTCCGACGAGGAATGTCCATCGACGCGTCCGTCGGCACAGGTTTAGCCGTCGGCACAGGGTCTATGCCGACGGCAAAGCCGTAGGCATAGGTTCAAAAGGCTATGCCGACGGCAAAGCCGTAGGCATAGCTATGTTTTTTTTTCTGTTTTCGTTTAATATGAAATAATTCATATCTTTAAATCTATAAATCGAAATTTAACAAATAAAATGTCTAAATTGATTAGAAAAATGAGAGGAATCCAAATATGACATCCATATCATCTTTTTCATCATGCATATGACTTTTTGCAACAAATTATGCCACGGGTCTATTTTGACCATTTTTTCAAAAAAATAAAAGAATGTGAAAAAATACCCCAAAAAATAAATCCTTTGGCATGGACTCCTTATATGTGTACTAGTTGCTAGGGAAAATGATAAACTTGAGTTTTGAAAAAAATTCTACAAAACTTCTTCACAAAAAGATCAATCATCTATAAACATGTATAAGTTTCGAGTCAAATGACCTAGATATGATCATCTATGTACCATAGTTTGTGATAATGTGCCCATATTTGACACATAGGTTTGTCTTGTTATGACAAACAATGTTGCAGACCTAAGTTTTTTCAAATTATGTTTATAAATGTCATTTTTCATTTCTTAATTGTAAAAAATGACATTTTTTGTGAAGCAAGTACAACAAATATGGTGCAAACTGGCACTCATCCAATTTCCACACAAAGTAGATCATATTTGATGGACAATCTAGAAATATTATGAATTTTCTCGGCTTCTAACTAATTTCGGCTACTTAAATGACTTTATGTCTATTTTCCGAAAGTAATTCAATTTTGAACTACAAGTGTGTGATAGTTTACTCTGAAAATTTTACAAAAATCATTTTAAGATACAACAATAGTGGTTATATCACAGAACCATCGATGGTTTTAAAAAATGCGACCCCTTTGAATGAATACACATGACGGCCATTTTGATCGTTTTTTCAAAAAAATAAAAGAATGTGAAAAAATACCCAAAAAAACAAATCCTTTGGCATGGACTCCTTATATGTGTACTAGTTGCTACGAAAAATGATAAAATTGAGTTTTGACAAAATTTCCATAAAACTTCTTCACAAAAAGGTCAATCATCTATAAACATGTATAAGTTTCGAGTCAAATGACCTAGATATGATCATCTATGTACCATAGTTTGTGATAATGTGCCCATATTTGACACATAGGTTTGTCTTGTTATGACAAACAATGTTGCAGAACTAAGTTTTTTCAAATTATGTCTATAAATATCATTTTTCATTTCTTAATTGTAAAAAATGACATTTTTTGTGAAGTAAGTACAACAAATATGGTGCAAACTGGCACCCATCCAATTTCCACACAAAGTAGATCATATTTGATGGACAATCCAGAAATATTATGAATTTTCTCGGTTTCTAACTAATTTCACCTACTTAAATGACTTTATGTCTATTTTCCGAAAGTAATTCAATTTTGAACTACAAGTGTGTGATAGTTTACTCTGAAAATTTTACAAAAATCATTTTAAGATACAAAAATAGTGGTTATATCACAGAACCATCGATGGTTTTAAAAAATGCGACCCCTTTGAATGAATACACACGACGGCCATTTTGATCGTTTTTTCGAAAAATTAAAAGAAAGTGAAAAAATACTCAACAAAACAAATCCTTTGGCATGGACTCCTTATATGTGTACTAGTTGCTAAGAAAAATGATAAACTTGTGTTTTGACAAAATTTTCATAAAACTTCTTCACAAAAAGGTCAATCATCTATAAACATGTATAAGTTTCGAGTCAAATGATCTAGATATGATCATCTATGTACCATAGTTTGTGATAATGTGCCCATATTTAACACATAGGTGTGTCTTGGTATGACAAACATTGTTGCCAAAAATAATTTTAAAAATAATTTTATAAACATCATTTTTCATTTTTAATTGTAAAAATAACTTTTTTATTAAGAAAATACCAAAAATATGTTACAAAAAGTCATATGCATGATGAAAAAGATGTTATGCATGTCATATTTGGATTCCTCTCATTTTTCTGATCGATTTAGACATTTTATTTATTAAATTTTGATTTACGAATTTGAAGATATGAAATATTGCATATTAAATGTAAAAAGGAGAAAATAAAGTAAAATAAATTTTATTGTTATTTATTCAAATATTATTATTACATAATCATTGTTATTTATTCAAATAAATTTTCAAAATTTAGACAATAAAAGTGTAACATCATGACCCAGGGGTTAATATGTTCGATAGAATAATAACATCAGTAAGTTTTAACATCTCATTTGGAAGCTAATTTAGAAGGAATTCAAAAGTTAAGCGTGCTTGGGCTGAAGCAATCTGAGGATGGGTGACCGAACGGGAAGTTTGACCGAGATAAGTACATTGACCTGAGATTAAGTGTCTAATATGTAATTAGAAATTGTGTGTGGCTAAGTTGGAAATTTCACTGTGGACAGACCATTTTTGGATATATTGCATGTCATATGTCTCTGACATGTTCATTAGCATTATGTGTTTTGGTAGCTAAAGTAACCACTAGTGATATTTGCTCATATTCATATGTCACACTACAGGAATGGCGAGCTATGCCGACGGCCAGACTCTATGCCGACGGCTGGCTCCGACGAGGAATGTCCATCGACGCGTCCGTCGGCACAGGTTTAGCCGTCGGCACAGGGTCTATGCCGACGGCAAAGCCGTAGGCATAGGTTCAAAAGGCTATGCCGACGGCAAAGCCGTAGGCATAGCTATGTTTTTTTTTTCTGTTTTCGTTTAATATGAAATAATTCATATCTTTAAATCTATAAATCGAAATTTAACAAATAAAATGTCTAAATTGATTAGAAAAATGAGAGGAATCCAAATATGACATCCATATCATCTTTTTCATCATGCATATGACTTTTTGCAACAAATTATGCCACGGGTCTATTTTGACCATTTTTTCAAAAAAATAAAAGAATGTGAAAAAATACCCAAAAAAATAAATCCTTTGGCATGGACTCCTTATATGTGTACTAGTTGCTAGGGAAAATGATAAACTTGAGTTTTGAAAAAAATTCTACAAAACTTCTTCACAAAAAGATCAATCATCTATAAACATGTATAAGTTTCGAGTCAAATGACCTAGATATGATCATCTATGTACCATAGTTTGTGATAATGTGCCCATATTTGACACATAGGTTTGTCTTGTTATGACAAACAATGTTGCAGACCTAAGTTTTTTCAAATTATGTTTATAAATGTCATTTTTCATTTCTTAATTGTAAAAAATGACATTTTTTGTGAAGCAAGTACAACAAATATGGTGCAAACTGGCACCCATCCAATTTCCACACAAAGTAGATCATATTTGATGGACAATCTAGAAATATTATGAATTTTCTCGGCTTCTAACTAATTTCGGCTACTTAAATGACTTTATGTCTATTTTCCGAAAGTAATTCAATTTTGAACTACAAGTGTGTGATAGTTTACTCTAAAATTTTACAAAAATCATTTTAAGATACAACAATAGTGGTTATATCACAGAACCATCGATGGTTTTACAAAATGCGACCCCTTTGAATGAATACACATGACGGCCATTTTGATCGTTTTTTCAAAAAAATAAAAGAATGTGAAAAAATACCCAAAAAAACAAATCCTTTGGCATGGACTCCTTATATGTGTACTAGTTGCTAGGAAAAATGATAAAATTGAGTTTTGACAAAATTTCCATAAAACTTCTTCACAAAAAGGTCAATCATCTATAAACATGTATAAGTTTCGAGTCAAATGACCTAGATATGATCATCTATGTACCATAGTTTGTGATAATGTGCCCATATTTGACACATAGGTTTGTCTTGTTATGACAAACAATGTTGCAGAACTAAGTTTTTTCAAATTATGTTTATAAATATCATTTTTCATTTCTTAATTGTAAAAAATGACATTTTTTGTGAAGCAAGTACAACAAATATGGTGCAAACTGGCACCCATCCAATTTCCACACAAAGTAGATCATATTTGATGGACAATCTAGAAATATTATGAATTTTCTCGGTTTCTAACTAATTTCACCTACTTAAATGACTTTATGTCTATTTTTCGAAAGTAATTCAATTTTGAACTACAAGTGTGTGATAGTTTACTCTGAAAATTTTACAAAAATCATTTTAAGATACAAAAATAGTGGTTATATCACAGAACCATCGATGGTTTTAAAAAATGCGACCCCTTTGAATGAATACACACGACGGCCATTTTGATCGTTTTTTCGAAAAATTAAAAGAAAGTGAAAAAATACTCAACAAAACAAATCCTTTGGCATGGACTCCTTATATGTGTACTAGTTGCTAGGAAAAATGATAAACTTGAGTTTTGACAAAATTTTCATAAAACTTCTTCACAAAAAGGTCAATCATCTATAAACATGTATAAGTTTCGAGTCAAATGATCTAGATATGATCATCTATGTACCATAGTTTGTGATAATGTGCCCATATTTGACACATAGGTGTGTCTTGGTATGACAAACATTGTTGCCAAAAATAATTTTAAAAATAATTTTATAAACATCATTTTTCATTTTTAATTGTAAAAATAACTTTTTTTTAAGAAAATACCAAAAATATGTTACAAAAAGTCATATGCATGATGAAAAAGATGTTATGCATGTCATATTTGGATTCCTCTCATTTTTCTGATCGATTTAGACATTTTATTTATTAAATTTTGATTTACGAATTTGAAGATATGAAATATTGCATATTAAATGTAAAAAGGAGAAAATAAAGTAAAATAAATTTTATTGTTATTTATTCAAATATTATTATTACATAATCATTGTTATTTATTCAAATAAATTTTCAAAATTTAGACAATAAAAGTGTAACATCATGACCCAGGGGTTAATATGTTCGATAGAATAATAACATCAGTAAGTTTTAACATCTCATTTGGAAGCTAATTTAGAAGGAATTCAAAAGTTAAGCGTGCTTGGGCTGGAGCAATCTGAGGATGGGTGACCGAACGGGAAGTTTGACCGAGATAAGTACTTTGACCTGAGATTAAGTGTCTAATATGTAATTAGAAATTGTGTGTGGCTAAGTTGGAAATTTCAAAATTAAAAAAACATAAATTAGAAATTAAAAAAAAATAAAAAAATAAAAAAATAAAAAAATGAAAAAAATAATTTTGAAAACATATGCCGACGGCTCTGTGCCGACGGCAAAGCCGTCGGCATAGCCTATGCCGACGGCTAGACCTATGCCGACGGGTTTCTAGGCTATGCCTACGGGCACCTATGCCGACGGAGCTATGCCGACGGTGGCCGTCGGCATAGCCTATGCCGACGGTAAAAAGACTTGTGCCGACGGCAAAAGGCCGTCGACAGAGGTGGCCATTCCTGTAGTGTCATGACAAGAAAAATGTATTAGAACGATGCCTAACAACTTGACATCATCCTGATCTTGATTTCTTTCTTACTCTACAAACTGATATGGTGTCTGTACATACATCTTCGTTAGCATTGTGTGTTTTGGTAGCTATAGTAACCACTAGTGATATTTGCTCATGTTCATATGTAAAGTATTAGAACCATATCTAACAATTTGACATCATCCTGATCCTTATTTTATTTCTTATACTTCTCCATACTGATATGGTGTCTGTACATGATATTACCAGTGCCGTGCAGCAAAAAAATGCTTTTTAATTCTGTATCTCACTTCAGGTTTTATAGTACCGTGCCATAATTTACTCATATGGTGCTCGCCTTTTGCAGCTCTTGACCAAGCTGAAGGTGTTGGAGTCCAGTTAGCAACCTTCGTGATGCCTAATCTATCCCTGAATAGAGTGCTTCTGCTGCTGTAATACCCTTGATGACTGCTCAAGTCAGCATTTTGTTTATCTCCTGAGAGCTATGCCAATGTATAAGCGAAGTAACCTTGACTGGACAGAGCGTTGGAGTCCATCATATTTTCTGCTATTTTCCGTAAACCCGTACCCGTTACAGCTAGGTAGGCAGCCAAAAATTTATCTATGGAACAAAGCTTGATTCTTGAGGGCAGGACATGTATAACCCTTGCTTAAACGATGATCATATCTCTTGCATTTGTTGTGGCTCGGGCGGCGTTGTGTCCTTTATCATCGGGTATTGAAAGACGAGCTGTGGTTATCATCGTAGAAAGCAGAAACACACAGTTTATAGACTAAGACTGTTTTTTTTAATTACTGTGTTTCTTTCCTAAACATTCTTTAGTAGGTAATATGATTAAAAATAGATAAAAGTAAATCCATATATATGACGGCAGCGTTTTGTCCGTTGCACGAAAATAGAATGGCAGATCGGGTTTAATGTATTGAATTAATGATTTTGTTTCTCCAACTAATCCTTGAAGTCACACAATGATTAGTGGTCTCTGAGCGTGTTGTATTACAAGAGAGTTGCATTGTTTCTTAAGGCTTTCCCCAATGCAAGTTTCTTGGCGCCTTGATGTGGCACCATAGTTCATGTTGAAATAAATTATTCTATCCTAGACTAGCCATAATGAAAGTATCATAGTGGTGTCATACATGTCATATTGGCAAAAAGCTGACTTGTCACTGCAATTAATTATGAAGATGTGGTAGTGATATAGGTAGATACCGTAACATAACGGATTCCAATACAATATAAGTCTATAACCTAATAAATGCACTACTGTAGTAACATGAACTAGTACCATATCAATGATACTAGTATATTATAGTGTCCATTGTTACTAGTCTTAACTAACATAGTCCCTCCATCCTGGTTTATAGGATGTAGTTGGCAAATCTCTAAGACCTAGGTGATCAGGATTGACCATACAAATCTATCTTCTCAATATTCACCAATTAACACTCTCATATTTAATACCAGCATTAATTAGGGAAAGACCTAATCGGTTTTCCTATTGTTTTTGGGAAAGGCCAGAACCCAATATGAACTGCTCTTAGTTAATGCTAGTTGCTTATTCTTGGAAAAACCTGGTTTTGTAGTTGCATCCTATAAACTAAGATGGAGAGAGTAGTTAGCCCAATGTCATTTATGTATAGAGCGAAATCCTATGCATAATACTTACATGGCAGCACCATAGTTAATGATGACAACTGTTGTAGTATGTTAGGGCTTTACCTCCTTCAATAGGTTTCAGCAGGTTGGTTCAGCATCTGTGGAGTGTTTCACATGGAAGGTGACACTTCCACAAATGGTTGAGATTATGGAGTTGAAACCGGGTGATACGGCTGCCCATCACGTACCGCTACCCGTTAAAGTTTTTGAAAGTTTTGGTTTGGGCACCATTTGCTAAATACAGACCAATTTAGTCTTGGTTTTGTTGGATTCGTATGGACAAAGACAATAATTTCATGATGTTTGCTCTTCATTATAGCCTTGTGGAAAGAACACTATTTGTACAACACTCTATGATATACCACCATCATATACATAACATTTTCTGTAGCAACACATTAACCAAGTCTCTATCAAATATAAATGAAATAATAGAGTACTTCCTATAAAAGAATTAATAGTTCTAAACAAGAGATACATGAAAAATAAGAGTTGGAAGCATGGTGAAAACGGTGTTTGTATCAGTGTGGAATAAAGGACCGGTATCCATAAGACAGGTAACAAGGATACATGCAGGTAAACAAATTACAGCTAGGCAATTGATAAAATACAACCGCATGACAATGCAATATATGACAAGAACATGTTCATTGTTAGATCTATCTGGGCATTACAACAATATACATAGACCTCTTACTAGCTGCATCTATGACTCATAATTCACTCACAAGATAGCTTCCGGTCTCCCATGAGTATTAAGCTGCAAGAAACAGATTATAGTATTAAGCAAAGTGTGTAATGTAAACAAACGGATCTTATATATCTAAATAGTAATGACCCACTACAAGGATTTCTCTCAACATGCAAGGTGTCCACCTCATCAAGTATCCTTGAGTAATCCTAGGCTGCCACATGTTTTCAACCCTGCCACCTCATAAGTCATAGGGTGCATGCAATTATCACGAAATAAAAGTCCGCACAGCTTAAGCCTATTTATGCATATTGAAGCGTGTCTTCCTCCAAACATTAATCACCTCGGCTCCTCCCCTTCCCACTAAGTTTTCACACTTTCATTTCGGCATTAAGCTGTTAAGCACCATCGTTTTTTATTTATTAAGAACACCATCTCTTCACCTTCCAGTCCCACGGGTATAGGAACAGGGAACGCTGCCTCCATCTCACTGCCAACCTCCATTCTGATAGAACATATCTCCTCCTGTAAATCCTAGCGCGTGCCTTGCAAAAATCAGTATGACGACATTCGATCACCCCTCTCCATTTTCGCATTTTTGCATCCAACTACCACCATGACCTGGCCGGCAACTCCGCAGTCGCCAATCTCTTACCCCGATAGAGAGTAGTGATGGACGACGTTGTCAGCCGATAGGTCAGTGATGCTTTTGTCTGCGAGGCTCAACTGATCGAGGGCCAGGCATCAACAATTCAGCATGCATCATGCATGTTCACCCACCTCTGAATCTGGCACAAGGTGAACTCTGCCTGACGGTGCGTGCAATTATATTACTAAGTATATCAAAGCTGGCCAAACTGTAGCAGTTAATGTAGAAAATGAACAACGTTGAACAGTGCTCGTGGCGTTTTTGCAGAAAAGTTCCTACATTGTTTACAAATTGCGAATCGGTCCTTCAGTACATAAACACCAAACCCCAGCCTGGATTCCCAATCCTACCCATTTTCCCCACTCACCTCTCCTCCCCGACGCGGCCGCCTCCAGCCCGCCCCCGCCGCAGCAACCCTCCTCGAGCCGCGCCGCCTCCTACCCGCGTGCCGGCCTAGCTCCTGCCCACGCCACCGGGTCCCTGCGCTGGACGAGGAGAGTGTTGCGCGCCCGCCGCGACTCGGCCACCAGCGCGAGCCCCGGCGAGGCGGCGGTCGGCAGCGTGGAGGAAGAGGAGGCGACTCTGGCCAGACTTCGCGCCGCGGACCACCGCCCCGATACCTCCTCCTCTCTCGATTTCCATGGCGCGGTGGTTCCCGTCAGCCGCCCCCACGACGAACCCTAGACGCCCACGATTCATTCCGGCCGGTCGGCGTCGCCTCGGATCCCTCTTCCGCGTGGCTGCAAGACGGCGACTTCCGGCGGCCTTCGACCCTCCTTGACGATTTCCGGTGCTGGTGTACGTCCGGTGCTCCTTCGCCGGGTCGATCTGACCCTTGACCTTGGTCAGATCGGGGATGCTGCCGCCGCCGGGATCGATGAACGCCGCTTCACGACGGCCTAGGCTACAAGGTATTGCGTTTTTTCCTCCTTCCATCTCTCTTCTACTCTCCATAATTTCTCATCATTACGTAATGTTTTTGTGTATATGCCTATAAGGTGTTTGATGAAAGGTCCAACCAGGCGGACGAATGAGGAGGAAGAGAAGACCCACTGCAGCGTGTTGCAGCTCCTAGCGGCACTTGCGGCCATACCCAGGCTCCTTCACTCCATGACTCCATCCTCAACTTCCGTACTGATTTCAATTGATTATGGTGAGCAAGTATTATTTACTAAGCCTATGTGTGATTTTGTCTAGGTTTAAGTGCTTAATGGTATGCTAAACTGAATGTACAATGCTAAATACAAAAGGGATTTAGATTCCTTTATTATTAAAAAGATTTGTGTTACAAAGTGTTAGTGTAGATTTAATTACATATAGACATAAATCGTGACATCACCAGCAGATAGCTAATTTAATATTCTGCTTCACTTGCCCAATTAATTTCTTTGATGAATGCTTTGTTCAGTGTTTCCAAGCATTTGGGATGTTTTTTTGGAAACAGTAAATAGCTGAGCTGTGAAAGCTATTGACTTCTGAATTATTAGCCTGCAAGTGTCCATGTTTTAGAAGCCGCTTACTTCTGTCCATGTTTTCCAGTCAAAATTAGTTATATGCCATTTGGTTCACGCCTAGCAATGGAGCTCGATGTGATATACGGGCATCAACATGGCCACAGCGAAGGTTATAAGCTCTAGGTGACCTATTTTTTACTTTGATCTTTTACTTTTTCATTCTCGGGATATGTATCGTCTCCTTCCTTGCTAGGATGCAACTAATATGGGCCTTAATTTTTTTATCTATGCCAAACATTTCGATTTTGCTATCTTCTGACCATGTAATCTACTTCTGATATATTTTCACTGCTCGAACTTGTGGCACTAATTGATTACCATATAGCTTGGTTGTGAACCCTTTGTTGATCCTATGTTATGTGCCACCACCAATGCATATTTTTGCTCAGTTATCTATGAGAATGTTTGTTTCTTTTAGCTGTTGAAGATACTCAGTCTTTCACTCCTTTGCCTCTGCATGAACTGATCAAGAACATTAGAACCAAAATAACGACTTGAGTGCCCATCAATCTATAATAATGGTCTGGACCTGTCATTTGTTTTTGGTAGATGTTTCAACTTTGGGTTTTGATCATGATTCACTGTTAATTGCAGGCAAACCACAATTTAGCTATACAGAACCTCTGAAGGGCAGCAGTTTACTGACTTATTTCAGGTGAAGATTTGCCGATAAATGCATTGTGTACTTGATATGAGTGGCTGTTTTATTTTATTTTGTGTGTAAAACTTCCGAGGGAATTCATAACGTAGCTATATATATGATATTGACCATGCCGTGTATTTGTAGAAGGAATATTAAAATTCAATATGGTTATTTAGCACTACAATGCTCTTTTTCCTTTTAAAATTGAAGATGGGCATGCTATGTTTCTTGATTTTTTTGCATTGGATGGTATGTTGTACAATTATTTCTCCACTGATGCTTAATTACGAGAACATATATAATTCTAATGTGCCTCTTTTTACTTAGAAAATGTGCTCTATTTGGATCTTTGAGAACATACATGATTCCAATGCACCTTTTTTTGATTATAGCATGTACTCTCGATGCAACCATTTTCTATCATTAAATACTGAAGCTTACATGGTTTCCTATGTAAAATAATTTCACATGCAACCTTTTGCTTCCCTGCAGGATTTAGTGAAACTTAGGTAATGTAGGATTGGAATGTGTCTATGTAAGCCTGAAACTTCTATCTTGCAATATATCTACCTCTTCAACTTTTTTCTGGTTGTAGGAGAATGTCACT
The DNA here is from genome assembly GCA_947311845.1 of Poa pratensis. Taxonomy (NCBI): domain Eukaryota; kingdom Viridiplantae; phylum Streptophyta; class Magnoliopsida; order Poales; family Poaceae; genus Poa; species Poa pratensis. The sequence goes on along the minus strand of CAMZMU010000085.1, from coordinate 14,027,005 downwards.
ACTCTTTCTCACTAAGGGCTAGCTGCATAATTCTGGTTTGCATTTCTCAACCTGTTTGGACAGTTTTTGTTTATATAGGGTACGGACAATCTTATTTGTTTTTCTCCAGATTCTGGTATGAACCATGTTATTTGATTTTCTCCATAATCTGAAATTATTTTGTTTCTCCAAATAGATTTGCACCCGGGTTCAGTTCTTCTTGCCTATTGATGCTGCAGATTCATCACATACTAAAAATAAGGTCGCATTCATCTCCTTGCTTATTGTGTTTTCTGCATGATTTACTTATGTCCTACACTGCAGGTTAGTATTTGATTTCATCGTCGTAAATATAAAATTGCAGGTTCGTTCAGAAGAATTATCACCCACATTGCATGTTTGTATCTGATCTCATCGGCATAAGTGCAAAATTGCAGTTTCATTGAGAACAGCGGGTGTATCTGCTCACTATCTCGGTATATCTCCTCCTAATTTCTATACGTATTTGATGAATTGTTAGGGATCGATCAAATTGCATAACGATCATGGTTTGCACAGGACATAGATATATACATCAATCTTGATGTTCTTCGGCTGTGTTGTTTCTACTACATGTGTGCATGTATGCAAGGAGATAGGGTTATGCTCTTAAGTCGCATGTTTTTCTTAGAGGAACCGATTTTCACCGTAGGCGTAGGCAAACAAGACATCCTTCAGGATATATTTGTGTTAAACTTTTTTTGTATTGCTCACTTCGTATTTCTTTGTTACTACATAGCTGAAAACGATATATTGGTTTGCCTGTCACTCTGGATTTTTTGAAGCAAGTCCATCAAGCCAAAGGCTTTATGCACCGCTCAAGAGACCGGTGGAGAGATCGCCAAGATATAAATCTGGGAACAGAGCGTGCCATCACATGTGTCTCTGAATTAATTTTTGAAGTGCCAACAGTTTGCGCGAAAGAAATGCATAAGTGGTACTATCTTTTTTTTCAATTGAAGGAACTCTCTGTTTTTGTTAGTCTCCGCACTTGAACTTATGATCTGTAACTAGGTTCTGCAATTGTTTAAACGGTCTCATGTGAGTGTGCATTTTGTTGAATATCAGCTCAGAATCATCTCAGCAATGTGTCTCATAATTGAGAACCTTTTTTTCCCTCTGTTGTCACTATTTAATGCTGTAAAAACGTCCTGGCAAAATCTCTGCGAAATAATTTTAGAGACTCTGTTCTGAGCGATATCTAAGCTCGAATCAACGAGCTCCAGATTTACTTTTAAACCAAAATAGCAAAATAAAGGTTGACACGCACACAGATCATCATGCTATATAATTAGACAAAGGGAACAAACAGCGCGGCGTGACGCCGCGCCCAAATTCAACTAGTTTATCTTATGGTGCCACCGGGTTTGGGGACGCCTGGTGCAGGCGTTGTCGTATTCCTTCTAAACCTCTTTTGGTTCTGTTGGAGGTCTTCGCTCCTGCTCAAACTCGCCATTGCTGGTAGCAGCCAGTGCTTCTGTTAGTCATCGATGACCTGGCTATTGGTCAGCGGCGATGTATTCGAATGAACGCGTGCAAGTGCTGGTTGCCTGCGTGGTAATCCGGATGGTTCTTTAGGGCACCTCCAACGGTGTGGCGCAAACGGACACACAAATATGTCCTATTTGGTCCGTTTGGGGGCGGACCGCGGACACATTTTCAATTTGAGGTGGGGGTGCCCCCAACGGGCTGGCGCAAAAATGGATAAGGACACAAACAAAACGAATTGAGGAGTATGCAGAGGACTAGTAGTACACAAATTCCATCGATCCATCAGCACTGGACCTGGACGAGACCACCACTCGATCCCCTCGCGTCTCCCTCTCACTCGTCTCCGGTTCGCCTCTCCGTCCGTGGCCGGCTGCCCTCCTCTCGAGCTCCTCCTGCGCCAGGCGCCGCCTCCCGACCTCGCCGCGTCTCCAGCCGACGCACCTCATGCCGCCAGCGCCGCAGCAGACCGGGATGCGTCAACCCCACCATGAAGCGCTCGTGCAGCAGCTGCCGACATGCGGACGCGACAGCCTCCGACGCGTCCGGGTCGAGCATCACGGCGGCCTGGACGCCGATGCGTTCGGCGTCGGATAGGAACTCGAGCACGTGAGGGAGGCCGTGCTCGCGGATCGCGGCGGCGACGCCTCGCGAGAGGAGGCGCCAGTTGATGCGGGCCGCGAATCCGGCGTCCCCGGCGGCCGCGCGGAGGCCCTCAGCGGCGATGAGGAAGTCGGCGAGGCGGCCGGCGCCGGCGAGGTTGGAGGCGACGCGGGAGTAGTAGTCGATGGCGGAGGGGTTGCTGCCGACGTTGGAGAGCAGCGGGAGGAGCTTGCCATTGGGGGCGGGAGTGGGTGCTCCGGATTGCGAGCGGCCGACATCGGAGAGGATGGGGATGAACCGCCGCGCCAGGCGAGCAGCCGGCCGAGGAGAAACTGGTACACGAGCACGCTGCCCAAGCTATGCGGGAAGACGACGACCGGCCGGTCCTTGTTGAAGGAGCTCGCCCTCTCGATGAGTCGTGCGAGGGCGGCGAAGTAGCGGGCACCCTCCGCCGACTGGAGGCCGCGCGGCGCGACGGGGTACCGGAAGTTGTACGGCGCGCCGAACAAGCTCTCGCCGTCCCGGTAGCCTACGGCTTCCAACTGCCGCAGTAGGTGGAGCGCGAGGTGGCCAGGAACAGGGCCGCCGCCGGCACTGCCTCGCCGGATCTGGCCGGCAGCGGTGCTCTACGACCTTGCTGGAGGCTGTGACCTCGATTCGGCCGAGAGGTGGATGGGATCGGATGGGATCGTGGGTGCTAGAAAGAAGAGAGAGAAGGAAGGAGGGGAAAGAAGAGAGAATGAGTGGAGCTGTTCTTTGTGTCGCTGTAGTATGGGCCAGGCCGGACATGAGAGCGGACAGAGCGGACAGGGGACAGTGTCCGGCTCACCCCAAAGCCAGACCAAATTTGGTTCAGCTTTGGTCCAGAACGGACAGTCCGGCAGCAAATTGTCCGTATGCGCTGGGCCGTTGGAGCCACTCTTTTGTCCGTCCGGACAAAAACGGACATGGTTGGTCCGTATGCGCCAGCCCGTTGGAGGTGCCCTTAGGACGCGCGCATTGTCTTCCATGCATGACTGTATGTTTGTAACACAAGCTGTCTGATGGCTGTATTTATTGTTTCTGGTATGTCTGTCTCAAGGAGTATATGGGTTTGCTTAACTCCAATCCGTAATACTCTATGGAGTATAAAGCAGGGATATATGTCGAAAAAACTCACACAAAGTGAGCACCCGTGGCCTTTTTTTAGGTTGCTTTAGGTGTGTTTGACATGGTTGATGTCGCATGAGTTTAATATTCTGCAAATTAAGGTGAAAATTCAGCTGTTGCCGAGTCAGTTCATTTTGCTAATTGCTTTGTTGCACCAAGGTTGCTGCAGAACATGGACAGTGTGCATCTACATAGGGCAAATCCATTTCGAAGAAAAACATAGGAAAAATCCATTGTAAATTATCTCTCGGAATACACTATAACTCTTGCACTCCTGGAGAGTAGGTGTGTCTTAGGGGCTTTTAACGGGAAATCAATGAATCTTATTGGCTGAGCATTAAAAACATGGAATAATGCTTTCGTCTAATGTTGAGTACCTTGCAATTGGCGTTGTATGTAAATGCAGCTAATATTTGTTCCAAATGAAAAGTGACATTACTAGATTATTATAATTTTATAAATTTGAAAACTAGCCATATAACTAATTTCTTCACATTCTGATGTTCTACACCCTATAAACATATAAATGTGATATGTTTTTTAACTGCCTTTTTTATTAGCATTAGAATTTGGATGTTGTACTGCCTAACATGTGACATGTGCTCGAATGGCTCTCATTATCGAATTACAATGCCTCTCGATCCACCGTTGCCGGATAGTATTCGTGACTTTCGAGTTTTACCTATATTGGTTCGATAATTATATTTCTTTTGACATATAGAATTTTCACTGCAACGCGCGGTGTATCATCTAGTTAGACTTAAAAGCAGTACTCTTAAGCTAAGTATCGGTTATTTTATCTCTAGTATCAACAACAAATCTACAGCCTTATTTGTTTCTGTCAATCAAGCCCAAGATTCTAAAAGCATGAACCGACTATCTAGTATGAATACCCTCTCTTGCAGTCATTAGCATCTACGTGGCCAAAACATATACTAACAATAGAGAGCATGAAGGAACATAGATAAAACATAATATAGATAGATAAACAAACTTGATCATAACTTCACAATTCATCGGATGCCAACAAACAAAACATGTAGCATTACATAATGATGATCTTGATCATGTTAGACAGCTCACAAGATCTAAACATGATAGCACAAGGTGGAGAGACTATGAACTAGCTACTGCTATGGACCCGTAGTCCCGTGAAGAACTACTCACGTATCACTCCAGAGGCAGTAGTTGCACTGCTACTGATTAGTAGTAGTATTAGCCCGCCGCCAGCGTAGTAGCAGTGCATGCAGTAGTTGCACTGCTACTGATTAGTAGTATTAGCCCGTCGCCGGTGTAGTAATTTTTTGTAATTAGTTGTGAATTATGAATCATAATTTCAATGTCAGTTTCAGTTTCCCTGTGCAAATTCTAATTATGAATCCTAATTGTAAAGTATAGTTTCTTAATCATTTAATTTCAGTGTAATGACGTACTAATCAATGAATTCTCAATGAATAAATAAATGTTGATCCAGACAACAAATTATTCATCGAAATATTTGTAATTGAATACAGAATTAAATGGTTATTCTTGGGGCCGAGATGTCCCAACTTTGGCGTCAGACTCGTTTCTATCCCACTTGAGCGGTCTCACTTGCCAACTCACGAGGTGCCCCAAGCCGACCCCACTAATCAGGAGAAGTGACGGTCAAAAGAGGTTGACCAGACGGAAACGGTCGTCTTCGCCATCTGCGGGCCTCGAAAGAGCCAGGTAGGATACGGATGAGGAAACTAGAGCGAAGGAGGGCACATAAATAATAAACCCTTTTTAAAAATATTCAAAAATGTAAGCATTTAGATTCGATTGCCTTACAATGGTTCCTTCGTGTTGTTCTAATTGGAAAATCTTATGTTTGCCATTTGCAATGAGATGGAAATATTTTGTGTTACTTACCCCTCCTGTATTTGTTTTACTTTTGCCCTTTGTGCCCATTTTGTTTCCTCATCTCTACGAAAACAACAAACCCCGATCGTTTGCCTCCTTTAAAGTACCCCTCTTAGAAAGCGGAGTATTTTCGGCTTTGATGTCCAGCTCATCAATAATTTTAACAACCGTTCCTTCTCTTTCTACACAGAAAGCTCAGTATTAGCACATCCTTTCAGATATTGTCTTAGATGTCTAATTTTTATTTTGCCACACCTCAATAGGATAATTCCCTTTTACAAAAGCAGCCCACTCAGCTGCCATCATCTCATAAAATCTTCTGTTCTAAGCCATGAAAATTCAAACGAGAATCGTGCTTTGTTGCCTTAATGCGCCTGGACCCCCGAATCCACTAAGAGAGGGGTATGGTCCGATCCCGCCTTGGATAGAGCTTGCATCAAAACTAAAGGGAATTTTTGTTCCCATTCAGTAGTTGTTAAAATTCTATCTAGTTTTTCATATGTTGAATTTTCTCTCCTATTGGCCCATGTGTACTGTCTTCCCGACAACTCTATCTCTTTTAGCTCCAAACTATGTATAATAGCATTAAACATAATCGGTCACCTCGGGTTGTAGTTGTTATTGTTCTTTTCTTCAGGTTTCCGTAAAATATTAAAATCCCCACCCACCAACATTGGTAGTGGTTCATTTTCACATAAACAGACTAACTCTGATAAGAACATAGACTTATATTCGTTTTGTGCCGCACCATAGACAGACACTAGAACCCACTCGAAGCCATCACACTTCGATTTGATATAGAGTTTTACACAAAAATCACCCACATCAACATTTTTAACTTGAAGAGTTGCCGCATTAATCTCGATAAGCATTCCCCCAGATCTTTCTCCAGGTGGTAAGAAACCAGCTAAAATCTTGCCCGGCTGCGAGATGCGTTAAAAAGGGAGTAGAAAATTCGATCTTCCCGTCTGTGACAGGTAAAAGAAGTCTAATTTTCTCTTACGAATAGATTCTTATACAAACAAATTCTTTCCCGGGGTCACCAGTATTCCAAAAGAGTCATTTTAAATTGCCCATTGTTTGTAAAATCCTGAGCGTCCTGCCAATTGACTCCTGACCTTGGATAGCAATGTCCTAGTTTTTTGACGAAAATGCAGCTTAGCCTGCTTTTCTTCTTGCTTTAAAAGAAGAGTACAAGATGTACAACAACAACAACAACAACAACAACAACAACGAAGCCTTTTATTCCCAAACAAGTTGGGGTAGGCTAGAGTTGAAACCCATAACCAAGTCATGGTTCTGGCACATGGATAGCTAACTTCCACGCAGCCCTATCCACGGCTAATTCTTTGGTGATATTCCAATCCTTCAGGTCTCTTTTAACCGACTCCTCCCATGTCAAGTTTGGCCTACCACGACCCCTCTTAACATTCTCATCCCGCTTTATCCGTCCGGTATGCAAAGGCGCTTCCGGAGGCCTACGTTCTATATGACCAAACCATCTTAGACGGTGTTGGGCAACCTTCTCTTCAATCGGTGCTACCCCAACTCTCTCACGTATAACATCATTCCTAACCCGGTCCTTTCTTGTGTGGCCACACATCCATCTCAACATGCGCATCTCCGCTACACCTAACTGTTGGATATGTCGTCTCTTGGTCGGCCAACATTCTGCGCCATACAACATCGCTGGTCGAATCGCCGTCCTATAGAATTTGCCTTTTAGCTTCTGTGGCACTCTCCTATCACAGAGGACGCTAGAAGCTTGGTGCCACTTCATCCAACCAGCTTTGATTCGATGAGTCACATCTTCATCGATATCACCATCCTTTTGGAGCATAGACCCCAAATATCGGAAGGTGTCTTTCTCAGGTACCACCTGTCCATCAAGCCTAACCTCTTCCTCCTCGTGCCTAGTAGAACTGAAACTGCACCGCATGTACTCAGTTTTGGTTCTACTAAGCCTAAAACCTTTCGATTCTAGAGTCCGCCTCCACAGCTCTAACTTTCTATTAACCCCCGCCCGACTATCGTCAATTAGCACCACATCATCCGCAAAGAGCATACACCATGGGATATCTCCTTGTATATCCCCTGTGACCTCATCCATCACCAAAGTAAAGAGATAAGGGCTCAAAGCTGACCCCTGGTGCAATCCTATTTTAATTGGAAAGTCATCGGTGTGGCCATCACTTGTTCGGACACTTATCACAACATTATCATACATATCCTTAATGAGGGCAATGTACTTTGTTGGGACTTTGTGTTTCTCCAAGGCCCACCATATGACATTCCGTGGTATCTTATCATACGCCTTCTCCAAGTCAATGAACACCATATGAAGATCCTTCTTCTTCTCCCTATATCTCTCCATAAGTTGCCGTACCAGGAAGATGGCTTCCATGGTAGACCTCCCAGGCATGAAACCAAATTGATTTTTGGTCACACTTGTCAATCTTCTTAAATGGTGCTCAATGACTCTCTCCCATAGCTTCATTGTATGGCTCATCAACTTGATTCCACGGTAATTAGTGCAACTTTGAACATCCCCCTTGTTCTTGAAGATTGGCACTAATGTACTCCGCCTCCATTCTTCGGGCATCTTGTTTGACCGAAAAATGAGGTTGAAAAGTCTAGTTAGCCATACTATCGCTATGTCTCCAAGGCCTCTCCACACCTCGATGGGGATACCATCAGGGCCCATTGCCTTGCCTCCTTTCATCCTCTTCAAAGCCTCCCTAACCTCAGCCTCCTGGATCCGCCGCACAAAGCGCCGGCTGGTATCATCGGAGGAATCGTCTAGCTCAATGGTAGAGCTCTCATTCTCTCCATTGAACAGGTTGTCGAAGTACTCGCGCCATCTACGCTTGATCTCTTCGTCCTTCACGAGGAGTTGATTCGCCCCGTCCTTTATGCATTTGACTTGGTTGACATCCCTCGTCTTCCTTTCTCTCATCTTCGCCATCTTATAGATGTCCCTTTCACCTTCCAAGAGTACAAGATGTACAGAACCAAAATTTTGTAAACGGAAGAGAAGAACCAAAAGAAAAAAAGGTCATGGAGCATTTCTCCATAACCACTCAGCAACCCCTAGTCTGGTTCTCTTGGGCGCAAGATGAGGTCGCCTGCGCTAGAACATCCTGCTTCTTTCCAAGTCTTGGCCTCATCAACGATCTTGTCATGAATGCGCTAGAGGAGGATGCGTTGTTTTGGAAAATTCTGGCGTTCCTCTCCTGCCAAATAGTCCACCAGGTGAGATGAACTAGAGCCGTCCATTGTTTCAACTGCCGCTTTCCGCCCTGGATGAGTCCTCGTGAAGACAGTAACCAGCTCTCAAGAGACATGGTCGCCGGAGTGGGCTTCAGTGCTTGAGGTAGTTGCGCGGTGGAGATGATCTTGGACCATATCCTGATGGCAACCGGGTAGGTGGCTAGCAGGTGCAGTGCTGTCTCCGGCTCGCTGAGGCATAGCACGCATGCGGCATTGTGAGGCCATCCTTTCTTACTCAAGCAATCCGCAGTATGGCATTTCCCCAAGATCGCCAACCAAGAATAAATGTGTCACTTCAGCGGTACATCGCTCTCCAAAATGGTGTTGCAGAAAGAGAAGCGAGTTCCTCCTTCAAATTGGACTGCGTATGCCGAGGCGTATGAGTAGTTGCCGTAGGTCGTCAGCTTCCATGTCACTGTATCCGACACACCCGGTGTCAGCCCCACTTGATCTACCATTTCCCAGATAAGAAGGTACTCAGTGAGAGCCTCTATCATCAGGTAAGTTTTGAAGTGTCTTGTCCATTTCCGGTCCTGCAATGCTTGGCTGACAGTGAGGTTTCTCTTCATGCATTGCTTGAATAAATTTGGCGCAGCGTCAGCGAAGCTCCGTCAATGCAGCCACGGGTCGTGCCAGAATTTGATCAGCTTGCCATCCCCGAGCTCAAATCTTACAGCAGCATTGAAAAGAGCACGAGCCTTATGGTCCGTCATTAGTGGCAGGTGACTCCAAGGTTTGTTAGTGTCTTTCCAGCTCTGCCATATCCAGCGCACGTGCATCACGGTGCTCTTGGCCAGAATGTCCGTGATCCCGAGCCCTCCATATTGCAAAGGTCTGCAAATTGAAGCCCACTTCATAAGGCATTGTCCCCCTTTTGCAATCTCACCAGCACTCCACAAGAAACCCCGGCGTAATTTATCGATGGCCTTGACTAGCCAGGTAGGCGGGTCGATGACCATGAGCTCAAAAATAGACATCGCCGAGAGGACATGTTTCACAAGCAACAATCTTGCGTCTAGGGAGAAGGCCCCCTTGTTCCATCCTTTAACCTTGCCGGCAAGTTTGTCAATTGCCGGTTGCAGGTCTCCCTTGCGAAGCCTGCTGTCCGACAAAGGCATTCCCAAGTAGGTACATGGAAAATTCTGAATTGGGCATTGCAGCTCAGCTGCCATAGCAGTTAGGTCAATGTTCTCGCACCGGATTGGAATCATGGAGCTTTTACTGAAATTGGTGAATAAGCCCGAAGCTTGGCCAAAACTCTTGAGAAGGAGCTTGATGGACCATAGCTCGCCGAGATCTGGGTTGACAAACAAGACAACATCATCTGCGTACATCGACAACCTTCTTTGCGGATTCAGCGTCTTTGTCTGTTTTAGGGCTCCCATCGTATCAGCAAGAGTGATCAGTGTAGCCAGCACGTCCGTGGCAATGGTGAAAAGGAGGGGTGAGAGGGGATCACCCTGTCTCAAGCCTCGTCTATGAAAGATGGGATCCGTGAGCTCCCCATTCACCAGGATTTGTGTGAAGGCTATCAGTAATAGACATGCCACCCAATCATGCCAGTTTTGCCCAAAACCTTTAGCTTGCATTACTTCCAGCAGGAATTCCCACGAGATTGAGTTGAGCGCCTTTTGAAGATCAAGCTTAAGGAGCAGTGCAGGGGTCTTTGTCTGCTTTAGAAGCTTAGCTTGTGCTCGGACGAATACAAAATTGTCATGGATCGCTCTCTTCTTGATGAATGCGCTCTGGCAAGGGCTGACAAACTCATTCATTCTAGGACGCAACCGTGTTGCAAGGATCTTGGTGAAAAGCTTGGCAAAGAAATGAATTAGGCTGATGGGTCTGAACTGCTTTGGGTGTGCAGCCTCCGGTGTCTTCGGCAGCAAGATCATGGTAGTAGTGTTGAGCAGATCAATATGCCTGGAAATTGTATTCTTGAGCGCTCTGATTGCTTTCATGAGGTCAGATTTGATAATCGTCCAGCATTTCTTGAAGAACAATGTTGTGTATCCGTCGGGGCCTGGCGCTTTATCTGATGGGAGATCCATGATCACGGCCTTTACTTCTGTCTCCGTGATAGGCATTTCAAGGTCAGTGAGGTCCGCAGCCTGTATGCCTAGTGTCTGCATATTCAGACTATGTGGCCTGGTGTGCACTTTGCCAAGGAGCTCATTGAAAAAAATCCCAGATCACGTCCTCTTTGTCCTCCTGCTCAGTCACCACACCGTTCTCAGTTTCAATGCGTGTGATGTAGCTCTTTCTGCGGTGAGCAGAAGCTTTCGAATGGAAGAATCTGGTGCTGGCGTCGCCTTCCCGCAGCCACTGAACCCTTGATCTTTGCCGCCACATCGACCACTGAACCGCCGCAATCCCGAGACAGTTAACTTTTAGCATCGCTCGGAACTGTATTCCCTATGTTGTTAGGCTTCGAAAGTCCATGGCCATGTCCAGCATGCGAATTAGCTCGCTAGAGATTGCCGCACGGAGAGCAAGGTCGTTGGTGAATCTGGAACTCCATGATTTCAGCACCTTCGCCGTGTTGGAGAGCTTGGCTTGGAGATTGACAAAGGGCTCTGTGATGACGTGAAAGACACACGTTCGTTGGGAACCCCAAGAGGAAGGTATGATGAGTGCAGCAGCAAGTTTTCCCTCAATATGAAACCTAGGTTATCGAACCAGTAGGAGATGAAGACACTTCTGAAGGTGTCAACGGCGCCAGAAAAAGTGTTGTTGGTGGGAGTGCTTCCTCTTCCTAGCAATGGTGCCAGAAAAAAACTGCGTCGAAGGGGTGGTCCTGGCGGTTGACTTGGAACCTGCACACAACACAACCAAAATACTTTGCCCCAGCTTAACAGTGAGGTTGTCAATCTCACCGGCTTGCTGAAAACAAAGGATTAGACGTATAGTGTGGAAAATGATGTTTGTTTGCAGAGAATGAAAAAGAACAATAATTGCAGTAGGTTGTATTATCAGATGTAAAAGAATGGACCAGGGTCCACAGTTCACTAGTGGTGTCTCTCCATAATAAATAACTAACATGTTGGGTAAACAAATTACCGCTGGGCAATTGACAAAATAGAGAAGTGCATAACAATGCATTTACAAGTTGTGGTGTCTACTATGAGATTCATTTGGGAATTACAACATGATTCATAGACCGTAATCCAACTGCATCTATGACTAATAGTCCACCTTCAGGTTAGCATCCGCACCCCTTCCAGTATTAAGTTGCAAGCAACAGACAATTGCATTAAGTAAAGTGCATAATGTAAGCAACACAATTATCCTTAAACAAAGCATTGCTGTTTTACCCCTAGTGGCAACAGCACATCCACAACCTTAGAACTTTCTGTCACTATTCCAGATTAAATGGAGACTGGACCCACCATCTAGCATAAATACTCCCTCTTGGAGTTACAAGCATCAACTTGGCCAGAGCATCTACTAGTAACGGAGAGCATGCAAGATCATAAATAACATAGACATGATAATTCAATAATCAACTTGACATAGTATCAGTATTCATCGGATCCCAGCAAACACAACATGTAGCATTACAATAAGATGATCTTCATCATGATAGACAGCTCACAAGATCTAAACATGATGGCACAAGAGGAGAAGACAACCATCTAGCTACTGCTATGGACCCATAGTCCAAGGATGAACTACTCACACATCACTCCGGAGGCAGGCTTGGCGATGTAGAGCCCTCCGGCGATGATTCCCCTCTCCGGCAGGGTGCCGGGAAGAGCTTCAGAACCCTCCCGAGTTAGGGTTGACGACGGCGGCGGCTCTGGAACTTTTCGTGGAATATGGCTCGGGTATCTAGGGTTTTTCCCGAATAGATGAATATATAGGCGAAGGGGCGGCGTCGGTGGGCACCCGAGGCGCCCTCACCACGTGGCGGCGCGCCAGAGGGTGGGGCCGCACCATGGCATGGTGTGGGCCCCTCGATGCCCGTCTTCGTCTCTCCTTCGGACTCCGTGTACGTGACAGGAAAATAGGACCGTGGGTTTTTGTTTCGTCCAATTCCGAGAATATTTCCAGAACAACTTTTCTGGAATACAAAAACAGCAGAAAACAGGAACTGACACTGTGGCATCTTGTTAATAAGTTAGTCCCAGAAAATGCATAAAAATGATATAAAGTGTAAATAAAACATGTAGCAATTGGTATAATATGAGCATGGAACATCAGAAATTATGGATACGTTGGAGACATATCAGTCTGCAATTTGGGTGCAGCTAGCCCAAGCCTCTGTCAAGACTTCGATGAAATCCTCATGGCTTGCCCAACTGTTCTCGAACCTGAACTGTCAATTTGGTTTGAAGCCAGCATCAGTGGTAAGGAGAATGGGGCAGTGATCAGACATTTCCGACGAGAGGGCCTGCAGGAAGCAGTCCAGGAAGGCCGTGTCCCAATCACCATTAAAAAGGACCTTGTCCAGCTTCACCAAGGTCGCGTTCTGCTGCTCATTACTCCAGGTATATCTACGGCCATGGAGGTACATGTCCTGCAGCTGCACGTCATTCACAAAAGCTCGAAAAACTACCATCATCCTGCGATTGATATTCCTGTTGCTCTTATCGCTAGCTTGTAGGATCAAATTGAAGTCTCCTACTATGATCGTGGCAGTCTGCTGGGGAAGTTGATTCTGAATTTTAGACTTGAGGTCTTGCAAGAATAACAACTTGTCAGCTTCAGTTTGGGGGCCATAGACGGTGATGAGATTCAGTTGAGTGTTCGTCTTCAAGAGGGTGCCCTGCATGACAACCGACCAGGAGGTCGAGGAGTGCGATGAAACGATGAACGCTTCCGGCCTCCAAGCCAAGAGGATCCCACCTCTGGTCCCATCAGCCGGCGAGAAGCAGAACTCAGTGAACTGCGCTCCACAACACTGTCTGACGACCTCTAGATCAACGAATTGCAACTTCGTTTCCTGAATACAAACTACAGCAACATTGTGCTTCCGAACAATAGAGCAAACCACACCTCTACGAGCAAGATCATTGAGACCTCGTACATTCCAAATCAGAAAGTTGTAACTCATATCTGAAACAAGTGCGACACTTGCATCTTCCTCCTTCGCATGCTACTGCACCGGAGGCACCTCCATCTGCGCCTGGACTGTCCGTGGGTTGGCGCGGCGTCTCCCCTTCTGGCTTGCATCCTTAGCGAGGGTGCCGAGGGCCGGCATCTGCACCGGCGAAAGGGGCCCTCCATCGAGCGCCATCGCGACTTTCTCCATGAGCTCGTCCCCCTGCTCTTCCCCCTTCTCCGAGATCGCCAACCCCCTCTTGGAGATGATGAGCCTGCGCACGAGGCGGATGGTGTTGCCTTCGCCCCCCATAATCTCCTGCTTGCGGTTCTTGACTCTATGGTTCCTTCGAGTTTCTTGCGGTGAGGTGGTCTTCGTCTTCCTTCTAGTGCGGCGCGGCGGCGTGTGGAATGAAGTGGGTAAGGGGATGAGTCCTGGCATAACTGACTACTGGACGAAGTGTAGAAGACGATCAGTGGCGTCCTGGGCTGGGCCAGGTGCAGCATGCGGCCCATCCCTGGCTAGCAGGTTAACGTCTACCGTGTCAGCCTCATTAGGCTGGGCCAGCTCCTCCTGAACTGGGCCCAACATGCGGCTCTCGATCGGCGATGCGGCATGGGCGTGCTGCGTGCTGCAGCTGCTGCTCGGCAGTGCCGCATGGCACCGGCTCCTTTTCCGCAAGTATCAGCTCCTTAGTCAGTGCTTCCTGGTTGGTCGCCACACCGTTAGCGACAGGGACCTGACCCTCCTCTTGCTTCCCGTGATCAACAACCTTAACAGGGGAAGCTTCATGGTCCGCATCCGGAGTGTCGGGCATAGCCCTGTCCACAACAGGGGCCGAAAAATCGACCACCGACAGGTGAGCAACCCGCCCGTGGTCCTGTGGCGTAGCAGGCACGGGCTCCAGCCCCATGTCCATCGGATTCCGCTCAACAAGAGGCTGTTGGGTCCCTCCAATGGACGGACTCTGGACGCCGTCATCGTCCGCAGCGTGGGCAGCACTGGCAGCCCGCGCCCCAGTCCTAACGGCGGTAGGGCTCCGTCCAAGGGCCACCGGCGTGACGAACGGCACGACACAGCGGCCTGAGTGCCCCTGAATGCGTCGTGGCCTGTGCTTACCAGTCGCAGCGCCGGCCGACGCCGCCGGTGCCAGACAGGGGTGCGTCCGCTCCTCCGGCGGCAAGTCGCCGTCGTCGTCGTGGCCGTCCTGGCCTCTGAACTGGTCCGGCGGCAGCGGGCTCCTCCTGATGGTGGTGGACGTGTCCAGGTGTACCAGCATCTCCTTGTGCAGCATATGCGCCGTCCTCTCGCCGGCATGCGCCAGCCGTGGCTCGTTGATGCCGAGCCTCGCCTCCGTCGGGACGTCACCCATCTTCTCAACCCACGCCTACACGACAAAGTAGGACAGGTCGAGCTTCGTGAGCGTCTCCTCTGCAACTGTGTGGATCAGGCACTTCGAGATCAGCCGCTGCACCGCGTCGATGTTCCAAGCCTGCGACGTGACCCCCTCGATGAAGAGGTGGACGTTGAAGCGGTAGTTGTGGAGCTCAGTAAAGGCGAGACGCGCCCATCGTCGAGTGAGTACCGGGATGGCCTGGACGTGAAGCACACTCTTCTCGGCGATGAGGTCGCACCATCTAGCCTCCGTAAACCTGACGAGAACGCCCCGGGGTGCGTGAGCGACACCTGGAAGGCATGCGGCGGCAGCAGCGGGAACTCGAGCATCATCCCATCGCCGATCTGTCCCGGTGAGAGTCGGCGCCGACCAGCAACGGCGAGCACCAGCGCCGTGGCGCACAGGCGGGCCTCCTCATCCCGCATCTCCTGGGTGCAGTGCACCACGACCTTTGTCTTGAGCGAGCGGCGGACGAACGCCTCCTCGGTGGCCAGCAGTGCGCCCGGCATGGCCGCGGCGTCGGTCGTCGTGGGAGGAGCCACGTTGGATGGTGGCGAGGTGGGCGGCTGCGGCGTGGGGAAGCGAAGGCGATTGTGCGGCGGCTGGCGGGGCAGGGCTGGGTGGCTAGGTGGGTAGACGAGCCTTTGCTGGATCGGGCGCGCCACAGCAGCCGCCGGCGCAGAGAGCTGGCCGTCGATGGCGGAGAAGGGGACTCTCGGCAGGTGGCGGTTGGGGTAGTTGCGGGTGGAGTGGCCGGAGACCTTGCAGTGCAAGCATTTGGTGGGGTTGGTGCAAGAGATTACTCGATGTTGGGTGTCGAAGCAGCGGAAGCAGCGGCCGAAGAGAAACTCCTTAAAGCCAGCGGCAACATGGGGCGGTGGAGGAGGTGGGTGTGCCGTCAATGGCGGCGTCCAGGAGGGGCAAAGGAGTGGGCTGCCTCCCGCGTCCTCGCTGCACCACTTGCCATTCCTGTGAAACCCGCGGAGAGGCCTGTCTCGTCACATCATGCCTGGCCACAATGCTGCGGATCGCGGGGCGGGGAGCAGGCTCTGGAGCCACCAGGGTCAATGAATGCGGAGGAGGAGTGGGTGGGCAAGCTGCCATTGCAGCATAGGAGGATGGCCCAGCGGAGTGCATTGAACACGTGGGAGAGACATGGGATCCGGTGGTGGAAGGGCTGGAGAAGCAAATCCTCTCGAGAGGTTCCGGCGAGCTAGGAGGCGAACTCGTCGGGGAGCGACGTGCGGTCACCATGGGGTTATATGGTGGGCGTTGTTCCCGGAGAAGAAGGCAGCGCTGCCGCGCCGTGACCGAGGTGGCCGGCGGCGGGGGTGTAGGGGGGGGGGGGGGGGTGGGAGGTTGAGGGACCATCTTATGTCGGTGGACCCGCTCCCTCCTCATCTGATAGCGCCATGGCAGCACTTCGACAGAGCATCGCTGAAGGAATTGTTGCTTGAGAAGTTATGGTTATTGTAATTTCCAATTACTATGACATTTCTTTTATTTTGGCATGTACTGAAATTATACTACGAAACTATGTTTTTATTATCATCTACCTTTTATTTTACTGCAAACGTTTTTTATAGTAATATGTAATATATCATGGCTTTTATTATGCGTGAAATCAAATTTAGGTGGGTTATAGACATCTCACAATCCAACACACCGAAGAAGCCGAAACTGCACAAGCCCAAAAGAAGTGTCCCGACCAGTTTCTACGAGCTTCTCTCCACAACCGTTTCTCCCCACCGAAATCAAAGAAGTAGCCCTATTTTAGGTCGATTGCTTTTTTGGACAGTGAAAAAACACAACGGTCCAGGATAGCAAGGGCCGGCCCAGGAAGTCAGCCGGGCCGCTCCTGGTATGATGCTTAGTGGGCTTGTATTGGTCACTTCGTCTACGACTCGGTTCGGATAACTTTACAAACAACGGACGTCCTGTTCCGTGTACACTCCTTCAATCTTGATTCGTTCTGAACTCCTTGGAATCAATCCTTATCGGAGCCGGATCCATCCAAGCGATCGTTTCCATGATTCCATCTCAATATATACGAGGGTTTATACACTGGCATCCATATATCTAATAATAAAGGCACTAAGGATTCCGCAATTTGGTTTGGTTTGGTAGGTCATTGGATTTGCCCCTTAAGTTGTAAATAATTACCCACCTATGCCACCCGTAAGTCAAGACAAAAAACGTTTGAACTATTATACCCGTTCGTTTTTATTTCGGTTTCTCCTCTGTCGATTCTCACACAGCGCGCTGCCTCCACGCAGAGCGCAGCCAATAAGCCCACCATGGCCAGCCGCCCGACTGGTGACCTGAAATTCCCTCCTCCTCAAGAGTCAACAGCGCTGGAGTTCGAGAACGGAAGCAGTAACACGGAAGGCGACAAGCATGGTGCCGCTGCTGACAAGTATTGGTACGGAGACGAACAGAAGGAGGCAACCCGTTCTAAATTGCAATGGGAGAGAGGAATTAGAAAACATGGACCAAAAGATTCAGCCGATTTTGGCGGAAGCAGTAACACGGAAGGCGACAAGCATGGTGCCGCTGCTGGCAAGTATTGGTACGGAGACGAACAGAAGGAGGCAACCCGTTCTAAATTGCGATGGGAGAGAGGAATTAGAAAACATGGACCAAAAGATTCAGCCGATTTTGGGATCGATTGGCTCTCAGGTCCATGTTTTCTCTACCATGGTCGATTCCATCCTCACCATGGTCGAGGGAGCCGTTGGCGTGCCCTTGGAGATCTGGTTGATCTAGGTCAACGTCATGGGCGAGAGGAGCAACGACGGCTTCTTCCAAAGGGTCGAGCTGCTACGGCCTGAGTTTATCGACCACGTACTGCAAATCGCCGCCGTTGGGACATGCCTTTTGCCGGGGATACACACGTGAGCTACTCGGCGGACGCGGCCGGCAGCCGCTCCTCAGTCTGCGAGTTGTTCTGAACATGCGTTAACTCGGTTGGCAATCGGCTGATCATTCTTTTTTTTTGTTGCAATATATGTACAGGGCACGGTGGCCGGTGGGTACCGATGTGCCTCAATAGTCAAGAGGGACAATGTAAAGCGCTCTGCTAAATCCGATTATGTTGTCGTTGCTTGCTGTAATCGTAATGCAAGCTAGCTGCTGCTTGCGGGAGATGCAATAATGGTCGGAAACAGAAAGCGAATCAGGATCTCAGGCTTGCATTGGATTGTTGAATGCAATGAGAGTAAACTCATTCAAAGTTTGAGTTCATGACATTCTTCCGAAGTAGTTCGTCGTGTTAGGTAAATTAGGGCAGGATAAATCTGGAAGTACCACACAAACACCAAGGTTGCGTGACCCCGTAGCAACGCACGGGCATCTTTCCTAGTAGATACCTCATATTGCTTGCTCGGATCTATCAGACCTAATTTGCGACAATCATGTGGGGTTTGAACGGAACAGCGTCAAGAAAATCTATCGAGCTACTCAGCGACTCTGTGGACATCGAGAGAGGAGTCCATGCGAATCAGGAGTCGTCGGATGAACATGAGGGCGAGGAACTGGTCGTCACGAACCCCGGGTTGGTCAATCTGATCTACTACACCGGCGTAAGTGCCGGCCTCGATCGTCTCCGTTCTTGCAAGCTTCGTGCTAATTAGACGGACAATTTAATTTACAAGTGTTGCCTAGCGCCACTTCACCTGATCGACTAATCTTTCTTCTTTTTTCCTTTTGGCTTTCTCTGCAGAATATTGCGTTCGTCTTGCTGCTACTGTATTACATCGTCACTCTAGCCCACTTCTTCCCGACTGACGATGTTTGGTGGATGCCTTTCGCGGGTGCTGCTCTCATGTCGCCTTTAATGGTGTTGCCTCTGTACAGCATACTACTTTTAAGAGATGTGTTCATTAAGGCACATGCAATGGGACATCGAGTTGTATCGAAAGAAATGTGATACATAAGCCTCGATTATTTAGTCATTAATTTGCGGCAACTCTGATGATACTTTTTGTATACTCGTTGTACCATTTTGACAATTCATTTGGGTCTCTGACTATACCACATCCTTATATCTTACTGGACTCTGTTTCTGAATTAAAAGGCAAAAATCTATGAAAGGAAAAACGAAGAGTACATACTCCCAAGAGTTGGCAGTTTAGCTCCATCCGTCCACAAAAGGATGTCACAAAAATGAACTATGGATAGACCATTTTTGTGACATCCTTTTCCGAACGGAGGGAGTAATAGTTGTACTATGCTATCTTACCTATGAATGTACTGTACAAACTACTCCGATCGAATAAGTTAGAGTCGGTCACAGAAGAACCGTCTAAAACAGCTCCGATCGACCCATCTTCATGTTCAGCGTATACTCGCGATCGACTAGTTAGAGTCGGTCCTCTCTCAAAAAAAAAAAAAAAAAAACTGGTTAGAGTCGGCATCAGAGCCGTATCCCACCAACCGTTCGTTTCCATCGCTCAATATATACCATACTAGGGTATGCGATCGCACAGATCAAGGATCTATCGACCGAGCAAGTATACCCAAATCATGTGGGGTTTGAACGGAACAGCGTCGACGATATCTCTTGAGCTACTCAGCGACCCTGTGGAGGACGTCGAGATAGGCTTGTATCCGATGAGCTATAAAAACGCTCACGCGAATCTGAAGGAGGAGGAGGAGCTGGTCGTCACCAACCCTATGTTGGCTAATTATCTGATCCGCTACTCCTGCGTAAGCGCCCCGGCATCGTCTCTGTTTATGCAAGTTCGTGTTAGACGGACAACTCAATTCAATATTACAAGTGTTGCCCACCAGCGCCACTTCACCTGGCTAATCTTTCTCCCTTTTCCCTTTTGGCTTTATGCAGAATATTGCCTTCGTCTTGGAGCTACTATTTTTCTTCGCCATGATAGTTCACTTCTGCAGGATTGATGGTGTTACCTGGTTGGCTTTCCTGGCTGCTGCTCTAATGTCGCCTCTGTTTATGATACCTCTGTACACCATACTAGTTATAAGATATGAGTTCACCAGGGCATTTGCAATGGGACCTGCAAACAATTCCGAGGTGGTATCAAAGAAAGTGTAATCAGCCGTGACTATTCAGTCATTAATTTGCGGCGGTCGTCATGATACTTTTTGTGTACTCGTTGTACGAATTTGACAGTTCATTTGAGTCTCTTACTATACCACATCCTTATTTCTTGCTTGACTCTGTTTCTGTATCAAAAGGAAAAACGAAGAGAACATACCCCGAAGATCACATACTCCTAAGAATGGCAGTTTAGTAATAGTTGTACCATGCTAGCTTATCTATGAATGTACAGTACAAACAATTCTACAGTTTACTGTTTGTATGCTTGTTTAAATATGGTGGGCACTTAAGCTAAAAAAAATGGTGGGCAGTACACATAACCATATGTATGTGTATTTCTTAGAACTAACTGAAGTTGCAATGGCAGATCTGCCATACACTTGCACTAGCCCATTTAGTTCAGAGAAGTAACTCCTCTTGTCACGCCCAAAGGCCAAAACAGGGCCTATATAGTGTTAGGCAATAATACACCAGTTTGCAGGAACATGAAATAAGCTACTGCTGTACTTGTTCATCATCCCAGGATAAAACGTCCTTTGAAGGTTCAGTGTTAAAAAATGCACACCACATAGAAGCAATAATGTAACTAATTAGTGTTGGATTACCAAGTTTTATCTGATATGCACAGTTTGCCTTATCAGGTTGTAGAGTAGTCTCTCTCGCAAAAAAAAAAAAGTTGTAGTCTCTTCTCTGAACCTCTGTAACTAGTACAAAAAACCAGTTTCAGTCTTTACAGATTTAGGCATCAGGTTCTAGCTAGTAGTACAAACATCGGCTGCAAAGTTAGAGGAATCAAGTGCCAAGAAATAAATTGTTAGCAAACCAACCTGTGGTTGGATGGTTAGCAGGGTGGTTGTACCCTCAGCCCACCAGAGTTCAAACCCCAGGTTTGACATCTGTGTATTGCATTTAGGCGGAATATTCTTTAAGTGGGAGGCGACGTTCCCGTCGACAGCGAGTCACCCGTGGTGACTTCGTTAATCTCAAGACTCGATCCGCCGGCTCAGTATTTCGAAGATGCTCATAGGTGAGCGTGCCTACGTTCATATGGGTGAGTGTATGCGCATGTATGTGAGCGTCTGCGTTTCTACTGTGTTTCTCAAAAAAAGTAAAAAAAAAATTGTTAAGCTATTTATGAACCAAAACTATTGCATACGTCTTCTTCTGTTTCTGGTTCAGTAACCGTGTATATAGCATGCTTCCAGTAAAGAATAATCCACTAGTACTAGCAACGATTCATTTATTGGCTTAATTTTTTAAAAAAACTTGGTTGCCTGGATGAGGTGCATCCGTGCATACATGCATGTACTAGTTAGATCATGCTCTACCAATACGAGCTCACAGAACTCGCCCCGATTGTTGAGATATGTGATATTCCTTGTATAGCTGCCCTCCTCATGCCTTGTATAGACGAGGACGTGGCCCAGCACCTGTACTATATATACGTGTGCTATGCACCGATCAATACATCGAGTTGCATCCAAATATTCTTCTACATGGTATCAGACACCGATCGTTCCTAAACCCTAACCCTAGCTGGCCGCCGCCTCTCTCCTTCCTCCAGCCGGCCGCCGCCACACCCTCCCCCCGCGCGCCTCTCTCCCTCGCGCGCCGCCCTACCCTCTGCCCACCTCGCACGCCACCATCTCCACCACTACCCCTAGCGCTTACGCCGCCATGTCTTCTATCTCCAACTCCAGCAACCCGTTCGCCTCTTCTGGTTCCGACTCCACCGCCCCCGATCCCGTCAAAATCCGCGAGGTCACCATCGCCGATCATGTCCCCGTCAAGCTCTCCCACACCGCTGCCAACTTCTTCGCCTGGAAAACATACTTCAACCTCTTGTTCCGCGAGTACAACCTCTCCGACCACATCGACGGCACCACCGATCTCCTCACCATGCGCCGCGACTCCGACTGGTTCACCATCGACGCCACCATCATCCGCTGGATCTTCCTCACCGTCTCGCCGGACATCTTCCATACCGTCGTTCGCGACGGTGACGACGCCTACAAGGTCTGGACCAAGGTCATCGGCCTCTTCCGCGACAACAAACTCCAACGCGTGGTCTTCTTGCAGCAAGAGTTCTTCGGTTGTCAGCAGAACGACCTCTCCCTCGACGCGTACTGCCTGCGTCTCAAGAGCCTCTCCGACGAGCTCAACGACCTCGGCTTCAAGATCGGTGATCAGATTCTCCTCTCCACCCTCACCGCCGGTCTCGGCGAGGACCTCGGCAACGCCGCCTCCAACCTCAGCCTCATGGCCAACCCCACCTTTGAGAGGGCGGTGGACTACCTCCGCCTCGAGGAACGGCGTCTGAAGAACCTCCGCACCCGCGCCGCCCACACCGCGCTCGCCGCCGGCATCGGCCACGGCGCTCCTACCTCTACACCGCCCTCCAGCAGGCGCCCTCTCCTGCCGCATACGTCGGCGGTGGCGATTGGTTCATGGACACCGGCGCCTCGGCCCACATGGCTGCTCACCCGGGTATACTCTCACATTCCTCTCCCACCACCACTTCCTCTCACATCGTTGTCGGTAATGGTGCTAGTCTTCCTATATCACATGTCGGTTCCACTAATTTTCCATCCACCTCAAAACCTCTGTCTCTAAATAATGTCATTGTCTCTCCACACCTCATACATAACCTAGTTTCTGTTCGTAGTCTCACTCGTGATAATTCTGTCACTGTGGAATTTGACGCGTTTGGTTTCTCTGTTAAGGATTCCCGTACCCGTATGGTGCTCCACCGATGTGAGAGTCCTGGCGAGTTGTACCCGGTTCAGCCGACGTCTTCCACCAGCGCTGGACCTCGAGCTTTCTCCGCCGGCGTCGACCTTTGGCATGCTCGTCTTGGCCACCCTAGCTCCACCACACTTCGCCAAATTATTAGGGGTTTTTCCTTTTCATGTAATAAAACGGATGCTCATACCTGTGAAGCATGCCGCCTCGGCAAACATGTTCGTTTTCCTTTTAGCACTTCATCCACAGTAGCTTCTGTTCCGTTTCAGTTAATTCACAGCGATGTATGGACGTCTCCTATACCTAGTAATTCTGGTTTTACTTATTATCTTGTCATTATGGATGATTATTCTCATTTTGTGTGGACTTTCCCTCTCCGTAAAAAATCCGACGTCTCTGCCACTCTCATCGCTTTTTACTCATACGTCTCTACCCAATTCGGTCGTCCTATCCAGGCTCTCCAAACCGACAACGGGAAAGAGTTCGATAACCTCACCATTCGTACACTTCTCTCCACTCACGGCACCGTCTTCCGTCTCACTTGTCCCTACACCTCCCAGCAAAACGGCCGCGCCGAACGTGTCCTTCGCACCCTCAACGACTGTGTCCGCACCCTCCTATTCCATGCCTACATCCCACCCACGTTCTGGCCCGATGCCCTCGTCACCGCCACCCTACTCATCAACCTTCGCCCTTGTCGCACCCGCTGGCACTACGCCCCTCACCATCTTCTCTTCGGTTCTCCTCCGTCCTACGACGGTCTCCGGGTTTTCGGTTGTCGTTGCTACCCTAACATCACCGCCACTTCTCCTCACAAACTTGCACCGCGTTCCGTGCCATGCGTCTTTCTCGGCTACCCGCCTAACACCAAGGGCTACCGCTGCTATGATCCGGTCTCTCACCGTGTCATCACTTCCCGACACGTTTACTTTGATGAGATGTCTTTTCCGTTTGCACAGGGACATCCAGCGGCGTCTTCTCCCTCCCCCGAGGTCGAGTTCCCGCGACGCTGCGCTCCTCCGGCCATAGCCGCGCCTACTGCCGCGCTCCCAGCTGCGGCACCCCCACCGGCGTCACCCTCGCGCTCTGACTGGGCGCTGTGGCCCCATCTGCCTCGCCCTCGAGTGCTGCCTCGGGCGACGCATCGCCGCCTGCACCACCCTCGAGCACGGTCTCGGGTGCTGCCTCCTCGCCTGCTGCTACCACGGCACCGGGCCCTGCCACCCGTGCTCGCGCTGGGGTCTTCCGCCCGAGCATGCGGTATGCCGCGGCCGACTATTCTCTCGCCGCGTCGACCGCTTCGCCCGCGACCTCGTCATCGACGGCGCCCTCGACCGTCGCTCTCTCGCCGTTGCCGTCCTCTGCACGCGCGGCTGTACGCGACCCACTGTGGTTCGCAGCTATGCAGGAGGAGTTTGATGCCCTGCAGCGCAACCAGACGTGGCAGCTTGTTCCTCGCCCCAGCCATGCCAACGTCATCACCGGAAAGTGGGTCTTCAAGCACAAGTTTCACCCGGACGGCACTCTTGACCGTCATAAAGCCCGCTGGGTGGTCCGAGGATTTCATCAGCGCGCTGGCGTCGACTTCACTGACACCTACGCCCCGGTCGTTAAACCTGGGACGATTCGCACCGTTCTTCAGCTCGCGGTGTCCCGCGCTTGGCCGGTACACCAGATGGACGTGTCCAACGCCTTTCTCCATGGCCATCTCGAGGAGCAGGTGTTCTGCCAGCAGCCCGTGGGTTTCGTCGACACCGCCCACCCGGATCACGTCTGCCTGCTCTCCCGCTCACTGTATGGGCTGAAGCAGGCACCTCGCGCCTGGTACCAGCGCATCGCAGCGTTTCTACAGCGGCTTGGGTTCCGCTCCACTCGCTCCGATGCCTCGCTGTTCGTGTATCGCCAGGGCGACACCACCGCCTACCTGCTGCTCTACGTCGACGACATCATCTTGACGGCATCCACCGATGTGCTTCTTCGACAGCTCACCGATCGTCTTCGTGCTGAGTTCGCTCTCAAGGACTTGGGTCCTCTACACTACTTCCTTGGGATAGAGGTGGTGCGTCGCGCAGATGGCTTCTTTCTTCATCAACGGAAGTACGCCCGAGAGCTTCTTGATCGCGCCGGGATGCTTAATTGCAACCCCGCCACCACGCCTGTTGATACGAAGGCCAAGCTCTCCGCCACCGATGGTTCTCCAGCTCCGGATGCTCTGTTTTACCGGTCCATCGTCGGTGCCCTCCAGTACCTCACTCTCACCCGGCCGGAGCTGCAGTACGCCGTTCAGCAGGTGTGCCTTCACATGCACGCTCCACGCGACGCTCATTGGACCGCGGTGAAGCGGATTCTTCGCTACATTAGCGCGACCATGGACCTTGGTCTCTCGCTACATGCCTCCACCGCCATGGACATCATCGCCTACTCGGACGCGGATTGGGCCGGCTGTCCCGACACACGCCGCTCCACCTCCGGTTACTGCGTGTATCTTGGCCCGTCGCTCATCTCCTGGTCGTCCAAGCGCCAGCCTACGGTCTCCCGTTCCAGCGCCGAGGCTGAGTATCGAGCCGTGGCTAATGCGGTCGCCGAGTGTTCGTGGCTTCGCCAGCTTCTCCAAGAGCTTTCGTGTCCGATCACCAAAGCTACCGTGGTGTTCTGCGACAACGTCTCCGCCGTCTACCTCTCCGCCAACCCGGTACATCATCGACGCACCAAGCACATCGAGCTCGACATTCACTTTGTTCGGGAACAGGTGGCTCTTGGACATGTACGTGTTCTCCACGTACCCACCTCCCAACAGTTTGCGGACATCATGACTAAAGGTTTGCCTACGGCAGCCTTCGAGGAGTTTCGATCCAGTCTTTGCGTCCGCCGTGCCGACGCTTCGACTGCGGGGGGGTGTTGAGATATGTGATATTCCTTGTATAGCTGCCCTCCTCATGCCTTGTATAGACGAGGACGTGGCCCAGCACCTGTACTATATATACGTGTGCTATGCACCGATCAATACATCGAGTTGCATCCAAATATTCTTCTACACCGATGACCCGGCCAGGGCGGAGGATCGAGCGAATAACGCCAGCCGCAGATGTTGACGCAGGATGGGAACTTGATTCAGCGGGGCGACCGGCCAAGAATAGCAACGACCGGGCGACCGGCCAAGGAAGCCAGCGAATCAAGCGGGGCCGCCGGCGGCGGTATGATGTTGCGAGGTAGCGGCCACAAAAAAACGTCCTAGTTGGTCAACGAATCAGTTCGGATAACTTCACATAACAATCCGTGTACACTCTGGAATCTCGATACGTTCTGGACTCCTTGGAATCAATCCGTATCGGACCGGATCCATCCAAACGATCGTTTCCTTCTCAATATAAACTAGGGTTTATACGCTGGCACAGATACCACTATTGCTTGCTCGGATCTATCAATCGACAATCATGTGGGGTTTGACCAGAACAGCGTCAAGAAGATCTATTGAGCTACTCAGCGACCCTGTGGATATTGAGACAGGAGTCCACGCGATTCAGGAGTCGTCGGATGAACATGAGGAGGAGGAGCTGGTCGTCACCAACCCTGAGCTGGCCAAGCTGTTCTACTACACCTGCGTAAGCGCCGGCCCGTTCTTGCAAGCGTCGTGCTAATTAGACGGACAATCCAATTTACAAGTGTTGCCTAGCGCAACTTCACCTGACTATTTTTTTTCTTTTGGCTTTCTCTGCAGAATATTGCGTTCGTCTTGCTGCTACCGTACTACTTCGTCGTTCTAGTCCACTTCTTCCCGCCTGACGATGTTTGGTGGAGGCCTTTCGCGGGTGCTGCTCTGATGTCGCCTTTCGTGGTGCCGACCCTGTATGGCATACTACTTCTAAGAGATGTGTACATTAAGGAACATGCAATGGGACATCCAAACAATTTCTAGTGGTATCGAAAGAAATATGATATATAAGCCTCGATTATTTAGTCATTAATTTGCGGCAATCGTCATGATACTCTTTGTATACTGGTTGTACCAGTTTGACAATTCATTTGGGTCTCTGACTATACCACAGCCTTATATCTTACTGGACTCTGTTTCTGAATTAAAAGGCGAAAATCTATAAAAGGATACTCCTAAGAGTTAGCAGTTTAGTAATAGTTGTACTATGCTAGCTTATCTATGAATGTACTGTACAAACCAAATCTACAGTTTACTGTTTGTATGCTTGTTTAAATATGGTGGGCAGTACACATAGCCATATGTATGTGTATTCCTTGGAACTAACTTAAGTTGCAATGACAGATCAGCCATACACGTGCACTAACCCATTTGGTTCAGAGAAGTAGCTCCTGTTGTCCCGCCCAAAACATGGCCTAGACAGTGTTAGGCAATAAGACACCAATTAGCAGCAACATGAAATAAGTTACTGCTGTACTTGATCATCATCCCAGCATAAAACATCCTTTGAAGGTTCAGTGTTAAAATGCACGCCACATATAAGCAATAATGCAAGAGTAGAGTTGGATTACCAAGTTTTATCTGAAATGCACAGTTTTCCGTATCAGGTTGTGAACTAGTCTCTTTCGCAAAAAAAGAGAATAGATTATATAGTCGTCACTGCTCTGAACTGTGTACCTAGTACTCCCTCCATTCCGGCCAAAGTTGAGACATCCTTTTGTTAACGGAGGGAGTACAAAAAATCAGTTCCAGTCTTTACACATTATAGGGCATCAGGTTCTAGCTAGTAGTACAAAGATCAGCTGCAAGTTACAGGAATCAAATGCCCAAGAAATAAATTGTTAAGCTATTTATGAACCAAAAATATTGCAAACGTCTTTTTCTGTTTCTGGTTCAGTGACCATGTATATAGCATGCTTCCGGTAAAGAATAAGCCACTAGTACTAGCAACGATGCATTGCTTTGCTTGGCATAATTTAAAAAAAATAAACTTGGTTGTGTGGATGAGGTGCATCGCGTACATGCATGTACTAGTTAGATCATGGTCCTCCAGTGCCAAACGTTCTTGCTGGATGCTATGCTAGTACAAGCTCAAACCCAAAACAGAGTTGTAGCAACCTAATATTTAGCAGATTATCAATTGCAGCCAGGTCGATTGCTTTTTTGGAGAGTGAAGAAAAACAACGGTCTAGGATAGAAAGGGCTGGCCCAGGAAGTCAGCGGGGCCGCCCCTGGTATGATGCTTAGTGGACTTGTATAGTTGTATTGAAAGATCATCGTCTCTACAAAAACAAAGACGAAGTTCCAATAGTTCCTCTAACTAAAACATTCAAGTTATGTTGTGTCTTGAAATAATTCATATCGAACATAATCGACCTATTTCCACATGTAAAACTATATTGTATCTACATGTAATGCTGCTGCCCTACAAACTCACATAATAGTTCTAGTTAGCCTGTTCTCAGGCATCCACCAGGAAGTAGGAACCGGAACCTGTCTGCGTTCTTGATCAAATAGGAGGGCAGATGAACCGCAGACGCTGAGCTGGGTATGGGTCCCATCTTCTTGAACAGATCCCTGAACGTATACTCTTCAGGGAGCATGTCAAACAGGTCGTCCCCGCTGCATATGACCCTCTGGATTCTTGCCGGATCCAGGAAGCTCTCCCGCCTCACCCGGTCCGCGTGGCTGTACGCCTTCATCTTGAACGCGAACTCCTTTATCTCCCTGAAGCAGAAGCTGCAGTGCCAGCCGGCGTCGGCCAGAATCAGGTCGCTCTGGCGTGAGTGGCGGTACCCCGTGCGCTCCGTGAAGAGATGCGCCGTCGCCCTCCAGCTGCTGTAGTCCACGGGGAACTCGAAGGAGTACATGTAGTTCTCAGCTCCAGGTGCATGACCGGTGGCACCCCGTCGCACCACCGCAGCAGCTCCACGGTCTCCGGGCTCGGGATCTCGTCGGCGTCGGCCATGATCAGGACGTCCCCCGTGGCGATGCCCGACCTTCGCAGCAGAGCGTTGAGCGCGCGGCGGTGGCTGGCCTCCACGTCGAACGGCTTCCGGCGAGACCCGGGGTCCGGCGTGCCGATCGGGAGCCTGTCGTAGACGATCTTCGAGCGCGCGAACGCGAAGCGGTTGAGGTTTTGGGAGAAGGAGAGCGGCTTGGGGATGCCGGTGAAGGTGGCGTTGGCCTCGAGGATGACGAACTTGTCCACGTACGGGAAGAGCTCGCGGTAGCGGATCTCCAGGATGTCGAGCTCGTTGTTGAAGAGGACGGCGTTGAAGACGCGGCGAGGCGAGGAGAGGGCGCGCCAACCGTGGAGCTTGCACAGCTCGGCCATGGAGGTGTTGGGGGCATAGTAGTGCGGGATACGCGTGAAAGGTTTAGGCGGCGTGTCCCACAGTGGCCGCAGGAAGTAGGTGATTCTTTGGTGGTACTGGGAGACAACAATGATACAGACTGAAAGAACTAGACAAATGGGTATCAACAGATTGAGAGACAGAGCCTTTCGTCTGGCACCTGGCCGAAAGTTGGAGCTGCCGGCCAGGTTAAGTGGAGGTCTCATTGTGTATATGACATACTACACATCAGGAAATAGAAGTGTTTTTCTTCCGGTAGCATGCGATGCCAGGAATTACTCTCTCCTTCTGCTGTCAAATGTGCACAAACGTCTGATGTAACCTGCATAACGCAACAGAAAGAGGAAAGAATCAGCAAGCAAAACTGGTACCAGAAGCGTTTGTCATGCAACGTTAGTTACACAAGTATTTCGGACAAATTGAACAAATTTTATTTCAATAAGCAGTTTTTTTTATTGAACCCAAAAAAAACTCATCTATAGGACTCAAACTCACGACTCCTAGAAGGAAATGAGGGACCAACGGCCATGTCAAGAAACTTCATGTTTAATAATAAGGATTTGTTTATTTTCTAGTCGGCAAGTTACCGAAATATTTTGAGCGAATTCAAATGAATTTGCTAACCCTCGAAACACACGAACTTTCGTGAAAATTTAAACCCTTCCTTACACATGCAAAGAAATATATATGCAACTGTGGATTAAGAGGAGGGACCTAGTAGGAGATGCCGTACGGCTGTAGTAATAATTTCGTGAGATGAACAAACTTACGGAGTCAGCCAATTAACCATGCAAGTGATGATCTGTTTCGGGCGGCCTCACAAAGAGTGAAGCGAGACGGAGAAACAGAGACTTGGATAGATCGAAGAAAAGACTCTTGAGGATGAGAAATGGAGGATCCGTGTCGACCGAGTGGATCGCCTCACACCTCCAGGAGGAAGAAGACCCTGATCCTCCGCCACCCAAATATTCTGAAACTCTCGGCCACCCACATCTTTTCTGTAACTTGGTCTCCGTAGGCACCTAATTTGTCTGCGCATGCCTATCCCTTTCGATCTTCTCCTCCTCGTCCAACATGCACAATTCCAACCTCTGCATGCGTCATGCAGCAACTCTGTTCCTGATCTTCGACATCTCTGAACTCTGATAGTCTGATTTTATCCACGGTGGAAGCTTGTGTCCCGGTCAAAAGCAGCCATGTAGGATCAGAAACCAGCGAACTAGCGTATGTTTCCAGCGGGCCTCCTTGACTTGTGCCGATCGAGGAAGCTCCAGCCCGCAGGCAGATGCGGCCCATTAGCTGTTCGCCCAAATCCCTCGGTCCTGGGCTCCTGGCGCAGTGGCGCTTGCGGCTGCAGCGGGATGCAGTTTTTTAGCCCCAGCAATGCTACACCTACGGGCAAAAATTCACGGAAGAAGGGTTACGCGCTGACGTGGGACGTTATGTGGAAGCGGACGGCCCAGCGATTATTATTTTTACATTAAAAAACAGAGAAGAAAATGGCGCCTCTTGTTTCTGGCCGGTAACTGGCTGTGCCGCTTCGGCGCTTCCAGCAACTCACGGCGTCGCTGCCTTTGTTGACCCCTCGTCTTCACCAGCACCCAAGGGCGCCTCCGGCTGCTGGCCTCGCCCAGTTCACAGCCCGCAGGCGAGCATGATCACCAGGCTCAACAAGCAGCTCTGTCCGCTCTGTGATGAACGACAAATTCCCGGTAGTTGAAATCGGCAAGGTTGTGCTGTGCGCTCGGCGCACCTAGCCGCGGTGCTCTAACACCCCTACTCGTGCCCATGCCTGCACCTTGATCAAGACACCGAGGCCCACGACCGGGACGAGCGCTACAACATCAAGGTGTTGGATTATTAGGCATAATTTTCATGATTAATTCCAGAATATAAAGCATGATCACAAGAGCTACTAACATGTTAATCTCGAAAGTACTAGACGTATTAATTAACATGAACAACAGCAAGACATCTACGAACACAGCCATCGGAACGTGACGAACGTACCGAACAATTGTAGATGAAGTAGTCGTTAGAGCAGCGACGGCAGCAGCTTGAGCGGCGACGGTAGCAGCTCGAAGAAGACGACGCTGGAGACGAGTCGCCCGCGGACCCGGAGATCGTCCAGTAAGTCGAGCCGTGATGAAGAACTTGAAAGCAGTCGCGCGGGGCGCTTCCCAAAAACCTTATTCGCCCTCTCCCGTACAGAATCACAAGGACAAGTGGTTCCGGAGACCTACTGTCCCGTGCGCCGGCGTGCACCGGCGAACCCGCGGCGCGTCGTGACGAGACGGGCGGGCGGTGCGGTGCGGTGCGTGCAGCGGCGGAGGAGGAGGAGGAGCGCGTGAGAGAGCCTCTTATTCTCACAAGCTTACCAAGTAGCACAACACTCCACTATATAAGGATCAAGAAGAGTGAAGAGCTTAAGCTTGGGGAGGCTCCCATGGATCTCCCCAGCATATTTCAAGAAGACTCAAGCGTCTAAGCTTGGGGATGCCCAAGGCATCCCCTTCTTCATCGTCAAAATTATCAGGTCATCTCTAGTGAAACTATATTTTAATTCTTTCACATCATATGTGCTTTTCTTGGAGCGTCTGTGTGCTTTTATTTTCAGTATTGCACTTTTATTTTCAATAAAGCTTGACTGGACCCTAGCATTCTTGATTGGGAGAGAGACACGCTCCGCTTTTTCATGAGAATACTCCTATTCTTCACTTATATTTGTTGAGTATTCATATCTAGCGCTGTTCAGCTTTTAGCTCTTGTTTTCATGTATCTCTTGTCAGAGCTATTAGCTTTCTTTTGTAGAAAGTACTCTCTTGCTTCACTTATATTTGTTTGGAGAGTTGATGAAATAAATTGATTGGTGTTTGGTTGGTTCAGAAAATGTTGCATGTGGTAATTGGTATAAGGAAAAACTTGCTTAATCTTGTAGATCACTAATGGATAACTTGATGCTTGTCAATTGTTTTGAGTTAACAAGTAGATCATGATTAAATTGTGCATCACATGAGTTAAGCCTATTAGTGAAGAACTACCGTAAAGCTTGTTGAAAATTTGGTTTGCATCGGTGGTATCTCTAAGGTCTAGATATTTTCTAATAACAGGGTTTGGTTAACAAGGAAGACGGTATGAAGTCTTATAACGTTTGCAATATGTTTGTCATATAAAACTTGGTGTACGGGTTGATATTCTTGTTTGCTTACATAACCTTGCTAGCCTAAACTCTGTACTGAGAGGGAATGCTTCTCGTGCATCCAAATCCTTGAGCCAAAATCCATGCCATTTGTGTCCACCATAACTACCTATATGTGGTATTTCCTTGCCACTCCAAGTAAATTTTTCATGTGCTACCTTTAAATTATTCAAAATGTTATTATTCCCTTTTTGTGTCAATGTTTACTAGCTCATGAGGAATTAGTGTGGTTATTCTTTATTCTATTTGTGAATGGACTTTTACACCTGGACTAGTGGCATATACATCCGCTTATCCAATAATTGCAAAAAGAGCTGGCAACGGGGTGCCCAGTCCCAATTAATTACAACTTTAACCAATTAATTCTCTTCACACTTTTGCCCTGATTCATCAGTAAGCAATGACAAACAGTGAAATACCTGAATGTGTGTAAACCAAAGAGAAAGAGGGATGATCTGCCTTGCTGGTAGAAATAACGTCCTTCATGGGAGCCGCTCTTAAAAGTCCGTTTGACAGGTAGAATACTGTTCTCACCCGCTACCATTCGTTGACAATTAACAAACACCTCTCAAAAATAGATACTCCTCCATGGTATGTGATTGATGGAAGGCACCCGAGGATTCGGTTAGCCATGGCTTGTGTTAGCAAGGTTGGGAGGAGTATCAAATATTTTATGCAATCTCTATATGCTTTCAAAAACCTAAAAGCTCTAGCACATGATTTAATCCCTGCTTCCCTCTGCGAAGGGCCTTTCTTTTACTTTTATGTTGAGTCAGTTTTCCTATTCTTTCTGTCTTCCACAAGCAAACACTAGTGTCAACTTTGTTACAACATGCGTTATATGCAATGTATTGGACTTGTTATACTACTTTGTGTTGACAATATCCATGAGATAAATATGTTGAAAGTTGAAGCAAATGCTGAAACTAAATTCTTCCTTTGTGTTGATTAAATACCTTTTATTAGAAACTATTGCTTTATGAGTTAACACTTATGCAAAACTGTTTGATGCTTGTCTCGAAAGTACTATTCATGAAAACGTTTAGCTTGTGTGATTCATTGTTTACTCATTATCTATTTGGTAGCAAATTATAGACCATTGACTTGGATCACTTCATTCATTTACATGTGCCTTGCAATATTATATGATCAAGATTATGATGGTAGCATGTCACCTCAAAAATTATTTTGTTTTTATCGTTTACCTACTCGAGGACGAGTAGGAACTAAGCTTGGGGATGCTGATACGTCTCAAACGTATCTATAATTTTTGATGTTCCATGCTTGTTTTATACCAATTGCTACATGTTTTGCATCTACTTTATATCACTTTTATACATTTTTTGGGACTAACCTATTAACAAGATGCCGAAGTGCCAGTTCCTGTTTTCTGCTGTTTTTGTATTCCAGAAAAGCTAGTCTGGAAATATTCTCGGAATTGGACGAAACTACACGGGGTCCCTATTTTTCCAGAACCACCTGACGGAGCGAAGGAGCACAGAGGAGGGCCACCAGGACCCACACGCACCTAGGGCGCGGGCCCCCCTCTGCCGCGCCCTAGGGTGGTGTGGGCCCCTCGGGGGTCTCAGCCGCCGCCCTTTCGCCTACTTATTCCCCCCGACGCGAAAACCCTAAGTACCTGAGCAAATATCCACGAAAAGTTCCAGAGACGCCGCCGCCGTCAACCCTAGCTCGGGAGGGTTCAGAACCTCTTCCCGGCACCCTGCCGGAGAGGGGAATCGTCACCGGAGGCTTCTACATCGCCATGCCTGCCTCCGGAGTGATGCGTGAGTAGTTCATCCTTGGACTACGGGTCCATAGCAGTAGCTAGATGGTTGTCTCTCCACTTTGTGCCATCATGTTTAGATCTTGTGAGCTGCCCTACATGATCAAGATCATATTATTGTAATGCTACATGTTGTGTTTGCTGGGATCCGATGAATATTGAATACTATGTCAAGTTGATTATCAATCTATCTTATATGTTATTTAAGATCTTGCATGCTTTCCGTTACTCGTAGATGCTTTGGCCAAGTAGATGCTTGTAACTCCAAGAGAGAGTATTTATGCTAGATAGTGGGTTCATGCCTCCGTTTAACCTGGGACAGTGACAGAAAGTTCTAAGGTTGTGGATGTGCTGTTGCCACTAGGGATAACCTAACGATGCTATGTCCACGGGCATATGTGTTTGTTTACATTACGCACTTTACTTAATGCAATTATCCGTTGCTTGCAACTTAATACCAACGGGGGACTCGGATGACAACCCGGCGGTGGATTATTAGTCATAGATGCTGTTGGATAACGGTCTATGTATTTGTCGTAATGCCCAATTAAATATCATAGTAGTCATCATGTCATGTATATGCATTGTCATGCGCTCACTATTTGTCAATTGCCCAGCTGTAATTTGTTCACCCAACATGTTAGTTATCTTTTATGGAGAGACACCACTAGTGAACTGTGGACCCCGGTCCATTCTTTTACACTGATTAAACAACCACAAACTGCAAACTGTTCCTTTTTCATTCTCTGCAATTTAATACTCATTTTCCACACCATACGTTTAATCCTTTGTTTTCAGCAAGCCGGTGAGATTGACAACCTCACTGTTTCGTTGGGGCAAAGTAGTTTGATTGTGTTGTGTGCAGATTCCACGTTGGTGATCGTATTGCGCCGTGCGAGCCACCAACAACCTTCTGAAGAGTTGCTGCTCCTACTGGTTCGATAACCTTGGTTTCTTTCTGAGGGAAAACTTGCTGCTGAACTGCATCATACCTTCCTCTTGGGGTCTCCCAACGAGGTGTGATTCACGCCATCAGACATCTACGAACACAGCCATCGGAACGTGAGGAACGTACCGAACAATTGTAGATGAAGTAGTCGTTGGAGCAGCGACGGCAGCAGCTTGAGCGGCGACGGTAGCAGCTCGAAGAAGACGACGTTGGACACGAGTCGCCCGCGGACCCGGAGATCGTCCAGGAAGTCGAGCCGTGATGAAGAACTTGAAAGCAGTCGCGCGGGGCGCTTCCCAAAAACCTTATTCGCCCTCTCCCGTACAGGATCACAAGGACAAGTGGTTCCGGAGACCTGCTGTCCCGTTCACCGGTGCACGCCGGCGCACGGGATGGAGTAGACTACGGTGGCGGCACAAGGCACTAGATTGGCAAAACCTAGTTTGGTTCAGGGGTTTGCAGCGCACGCAGTGCACGACTTTATATAGTGCGGCTCAGGAAAACCCTAATGGGTACAACGTGGGCCAAGTTCACGTCGCGCACGTTTTAGGTCGGTTACAGTAGCCCATGATCCGGAGCGACCCGAACCGACTAACTGTGACGCGTCCATCTAAACCGTTTTTCCCGGACTGCAAAAATAAATCTCGGCTCGGCGAGATTCCC
This sequence comes from Poa pratensis, assembly GCA_947311845.1. NCBI lineage: Eukaryota > Viridiplantae > Streptophyta > Magnoliopsida > Poales > Poaceae > Poa > Poa pratensis. The sequence continues at coordinate 13,991,461 of CAMZMU010000085.1, read as the reverse complement.
GCAACCCGTGACGTGACGAGACGGGCGGGCGGGCGTGCGAGCGGCGGCGGAGGAGGAGGAGCGCGTGAGAGAGCCTCTTGTTCTCACAAGCTTACCAAGTAGCACAACACTCCACTATATAAAGTGGTGCCACTCCTCTCAAACTAGCGGTGTGGGACTAAACTTTAGCTCCCACTCCACTCCCATGTGTGCTGCCATAAATGTGTGTTTTTGAGATTTCTGAAATTGCTATTGGGCTGCCCATTAATGGGCCTAATTCTAACACAAGGAGCGGCCGCCGGCCGGTGGACCCTGGACAGCGGCGCAGACGAGAAGAGAAGCAGACAGCCGCACGCAAGTATTGCACGCTGAGACCGACGCGGCTCCAGGAGCCGATTTGCCGCTTGCCGGCGACCTATAGCTTGCCGCTTCATGCACAGGTGAGCTTGTCTGGACAACTCGGAGGAGCCCGCAGCGGTACGCTCGCGTCGCCGTTGTTGCCTGGGACTAGAAGAGACGCGATGGGGAATTGAAGACCTTTTAATTCCAATCTTCTTTTTTTGCGAAATCTTTTAATTCCAATCTAGCGACCTGGATTCCACGTATCGTTCCACGCCAGCGCATAACGCTCTCTCTGTAAGTAATTTCCGTAGATGTAGCATTACTGTTTTTAGCCCCACACATCGACAAACCACGAACGTTTTGACCGGTTTACGAAGCCGCTGTTTACAGCACTATTGTCACTTCGGACCTATATTCAAAAAAAAAAACATGGACCTTCTTAGGTATAATCATTAGCATGTCTGTTTAAGATTTCGACCGGTTTATAAACCCTCGATGTTATCATCACATCAGGAGATTGAGGATTACTTACGCTTTTAGTTAAGTTCCCTATTTTTTTTTGAGTTCTAGTATTCTCTATATCTTTGCTTTTTACAAAATCCTCCCTAAATAGTATTTTTTTCTGGTGCCTGATTCTAAGTTAAGGTCGTTTATGTTGCTTGATTCTACGTTTATGTTGCTCACTTGCTCCTTTTTTGGAGGGTGGAGCAAGAGAAAAATTCATTTCCCCGCTTCTTATTTGTCCTTTTTATGTAGTGATAAATAAACTTTATAAGTACATGGTAAATTACTTTCCTACATTTTTATATTTATTAAGTTAAAATATGAGCGTTTTGAAATTTTCAAAAAGCAGGCCACATGGAGCTCAGGTTTCAATCAACTAGTGCAGGATATTTTTTGTTATGATTTCTAAGTGACCTTTTTGGTGTTCCTTGACTACACAAACTGCAGTAGCAAGTGGATATGTTTTACAATGATGATAACTCCATTCGACATAACATGATTTTAGGATGACTCCAACGGGCCGACTGATACCCACGAATGATATGATCCTCCACGTAGTTACCTGCGTGAAAAGTAAAGTAGATGGGTTAGGTTGAGACTCCAAGTGCAGAGTGTGTAGTATATGGAAGACGTGTTTTCCCCACGAGGGGTGACTCGAGGGTTTAATATCGAACTCTCGGGGAATCAGTAGTGAAAGATTTATCTTCCTATCATTCTCTTGGTTACCTACAAAACAAAGTAAAATGTTTTGATACTCAACCTCACCTAGTGGTTGTCAAGCACAAGGTGTGAGAATAATATCAAGATAATATGCAATGCAAACAAAAATAAATATGTTGTGGTGGTAAATAAATATGCAAGGATGGTGGTGGCAATGATAAATGATATTTTTGGGTTTTTTATGATGTATGCAAGATGTAATAATGTTTTTGTATTTTCGGTTTTTTAAATGGCAGAAAATGGAAAACTGATAAAAGTTGTTGGAAAGATGTTTCTTATGATTAAAAATGGACCGGGTTCATGGTTTCACAAATGCACTCTCTCTTTAATAAAGTGGTAGATAATGAAACACTAGAGTTGACATATGAGATTGCAACACAAAAGTTTAGTGACAAGTTACTAGTTATATGAGCATCACGTCCTAACATAGAGACCTTTTGTTTATTAGTCTCTCTTATACTCCACCAAGATGCGAACTAAATCATAACACCTCAGTAATTAAGCTGACTCAGAGTATAGCTTTAAGTATCATGACATGAAGTTAAAATAAGAAATGCTAGATCTAGTCACGGAGAAGTGGCATGCTCACCCACAACCCCTGTAGCATGGTCATCGGGTATCACCCACACGCGCTCTCATAAACATGCTTGATCAAAACAAGTACACAAGAACGGGGTACATAATATGCATCTACTTTCATAACTGAAACAAAACTATTGCAATCTCAAACATATATTAACTCATAAAAAGATCCACCACATAGGTATTACATAGATGACCGTAATCATGTTCAGCAGCTCATACGGTGCTAATTAGTGAAGCTCAAAGAGAGGAGAGATACATAAGTTACTTCCACAAACCCATAGTTCAGGGGTGGACTAGTCCCTCTTCATCATGGAGACGGTGGAGAAGTCGTTGGAGAAGATGGAGACCACGCCGGCAGCGCCCCGCCGGAGTTTTCCCCCTCTAATCTTCAGCTCCAGGTCTCTGTTTCAGTGTTTCTATGTTTCGGCGGCGCTCCTTCCAGAGAACGTCGGGGGACTATTTTTATAGGCGTTTTTAGGTCAAGACGAAGTCGGTGGAGAAAAGATCGACGGCAGTGGAGCCACGAGGGCCAAAAGAGGGTGTCCCACGCGGCCTGGGAATCTGGCCGCGTGGGCCCACTCAATTTGGGCCTCGGGCCTCCGCTTGTTTGCTTCCTTCGCTCCCAAGTTTTCTTCCTTCCAAAAATTGACGCTCGTAAATTTCCAGGTCATTTGGACTCCGTTTAGGTCCCTGAAACATTAAAATATAGAAAACAGGGTTTCTGACTGTGCAGGGTTAATTCCATAAAAAATAGGAAAATTATGAAATATTATAAAAATCATGATAAAACATTGATAGAACCCTTATATGTAGCAAATATGATTGGAATATAAGCAATATAGTGCAAAGTTCATGTATGCATTTTACATGCATCACCGACGCAAACGGACGTGCCTTTGGTCCGCGTTTGGTCCGTTGCGTCGGCAAAAGGACAGGCCCAGTCCGCCCTGTCCGCGCTTGGTGCCAGTGCGCCCAACGGGGCGACGCATCGAGTCCGCCCGACTTTTTTCCCCAACTAACCAGGCCCTATATGGGCCTTTTTCATTGATAGATAGGGGAGGTGGGCCACAAACGGCCAGTTTACACAATATTTTCAAAACAAAAATATTTAAAAAGGCTAAATATTTTGCCCTTCGCGGGCTTCTACTTCTTCTTCTTGTTGTCGTCATCCCCGTCGAGGATGATGTACTCCGGCTCCTTCCACAGGTGCGCCGGTAGTCCGCCTCGCGGTGGGACGATGGCCGGCGGCGTGGGTGGCTGCTCCTGCGCCTCCTCCGCCTCCTCTGGGAGGGGCGGTGCCCTCAGGACCTCCCAGACGCCGCCTTGGAAGACCCAGCGCTACCCTAGCAGGCCGTCTGGTAGCGGAGGCGCCGGTGGCAGGCCCACGTCCATGGCCTCGTACCATGGCTCCTCCAGGACCGCCGCCTCCTGCTCCCGGGCGACTTCGGCAAGGACGATGGCCCAGCACTTGGCCTCGTCCTCGGCCATCTGCATGAGCGAGGCCTCCTTCACGGCCTGGAGCTCGGGGTCGTCCTCCTCCTCCGTCTTCACGTCCTGCTGCGGCGGCGGCGGAGACCCAATCCGCAGCGCACGTGGCACTGGTGGCGCGTCCCGCCGCCGTGTGTGCGGTGGCGGTGTGTTGGAGATATGCCCTAGAGACAATAATAATTGAGTTTATTATTTATCTCCATGTTTATTATTAATGTTTATATCTTTATGCTACAACTGTATTGGGTACTTGTATAGCAAATACAACGTATACAAGAGGAAAACCTCCGATACACGTGTAGAGATATGAACGGTAAAAAGAGTTCCTGGTCTTGTCTCTAAGACTAGCCTATCTTGTTGCTCGATGATCATGTTTTCCTGATCATGGACTTTGTATAAGTCATTCAACTATAGGAGTGGTTTATCGGAATGATAATCGCACTCAACCGACCCACCGTATGATCTCGCTATGAGACAAATCATCGACGATGAAATAGCGATTGATCATCTATTTAGTTATCGTTAGCTAGATCCCTATGCTATGAGAATATCTTGTCACCGCTTATTCGACACTCGAGCTTTGATTTCCACCAAACGTCTTGCAGTAACATGGGACTATGATAGGTGGCTTTTGGGCTTGAACTAGGATAATGTATTGGAACAGAGATCGTTCAAGAATGGCACTTACTCTTCCAGGGATGGAGAGATACATCCTCCAGGCCATCTCAGTATTATTGTTGTCACCACAATCGTCTAGCCAGACATAAGCGTGATTTATCACGGGACAACAAATATACGGAATGAGAAAAGAGAATGATATTGGTACGAGAATAATATGTGTTATGATCGAAGGGTTTGATCACACTAGAGCACATTGTCTCAATCTCGAGATATCATTGGTATCGTGCACGTAAGGGGATTAAGCGTAATGAGTAACGCACGGGTTCTATTGTTCATTCACAACACAAGGGTGCCAGTACGAATGCATAACCCACTGCTGGTTATTGTTTGGTAAGCTCCCAAACAATACTTTGTGATTGCTAAACCTTTCGGGTCACACGCTTAAGCTGTAGGTCAATCTTTGATCGAGAGTAAAGATGTAGTTTTAGTGGGAATGAGATTGTGTCGGAGTAGCTTCGATGTCACTGGACTTGTTCCGGTGAATTATAAGTTAGAGAGAATGCGGACATCTAATGTACCGGGATGATAGGAATGGTTTCTATCGTCAGTGGATTTAATCCGAGTGCTTATGAAGAAGAAATATTGTTCCGATGTTTTGTCGGCGGATACTAGGTATCCCGGTTCATGTAAATATGAGTTATATGATAAGTAATTAATTCCGGGAATTTTCCGTAAAAGGAAATATTCATTTAGGAATTAATTAGACGAAACAATTAATTATTTATTTAATTAATAAACGGAATAATATTAATAGGCCCACCAAGGTCGTGGTGGGCCAAGGAGCCGTAGAGGGGGAAGTTCCCCCCCATGGCCGAAACCCTAATGGGCCACGTGGCCCATGGGGGGACGGCGGCGGCATGAGGCGGTGGGAGGGGGAAGTCCCCCTCCAATCCGAGTTGGAGGTGGGGGAGGTCTCCTCTCCCTTCCTTCTAGGGTGAGGCGGTTTGGGGGAGGAGTCCTACTCCTCCACCCAACCCGAGTTGGAGTGGTGGGAGGTTTCCTCCCCCCTTCCTTGATGGTGCGAGTTGGAGAAGGGGGATGTTTCCTCCCCCCTTCCTTTTGGAAGAAGTGGATTGGAGGGAGGAGTCCTACTCTCCCTCCCAATCCGAGTTGGGGGAGGGACTCCTCCCTCCCTTCCTTGGCCGGCGCACCAAAGGGGGAAGGGCTTTGCCCCTTCCCCAAGTCCATCCACCCCTTGGCCTCCTTTATAAGCAGCCCCAAGCCCCTAGGGTTTGACACACAAGTTTGCCTCCGTGCAAGTTCTCTCTCTCTTGTAGATCTCATGTGTTGAGAATTAGACGTCTATAATCTTCTCATATAGATCTAATCTAGTTGATTAGATCTACCACCTAAACTACGCCGCAAGGCTGACTCTCTTCACCACGTGCTAGTAGCTAGGCGGTGAACGCACGGGGTGGATTGACACGGTGTATGTGTGGATACCGCTAGAGCGGGATTCGTGCAAGTGAGTTCCTTGGACAACGGAACAACTTCATCAAGGTCTACATCAACGACGACGTTCGGCAACAATCTCACCTCCCGGCGTGGACGTGAGATTCTTCATCAGGCTTCACCGACATCTACTTCGACAAACACAAGATCTTCCGCAACCGTGTTTGTAAGTATTCTGGATCATCGCATTATGGGGTGCCACGTACCTTGTTAGAATAGATCTTGGCGGTAAGGTTACGGAAAATTTTAAAGTTTTACCCGCAACCCAATAGTGGTATCAGAGCCGATCTATGCGTTGGTATGATTTGATCTAGAGCACCAGTTGGTCAGCATTGCATGGTTCTTGCATTAAGTTTATTTTAGTTGCTTCCCAAAAAGTTGTGCATTATATTCCATGGCAGTATTGGCAAGATCTTTACGAACTTCTGGCTATTCGCGGACCTTCCGGCTGCTCCTAGTATGCTTGTTGGCGTCAACGATGTGCTTCAGTAGCTTCGGGTCTATACCCTTAGTTGTGGACGTTGATGTATAATGGATTGGGCCTGAGGGTTGGACGCCTCACGGGGGTCACGCGCACATGTGATCGTTTATATTGGGGTTCTGCAACGTTTTCGTAATGTTGGGATCTCAATCACCCCGCAATGTTAATCTAGCAACTAGCCTAAACGTGCTTCAATACGTAGGTAGTGACGGTAATTCCGTAGAGCCTACAAAGCCACGTAAAACATGCAAACAAAGCGTTAGATACGTCTAACTTGGTTTTACAGGATTGTGTGCATGTGTTTTGGTATAGCTATTTTGTTACGGTGTCTTAACATGATGGTGGGAGCCAAAACAATTGATCGAGTTCGTCATCGACAATCAAGCGAAGAAGAGTTCGTCGTGGAGACCGGGAGGAGGTGCCGGTATTGCGTCGGCGACATGTACTTGGCGAGTTTCGGATATGGCAACTTTCCTTCGGGAATTTTACCATGACCGGGAACAATGAAGATGGTGATCCTCAAGGACGAGCGTCAAGGACTTCCGAGGAATAACAAAGGCTATACCAAAGCACATGAATTATTATTAATTGCCTGTGATGTTTATCCTTTGTTGTTTGCACCTTGATTGCGCAGTAGTCGTTTATTAGGGTGAATCATCAAATAAAATCAAGGAGATCGTGTTCTTACCAACCGTGGCACCGTCAAACCGGATGCTTGTTTCCGTGCGACCTGTATCCAGGAGTAATGTGCACCAAGGGTTCGGGAGGCGGGCGCGAACAGTTCCAGCAGCCAGTTGTCGTGGGTTTGTCACGTCAGGTGTCATAGATGACTTCGTAGGTGTGGGATTACGCGAGTCAAGCATCTCCGAGCTTGGGATCGCAGGAACAAAGATCAACACAGATTTACCCAGGTTCGGCCCCCTCAATGTGAGGTAAAAGACCTACTTCCTGCCTACCCTAGATTGGTATTGATATGATAATCGAGGTGTTACAATGGAGGCGATCCGATCTGGTACTCGCCGTATGAGCTAGGGTTTAGGGCTTGATAGCTTGACCCCTCTAAGTCCTGCGAGTCCTCTTTATATACACAGAGGCTCGCTAGGTTACAAAGGAAACTTCCCCATAAGGAATACGTCCACAGAGGCCTACTCGGAGACTACTTGGTCTTCACGTCCTCCGGGATATGTCTTCTAGATCTTTCCCCTTATGGCGGTTCAATATTGGGCTTGCTCCCAAGTGGGCCTTTGTCCGTGCGAGTAAGTAAGTCGCACTGGGCCGCGGGTTAATCCAGAAAGTATTCCCCCGACATTAGCCCCCAAGATTGGTTAGGACTTTACGGTGAGAACTTCTGACCTCTTGAAATGGTCTCTGAGCCGCACTGCAAACGTTCTGACCAATCTTGACTTATGCGATTCAGAGCTGTGACTTATCTGCGCGACTCATCTCCCCTTCTGGAAATATTCTGTTTCCTTTAATTGCGGACCGTTACTCGTTTTGCGGGCGCAAATTGTGCCGTTGGTTGCGAGCGCAGATTGCCGTTAGTTGCGGGCCCCTTCAGTTATAAGCTGCGGCCACCTAGGTCATTATCACTTGCCCTTGCAATCTCCTCATCCCTAGCCGCGCCGTCTTCTTCCTCGACCCGAGCCTAGTTCCCCAATCCAATCTCCCCTTCGCAATGGCGCCCAAGGCGAAGCCATCTGACGATAAGCGCAGGATCTCCTGCAACTGGGAAGGATCCTGGGTAACGGAGGAAACTCTTGCAGATCTGGCCGAGCTGGCTTCTTGCCGCCGAAGGAGGACGGCGTCTGGCGGGCGCCAGGCGATGAAATCGAGCCGCGCCCCAAGCCCAACGAGCTGGTGATGTTCGTGGAGCACGTGGAGCGTGGATTCACGCCGCCAGGTTCTCCCTTCTTCCGCAATTTGCTGCAACGCCTAGGCCTCCGTCTTCACGACATCGGGCCCAACTCAATGCTCCAGGTGAGCAATTTTCATGTGTTGTGCGAGGACTATCTTGGCATAGCCCCCAACATCGATCTGTGGCTGGCCTCTTTCACCTGCAACAGCCAACTTGTCTCCAAGGGTGGCGCCTACGTTCAGGTCGGCGCCATCTCTCTTCAACGCCATAGAAACTCTTGCCTTCCCAAGCTAGCCCTGGCGAATCGACCCAGGGCTTGGCAAAAATCTTTCTTCTATTGCCAAGATACTTCACCGGAGGGCGAAACTCGCCTTCCCTCCTGGTCTAACACCCTCTTCGTGCCTACCGAGGCACTGAAATCAAAACCCGCGACTCGGCCATGCCCTTCATCAATGAGTCGCTGATCAAGGTCCGCGCCTTAATAGGTCATGGTCTTACTGGCCTTGATCTTCTCTCTTGCTGGACCAAATGGCGCATTCAGCCCGTGAGTCCACGACAGCGATCCTTCCTTGAGTGCACAGGCACCTCTGCTGACGTCGATCGTATCAAGGCTTCGGACTGGAGGCCTGAGGATTGGGTGGAATTTGTCACCCGCGTGACTGAGGAGAAGGACATCTCCTTCGATAAGGTGGGGCTTGCCCCTTTCAGTGTTAACAACAAGCCTTTTGAGGTAACTCCTCTTCTCTGTCTTTTCGCCTTCGTAGTTGAGTCGCATTCCTTTCTTAATACTGCAACTTATATCTTCCTGATCCAGGCTGATGAGAATTACTGGTCGCTGCCTGCGACCGTCGCCGGCACTGCTGCTCCCAAGCGTGCCGCACGAAAGAAGTTGCTGCCCACTCTAGAGGGCAGCGAACTGCTGATATCCCTCTGTCGCCTCTGCGGCCTCAGAAGGTGAAGAGACTGAACTGGACGAGGATGACAGTCCAGTGCCAGCCGCGAGTTCTGCTGCCGCGGCTGGACCAACTCCCCGTAGAGCCTCCAAGAGGCTATCTCGTGAGGAGCCAGAGCTTGATGCTCTGGAAAACCTGAGGCCACGAAGCGTCGCAAACCTGCTACGGGCGCGACCTCCTCCGCTGCCAGGCGTGTGTAAAGCCACCGCCTCAACTGAAGAAGACATGGGTCCCCACTCTGGTAATTTCTGTTGTCTTGTCATCTTGAATGCTTATTCTTTTTCCTCTACTGACACGCAAACTTCTGCTCGTAGATTCTGGGACCCAAGGCCTGTCCTCACCGTCAAGTGGCGAGCTTATGGCCTTTGTGAAGATGGCTCCAGAGTTAGTGATTTTCCTGCGCTTATAATACTTTTATTCTGGCTTATGTGCTTCTTCTTCACACAATGCCCTTGCTTTTTGCAGAAGTGCGGCTAAACCGCGGCTGACCTGGAGTTGTTTCTGAAACCGCGGTTGAGCCGCGTTTATCACCTGCGGCTCATACCGCCATGGTAGAGGGCGTGGCCACCACTGATGACTGGCCACGGTCCCTGTTCTTGACACAGCCCCAAGAGGTGGCTCTGGAGGATAGAACGGATCCCCTTATGATCCAGACGTGGAGAAGGTCAACCCCTCCTCCATAGATGTAATGGCCAAGGATGCTGATGCGCCAGTGATTGAGTCGCCAGCGGCGACAGCCTGCGGTCGCCAATTCTGCGTGCTGAGGTTGCTTCCTCCTCCTCCATAGCCGCGCTGAGAAACTGTCAGAGGCCATCATTGCCTCAAATGACAAGCAAGCCATGGAGCTCCGCAAGGCACTGTCTGACCTGTCTGCGGCTTATAAGGTAAACTTCTATCTCCACTTATCTGTCTCTAGCCCCCAAGGATCAAGTTTCTTCTTTGACTTAAAGGGAGACTTGATGCTTCTCTTTTAGCTGTTGATATGTACTTACTAACTGATGTACCTTTGTAGGAGGAACTAAGCTCCATAACAGCTGCCAAACTCGCCTTGGAAAAGCAGTTGGGGGATACTCCCTCTGAACTGGAGAGGCTGCGCGAGCTCCTTGGCCAGCGTGACGCTGAGCTGAAGAAGAGGGAAACCAGGATGGGCGAGCTATCTGATGAAAGCTTCAAGTTATCTGAACAAGCCAAAGCCACCGAGCTGCGGCTTAAAACTGTTGAAGAGAAGTTCCAAGAGAGGGTCCAGCAGCTGGACCTCCAAGTCAGTGCTCAGAAAGACGCCATTGCTGATGCCAACGAGGACGCAAGGCTTAAGGCTGTTTCCATTGGCGAGCTTGAGAAAAAGTTGAAAAAGTTTCTGATGCCCATAACCTTGTCCACGCCAAAGTGTGCATCATGACTCAAGAGTTAACTGGTATGTGTTGCGACTCATATCTGCATCTGTTTTCTCTACTATCTTTGCCTGTATGTTGTAGAGCTGACGGAGACATGCCTCGATGTAGGTGAAGATGCCAAGGCAGCGCGGCAGTACTCAAGAACAGCTGGAGTATATCCGCGATTTTTCGCGAAGAACTTGTGATGCCATGAAATCACTGTCTAAGTGCCTGCTGCCGACCAAGCCAGTCCCCGGTGATTCTGAAGGGTTGCTAAAAAGACTGCTTAGGGCGCCTCAGTTCTTTTTGGACTGGAAGGAGTCCTCAGCTCGCACCGGCGCGGCTCATGTTCTTGCTTTGGCCAAGACATACTATCCTTCTTTTGATGCTGCCAAGGTTGCAAAAGGTAGGCCCTCGAAGAAGGTGGATGGCACCGAACTGACGGCCTCAGAATATGCGGCGACTTGGAAGGATATGCGCGGCCACGCGACTGAACTGGTGGAGGGGATAGATCTTGCGACCTATATGGGCAAGTATAATGCAGATGGAAGCAGATGGGAGAAGTTACCCGCTCCGTCATCCAGTGCGGTGATTCCGCAGGAAAAGAACCCCTCTCCAGGCGTATCCAGCTCTGCAGCCCCCAAGCCCGCGACTGAAGAGCCCTCCAGCGAGCCTGCGATTGCTCCTTCTGGCAAGCTTGGTAAGCCGCCTGTTCCTCCTTCCCGCAGGCCAAAAGCTGCGCACAAATGAAGAAAGAAACAATGGTTTTATGATCTTGGCCCTTAGCGGCCTGTAATAATTGTTAGAATTTATGTGTCATAAGACAATATTATGGTTTGCTTAAGTACTCTCAGCAGTACATGTTTCGACCAATAGGCTGGTCCTTATGATTTGTCTCGGTTTTTCCTCACTTAGGCCCTTGCGCGGCTCAGTATTTCCCAGGTAAAAAGTGCGTGTTCAGGGTCGAGAGCGGCCATGATAGGCAATCAAACTCGATTGACGCCGCACCCCCAGTACTTTGGCCGCATAGTGCAAGTCGCATCCAAGAGAGGTTGAGTATAATCACGATAAATGCCACTTGTTTGGCGATCCCAAGGAATAGGCCGCGCTAAAAAGCTGCCGCACCCCCAAGGGACCAATGATTAAAAAATAAAAGACTCACAGCTCAATTGGTAGTTTGAGATGCTTTATTTCAGAATCATTATATGATACATAGGGTCGGTCGCGCCTAGGTGGCGACCAGAAGTGATGCTTGGGTCGGTTGCGCCTAGGTGGCAACCAGAGATGTTACATGGGTCGGTCGCGCCTGAGTGGCGACCAGAATTGGGTCGGTTGCGCCTAGGTGGCAACCAGAGATGTTACATGGGTCGGTCGCGCCTGAGTGGCGACCAGAATTGGGTCGATCGCGCCTAGGTGGCGATCAGAAGTGTTACATTGGGTCGGTCGCGCCTGAGTGGCGACCAGAATTGGGTCGATCGCGCCTAGGTGGCGATCAGAATTGAAGTTTTTAGCCCTGAGTGGCCAGCTTGATGATGTAAACTCTTAATAATTTTGTTGCGGCTGCTGATGGCAACTCGCGATGCCTGGGATGTGTCCTTATTGGCAATGGCTTGTAGCCTTTGACTTCCTTGCCTCCCTTGCGGCCGTAATCTGAAGTCGCAAGTCAGGCAGGTGCCTCTTAGCCTTCACGATGTCATCAAAATTCTCCTGCGACTCGCGCATGGGCGCGCTCTCTGCGATGCAAGCTGCTCTGGCCATGGCCTTGTCGCCTTCTTCGCATTCTTGAGCTATTCTTTTGTCGCCATTGATGGTGATGACTCCCCTGGGGCCTGGTATTTTAAGCTTTAGGTACACATAGCACGGCCTAGCCATAAACTTTGCGAATGCTTCTCTGCCAAACAGCGCATGATATGGGCTCTGGAAATCTACAACCTCGAACCAAATGTACTCGCTCCTGAAGTTGCTTTGTGTCCCAAAGGCGACCTCCAAGTTGATTCGCCCCAATGGCTGAGCTGATATGCCTGGCACGACACCGTGAAACGTTGTTCTTGATGGGTGTAGCTGCTTTTCTTGGAGGTTCATTCTTTTGAAGGTTTCATAGTATAATATATTGATGCTGCTGCCTCCATCCATCAGTACTTTGCTCAACTTGTACCCTGCGACTTGAGGGGCAACCACCAGCGCGAGTTTTCCCTCTTCATTTATTTCTCCTGGGTGATCCTCGCGGCTCCAAACTACTGGCTGCTCGGACCACTTTAGCCACTGTGGGACGGCTGGTACTATGGCGTTAACAGCCTGATTGCGTCGTCGCAGCTTTTGTTCCCTCCTTGAAGTATTCACCACAATGGTATGATACTGACCCAACTGTTTTGGGAACTGTGGCTGATCTGGCTGCGGATTTGGGACGGCGTTGTTGCTGTTGTTGCCTCCGCCGTGGTTACCTCCTCATTGTTTTGATGATTGTTGTTTGTGTTGAGTGGTTGCCCATCCTTCCACTTTTTGTAATGATAACACTGTGCCTTGTGTGGTTGGGTGGTTTCCCATCTTTTCCTATATGGATGTCGCAGGGGCGGTTGAAAACCTCTTCCAAATTAACTGGGTGAAAATTCCTTCCTCTGCCGCTGCTTTGTTTGTAACGAGTGTTCGTATTTGCGACTAACCCTGAGTTTCCTTCCTCGTTTTTGCGCTTGTTATAACTCGCATTGGCATTGCTAGCTTGCTGTTGTTGAGGCTTGCTACTGGCCTTCTTTCCCTTGCCAGTATTTTCCTCTTCCTCCCCATCAGATGCGTCCCTGGTTTTATCCGAGCTAGCATACTTGTTGGCCGCCGCCATTACCTCGCTTAGGCTCTTGACTTTATCCTTCATGCGACCTAGTTTGTGGACTAGCGGCTCAAATTTGCAATTTTTCTCCATGACAAGGACTGCTGAACTGGGTGGTATGTTATCTGAGGAATGTATGATTCTGCGACCCTTCTCATCCAGTGGCGACTCGACTCGCCTTCCTTCTGTACACAACGCTCAAGGTCCTCTATGCTGCAGAGTCGCTTGCATGTTCCTTGGAAATTCTTGATAAAAGCTTCCTTCATCTCATCCCAAGAGTTTATTGAATTTGGCGGCAAATTTTGCAGCCATATGTGAGCTGCGCCTTCTAACATCATGTTTAGGTAACGTGCGCAGATCTCTTCGGATGCGTTTAGGATGCTCATGCCCATCTCGTAATTGTTGAGCCAAGTAACAGGGTCCATGCTTGCGTTGTAGTTGGCGACCTTGCGAGGCCCTTTGAAATCTGCAGGAAACGGTTCAGACCTGATTCTTTCGCTGAAACAGACTGGGCCTTTGAGTCGCGACGATAGATTGGACGAAGCTGGTCTTCCTATTGGATTAGCCGCCGCGCGCGGCTGCACAATTCTATGGGTTGAACTTGCTGAGGTTGATTTTGAGCCGCAGGTTGATCTTCCCTTTGTCGCCTAGCCGAACTTGAAGTCGCAACGTGCGGCGACTCCGCGTGGATGCTTCTTTCTGCCGTTGCTCTGCTATTGTAGGGGTGGAGTGCAGCCGTCCCGCGTGTTCGGACATGTTTGCCTGCTGTATTACTGCTGTGCTCAGCATCTCAATGGCGCCTCGCCTCTCTGTCCATTGGTGTGTTTCCTGCTGGCGCTAACCTGGCCAAGATGTTCGTAGCCGCAAAGAGATTCTCCACTGGGCTAACATAATGTCCTTGCGGTGTGTGGAACCTTTGAGGCTGCTGTGGCGACTGCTGAACAAAGGTTGGCTGCGGCAATGGCGGGGGCATCATGGCCCTGTTGTTAGCCTGTACTATGGCCCTTGATCCAGGTATCTCCGCTGCTCTGGTGCTGCGAAAGATGGAACCGCTGGTACAACTGATGGTACAGCGATTGCTTGAACCGCTGGCGCAGCTAACGGGGCCACGGACCGCATAACCATGGCAGACGGTGCCATGTGTGTGGGTACCGCGACTGAAGGTTGTGCGACCCCTGACCATGCGACCGGGCGCGCTGTGTTGGTGGCGACTGATGGGATCATGTTGGTGGCGACTGACGGAACCGCGATTGTTGGTTCAGCGGTAGGCGATTGGAACAGCTCCATAGGATTTACTGTTCCTGGCTGCAGGCGACTCGCATGGCGTCTGTGTGGCAAGGTGGCCTGTACCCTTGCAGAGTGTTGGAGGCGCTGTTCCTCACGCGCCAACCTGGCTCTCTCATCCGCGATTCTCTGGACTTCATCATATAGCCCGATCCTGGTAGCCTCCAATTCTGTCACCCTAGCAGCCGCGTTAACCGCAGATATTGGCGTAAGCAACACGCTTCCCTGTGGCGGCGTGACCGCTGCGTTGGGGGCTACCCTTGACCTGATTCCGCAGGCGCAAAGCCGGTGGAGTCTCTCTGTTTGCGACTCCTGAGGCCGCGACTCCTGGCGTCATCGCAGCGGATGCCGCGACTCCTGATGCGTCTAGCGCGGCTTGTTCTGTTGCTTCCGGCGGTGTGGGGGCTAAGCTGCCTGGTGGCATGCCCAGCCCTTCGTCCTTCTGTGGTCCTGTAGACCCCTTCAACGTGCCGATCTTCTACAGAGGGCGAGCCACTATCCACAGGGCCTCCGCATAGCCTTTCCTCAAGGACATACTCAATGGATTGGCCTTCTTCGTCTTCAAGAGGCAGCGACTCGTAGTTGATAGATTCTTCTTCTTGGTCCACTGTTACCGCGACTCCTTCTTCTGAGTCGCCATGTTGCGATGGATCCTCTGACTCGCCGCCAATGAAGCCGACGAAGACATGGACAGATCCAAACGGGATGATGCGGCCGGTTCCAGTAGTCAGCTTCCGGCCCCCAGCTTGAATCGTCGATGAGGGGTGTGCCATTGACCGTGATGATGCGGCCAACAACAAGATCTTCAGCTCCCTTCATGGATCCTGCGCGGAACGTGACGCTCTTGACCGCAGGCCCCACGGTGGGCGCCAACTGTCGTGGGTTTGTCACGTCAGGTGTCATAGATGACTTCGTAGGTGTGGGATTACGCGAGTCAAGCATCTCCGAGCTTGGGATCGCAGGAACAAAGATCAACACAGATTTACCCAGGTTCGGCCCCTCAATGTGAGGTAAAAGACCTACTTCCTGCCTACCCTAGATTGGTATTGATATGATAATCGAGGTGTTACAATGGAGGCGATCCGATCTGGTACTCGCCGTATGAGCTAGGGTTTTGGGCTTGATAGCTTGACCCCTCTAAGTCCTGCGAGTCCTCTTTATATACACAGAGGCTCGCCAGGTTACAAAGGAAACTTCCCTCATAAGGAATACGTCCACAGAGGCCTACTCGGAGACTACTTGGTCTTCACATCCTCCGGGATATGTCTTCTAGATCTTTCCCCTTATGGCGGTTCAATACCGGGCTTGCTCCCAAGTGGACCTTTGTCCGTGCGAGTAAAGTAAGTCGCACTGGGCCGCGGGTTAATCCAGAAAGTATTCCTCCGACACCAGTGTCGGTTGGTTGTCTTGACGTCCAAGCATAACATAACCATGAGTTCGGAACACATCCGTCGAAAGACGAACATGAGTTGTAGCTGCTGCAACTAGCATAGTGCTTACCGATTGGCCGACGGACATGACATGTATCCATGCTTGCTTCGTAGGGCAATCGGGTCCTGAATCACTTAGTGCCAATCAAGAGGATTATTGGACTTAGTGGGAGCATATCTTAGATTCATGTTTGATTGAAGTAAAGTAGTGCATTAAAATTAGTAATAAACTAAAAGTCTAAATAAACTTGTTTTGTTGTAGAAGATGGCTCCCGTTGAAAATATTTATGAAGAAAACTTGTTAGGAAAATTAACTGTGGGAAGCGTGATCTTTACGGATTGGCTTCACGGGCTGAGAGAAAATCTCAGTAGACGCGATTAGAGCATATTCTGGATACAACTGTTCCAGAAATAGAAGAAGAATATTCTCCTATGGAGAAACATGAGTATAAAGTGAGTATGGTTGTGCTAGACAGGATGTGTCCCAAGCTTAGCGACAGTTATCCATACTATCGCCCCTTCCGTCTTATGGAAGTTTTGAAAGCTCGGTTCATGTTCCAGTTATGTCTTGCTAAACGACAAACTCAATGGAGAACTTAGATCTTGCAAACTATCTAGCGAAAGCTCGATGAGGGAGCACAAGGTTAAGTTCTGCAAAATACTCAGGAGCTTGAGGATATTGGGCAACCAATTCCAGGAAATCAAGCTGTTCACACACTTCCAAGAATACTACCATAATTGTACTACGCCTTGTGGCGTGTTATTAATTGATGGGAGTAGAGAAGATAGTCAAGGAAATCTTCAAAATGCTCTTATCAGCAGAGATGGATATCTATGTGCATCACTTGATGACCACAACCATCTTGCAAGACAAGTGGCAAGTCCACAAAAGGTATAAGAGTTATACACAGATTATTGACATAATCTCGACTCGAATATATTTTGGTATGTGAATACTGAAAATTTTCATGTTGCATGATCGCAATGTGAAAAGGGAAAGAGACAAGAGATTTAGTAAGAATTCGAGGAAGTGGGAAAGAGAGGCACTCAATGCGCCATGATCACCACTGTGTCTTCAATCCAAGTCAATGAAGAAGATTTACACTAGAACTTTAAATAAGAGTTATTTTCAGTTTGATCATTATGTAATGAATATTTTATATTCTGGAACAAGTCATTGTTTGAATTATAAATTATGTGTGGGAATTCCAAGTTTGGAAATTCAAATTTTATAGCTTCTTTATTGTGATATGTCATTAATTATTTGTTTGTTAAGTCTTTATTGTTTTGATTCAAGTTATTACTTAAAGTTTTAGTGATAATAAAGATTAGTTTAATCTTTAATTTGGAGTTATACTTTTCGTTGGATCTCTTATGAGACTCTTATAGTTATCTCTAAATTAAATGGATAAAACTAAAATCACAAAGTGTCATACACTTGGAGAAATTCGAAATTCATAAAATGCTAGGCATTTGATGGAAAATCGAAATCCACAAAATTCTAGGCATTTAGTAGACTCGAATTTGGCAAAGTGCTAGGCACTAGTAAAATTCGAGATTTACATAAAGGAGTGGAATCTACCCATTAATTCAATTCTCATGAAGACTTAATATGAAGTTGCATATTAATGAAATAGAGTTAATGAAATTATTGAAGTTTCAATATTTCATAAAATTCAGTGGGAGAGTTGAGAATCAAAATAAAGGAATCAAAGGAATTTGATTAAAGTTAAAGAAAGGACTTAATATTGACAAAGGAAAGTTCTCCTTAGTCATAATTACTTGTGATGGATTTTGGTAACTCGAAATCATCATGGTAATAAAATCTTTTGCAAGATAAAGATTAAAAGGAAATGTTACAAAGTCTTGCTAAATGTGTTGTGAAATTAGAGTTCAAATTACCCACTTAAAGTATATAGATTATTTTGTTTGTATTCTAGGGACCTATATCAATTTAACTTAGAGTTATTTTGATAATAAGTTCCATATTTTTCAATTAAGGATTTAAAGTTTTAAGTTCGAAATTGAAAAGGTGCTTTGCAAAAGTCCAAGATTGTTATTTTGGCAAGTGACTTCCACACATAATTCTAAATGCTTGTTGAATTTAGAATTGGAGAAAAGTGTCTTCTCATGAAGAGAGAGTGGAAATCATAATACTAAATTAAGACTGGGAGTCTTTGGGCAAGTGTTAGAATGAGAAAAGAAAACATGCAAATGTTTCCTTATCATTATTTGTCCAGGAATACATGTAAGGCATACATGATTTGAATTAAGTATTAAGGAAAATCATGTGAGGAATGTAATGATTAAAATCTAGGTGATTAAAATCATTTAAATGTCCGGAACATGATATAAGCAAAACAATTACAAACAGGATAATGAACATTCATTAATGACGGAATTTGTCATAGAAGGAGTTCAAGAAAATTCATGAGACTCCAAGATCCAATCTTGTGAGTTGTTTGGACGTGATGTAAAAATCATGTGCATGAATATTTCATAAAGGAAGGACAGATTGAATATCTAATATTCATAGAGCTAGTCTTGATTAAAATTGTTTTATCAAGGACGAATAACTGATAGTGAAAGTTGCAATACTTTTCGTATCAATTGCTTGATGCTGTTATTGAACTAAAAGTAGCAACATTATTGCTAAGGATAATTAATTTAGATTATGAAAATAATCTTAATTATATTATGAATGTTTGAAGTCAGTCGTATTAATGAGTAAGAATTTTATTCTTTTCATTATATAAATCGAAGGGACTTAAAAGACAGTGGGAGCTGATATTATATTTATTGAATTTGGCTGGACCAATTAATAAATGTATAAATCTCGTGATTTAAAGAGTTTAAATAAAAGGATCGGAAAATGTCTTATTAAGTTTTGTCTCTAAGATAGAATTTAATAAACATAGTACGAATGTACTAAAGTGCAATTTGAAAGGTAATTTCAAATTGTGTCTTGAGTCAAAGAAATTTGATCAAGAATTCATAGCGTGATATTTGCGAGATACCTTGACCTTCGTAGTCATGGATGAGCGAATAGAGAGGAATAAGATCAAATCATATTTAATGTGATTTTGCTTATGACATTGCTATATATAGTACATAAAGCCGGAAAGTTTCCAAAGTGCTAAACTTTTATAAAGTTTTGCCACCGGCGTTAATGAGAAATTCTTAAAAGGATATTCTCATAAGAGCAGTTAATTAAGATTGTAATTGATCATATAAAGGTTTGGTAAAAAACCTGATGGTGAGATTACAAAAGGAAAGACCAACAAGGAGGATTTTGTAAAGCTTCAAATAGTGTGTATAGAGAAGTTACTCATATACATATTTGTGGTGGAATTATGAAATCAAATTTATTCTGATAAATGTTTTTCAAATGATAAATACTAAGTGTTTTGATTTTATCAAATCACATGTATCTTATGAGTGGATTCTACAACAAAGATAGTTTTCTATCGAGGATAGTTGCGTCATTGATGTGAGACGTCATGATAAGCAAGTTATTGGATGAGTCATTACTCAGGTGAGGTTTCAAAAGATGGTATGATAATATCAACCGGGTATTATTAATGCTACTACGGAACCGGAAAGCCCATATCCAATTCCTAATATATCCGACTTACATAGTCAAGTTTGGCATGTGAGGAGATAAACAAGTTTATGAACTTGGTTGGATCAAAGTGGACACAGTTTCAGATCCGCATGCGAAAGCGTGAGTGGCACCTTAGTTCCATTTGGTGTCATGTCATCATGCTACTAGAATCATTATTGTTTCTAGTGCAAGTGGGAGACTGTTGGAGATATGCCCTAGAGACAATAATAATTAAGTTTATTATTTATCTCCATGTTTATTATAATGTTTATATCTTTATGCTACAACTGTATTGGGTACTTGTATAGCAAATACAACGTATACAAGAGGAAAACCTCCGATACACGTGTAGAGATATGAACGGAAAAAGAGTTCCTGGTCTTGTCTCTAAGACTAGCCTATCTTGTTGCTCGATGATCATGTTTTCCTGATCATGGACTTTGTATAAGTCATTCAACTATAGGAGTGGATTATCAATGATAATCGCACTGAACCGACCCACCGTATGATCTCTATGAGACAAATCGTCGACGATGAAATAGCGATTGATCATCTATTTAGTTATCGTTAGCTAGATCCCTATGCTATGAGAATATCTTGTGACCGCTTATTCGACATTCGAGCTTTGATTTCCATCAAACGTCTTGCAGTAACATGGGACTATGATAGGTGGCTTTTGGGCTTGAACTAGATAATGTATTGGAACAGAGATCGTTCAAGAATGGCACTTACTCCTCCAGGATGGAGAGATACATCCTCTAGGCCATCTCAGTATTATGTTGTCACCACAATCGTCTGGCCAGACACAAGCGTGATTTATCACGGGACAACAAAATACGGAATGAGAAAAGAGAATGATATTGGTACGAGAATAATATGTGTTATGATCAAGGGTTTGATCACACTAGAGCACATTGTCTCAATCTCGAGATATCATTGGTATCGTGCACGTAAGGGGATTAAGCGTAATGAGTAACGCACAGGTTCTATTGTTCATTCACAACACAAGGGTGCCAGTACGAATGCCTAACCCACTGCTGGTTATTGTTTGGTAAGCTCCCAAACAATACTTTGTGATTGCTGAACCTTTCGGGTCACACGCTTAAGCTGTAGGTCAATCTTTGATCGAGAGTAAAGATGTAGTTTTAGTGGGAATGAGATTGTGTCGGAGTAGCTCGATGTCACTGGACTTGTTCCGGTGAATTATAAGTTAGAGAGAATGCGGACATCTAATGTCCCGAGATGATAGGAATGGTTTCTATCGTCAGCGGATTTAATCCGAGTGCTTATGAAGAAGGAAATATTGTTTCGATGTTTTGTCGGCGGATACTAGGTATCCCGGTTCATATAAATATTAGTTATATGATAAGTAATTAATTCCGGGAATTTTCCGTAAAAGGAAATATTCATTTAGGAATTAATTAGACGAAACAATTAATTATTTATTTAATTAATAAAGGGAATAATATTAATAGGCCACCAAGGTCGTGGTGGGCCAAGGAGCCGTAGAGGGGAAGTTCCCCCCATGGCCGAAACCCTAATGGGCCACGTGGCCCATGGGGGGACGGCGGCGGCATGAGGCGGTGGGAGGGGGAAGTCCCCCTCCAATCCGAGTTGGAGGTGGGGGAGGTCTCCTCCCCCTTCCTTCTAGGGTGAGGCGGTTTGGGGGGAGGAGTCCTACTCCTCCACCCAACCCGAGTTGGAGTGGTGGGAGGTTTCCTCCCCCCTTCCTTGATGGTGCAAGTTGGAGAAGGGGGAGGTTTCCTCCCCCCTTCCTTTTGGAAGAAGTGGATTGGAGGGAGGAGTCCGACTCTCCCTCCCAATCCGAGTTGGGGAAGGGGCTCCCTTCCTTGGCCAACGCACCAAGGGGGGAAGGGCTTTGCCCCTTCCCCAAGTCCCTCCACTCCTTGGCCTCCTTTATAAGCAACCCCAAGCCCCTAGGGTTTGACACACAAGTTTGCCTCCGTGCAAGTTCTCTCTCTCTCTTGTAGATCTCATGTGTTGAGAATTAGACGTCTCTAATCTTCTCGTATAGATCTAATCTAGTTGATTAGATCTACCACCTAAACTACGCCGCAAGGCTGACTCTCTTCACCACGTGCTAGTAGCTAGGCGGTGAACGCACGGGGTGGATTGACACGGTGTATGTGTGGATACCGCTAGAGCGGGATTCGTGCAAGCGAGTTCCTTGGACAACGGAACAACTTCATCAAGGTCTACATCAACGACGACGTTCGGCAACAATCTCACCTCCCGGCGTGGACGTGAGATTCTTCATCAGGCTTCACCGACATCTACTTCGACAAACACAAGATCTTCCGCAACCATGTTTGTAAGTATTCTGGATCATCGCGTTATGGGGTGCAACGTACCTTCATAGAATAGATCTTGGCGGTAAGGTTATGGAAAATTTTAAAGTTTTACCCGCAACCCAATACGGTGACCACCGCCCAGATGGCGGCGTTGGAGCCCTCGTGTAGAGGGCCTGCCGCCGCAGGCTCTGCTCGTCGCGGAACCACTCCGCCCAGTTCCTGGAAGTGGCCGCGAACGCCGGGTCGTTGCGGAGAGAAGACGGGAGGTGCCACCGGCGCCGCTCAATCTCCTGATCCCGTGCCCGCTCGCTCACCGGCATCGGGGCACCGGGATCCGCTGCGGGTTGAGATGCCAATGCTCGGGGAGCTTGACATCTGGCCATGGCAGTGGGGTGGCATGGTTCCAGTAGCACTCGCAATCCTCCCTGCGCACGTAGACGCGGTTGCGCACCTCCGCGCCCGGCGGCGCGAGCTGGAAGACTGCGGGGAGCGGCGCCGGCTCAGGGGAAGAAGGAGGGGTCGGGGACAGCGTGCGGAGGCGGAGGCGGCGGGACGCGTGATACGTCTCCAACGTATCTATAATTTCTTATGTTCCATGCTAGTTTTATACCAATAGCTACATGTTTTATTCACACTTCATAGCATTTTTATGCATTTTCTGGGACTAACCTATTGACAAGATGCCACAGTGCCAGTTCCTGTTTTCTGTTGTTTTTGGTTTCAGAAAAGCTGTTCTGTAAATATCCTCGGAATCGGACGAAACAAAATCCCAGATGCCTATTTTTCCGACACGTACACGAAGTCCGAAGGAGAGACGAAGGGGGGCAGCAGGGCGGCGTCCCCACATGGCGGCGCGGGTGGGCCCCTGCCGCGCCACCCTATGGGGAGCGGGCCCTGCGCCTCCACCGACGTTGCCCCTTCGCCTATTTATTCTCCCAGACGCGAAAACCCTAAAACACCGAGCCATTATTCCAGAAAACATCCGCTGCCGCCGCCGTCAACCCTAACTCGGGGGTTCAGAAGTTCTCCTCCGGCACCCTGCCGGAGAGGGGAATCATCACCGGAGGGCTCTACATCGCCATGCCTGCCTCCGGAGTGATGCGTGAGTACTTCATCCCTGGACTACGGGTCCATAGTAGTAGCTAGATGGTTGTCTTCTCCTCTTGTGTCATCATGTTTAGATCTTGTGAGCTGCCTATCATGATCAAGATCATCTTATTGTAATGCTACATGTTGTGTTTGTTGGGATCCGATGAATATTGAATACTATGTCAAGTTGATTATTGATCTATCATATATGTGTTGTTTATGATCTTGCATGCTCTCCGTTATTAGTGTAGGCTTTGGCCAAGTTTATGCTTATAACTCCAAGAGGGAGTATTTATGCTAGATAGTGGGTTCATGCCTCCATTTAATCTGGGACAGTGACAGAAAGTTCTAAGATTGTGGATGTGCTGTTGCTACTAGGGGTAAAACAACAATGCTTTGTCTAAGGATATTAGTGTTGTTTACATTATGCACCATACTTAATGCAATTGTCTGTTCCTTGCAACTTAATACTGGAAGGGGTGCGGATGCTAACCTGAAGGTGGACTATTTAGACACAGATGCATGCTGGATGGCGGTCTATGTACTTTGTTGTAATGCCCAAGTAAATCTCATAGTGATCATCATGACATGTATGTGCATTGTTATGCCTTCTCTATTTGTCAATTGCCCAACTGTAATTTGTTTACCCAGCATATTAGTATTTTATTATGGAGAGACACCACTAGTGAACTATGGACCCCGGTCCATTCCTTTACATCTGAAATATAACCTAATGCAATCATTGTTCTTTTACATTCTCTGCAAGCAACCATCATTTTCCACACTATACGTCTAATTCTTTATTTTCAGCAAGCCGGTGAGGTTGACACCCTCACTGTTTCGTTGGGGCAAAGTAGTTTGATTGTTGTGTGCAGGTTCCAAGTCGACGAGTCAGACCTCCCCTTCATCACCACACTTTTTCTGACGCCGTTGACACCTTCGAAGCAACTTCGATCTCCTACTGGTTTGATAACCTTGGTTTCATACTGAGGGAAAACTTGCTGCTGCACTCATCATACCTTCCTCTTGGGGTTCCCAACGGACGTGTGACTTTACACGCATCAAGCACTTTTTCTGGCGCCGTTGCCGGGGAGGCCGAATTGCTCCTGCAAGGGGAGTCTCTCACACCCAATCTCTTTACTTTGTTTTTGTCTTGCTTTATTTTTATTTTGTCTTGTTTGCTTTCTTTATATCAAAAATACAAAAAAATTAGTTACTTGTTTTACTTTTATTATTTCGGCCTAGTTTTTATTTTTGCTAAAATGAGTACTCCTGAGAACACCAAGTTGTGTGACTTCACTAGCACAAATAATAATGATTTCATATGCACTCCTATTGCTCCACCTGCTTCTAAATCAGACTTTTCTGAAATTAAACTGCTCTTTTAAATCTTGTCATGAAAGAGCAATTTTCTGGTGTTAGTACTGATAATGCTGCTGCCCATCTTAATAATTTTGTTGAACTTTGTGAGATGCAAAAGTATAAGGATATAGATGGGGATATTGTAAAACTGAAACTTTTTCCTTTCTCCTTGAGAGGAAGAGCTAAAGAATGGTTGCTATCTTTGCCTAGAAATAGTATTGATTCATGGACAAAATGCAAAGATGGTTTCATTGGAAAATATTATCCTCCTGCTAAAATTATATCTTTGAGAAGTAGCATTATGAACTTCAACCAATTTGATAATGAACATGTTGCCCAAGCATGGGAGAGAATGAAATCTATGGTAAAGAATTGCCCTACCCATGGACTGACTGCTTGGATGATCATCCAAACTTTTATGCAGGATTAAAAATTTCCTCAAGGAATTTGCTGGATTCGGCTGCCGGAGGAACCTTTATGTCCATCACTTTAGGTGCAGCAACAAAACTTCTTGATATGATGATCAACTACTCCGAATGGCACATTGAAGGGATTCCTCAAGGTAAGAAGGTAAATTCTGTTGAAGAAACCTCTTCCTTGAATGAAAAGATTGATATCATTATGTCTATGCTTGTGAGTGGTAAATCTCATGTTGATCCTAATAATGTTCCTTTAGCTTCATTGGTTGCTCAAGAAGAGCATGTTGATGTGAACTTCATTAAAAATAATAATTTCAACAACAATGCTTATAGGATTAATTTTGGTAACAACAACTATAAGCCATATCCTTCTAATAATGGTAGTGGTTATGGTAATTCTTATGGTAGATCTGGTTTGCCTAGTGAGGAAAGGATGCTAGAAATTGAAAGGGCTACTAAGAGCTATATGCAATCACAGTTCGAGCAAAATCAATTGTTCACTAAAACAATGAGTGAACAATCTACCATGTTGAAAAGCATAGGGCATCAACTTGAGAATTTGAATAGGGAAATTTCTGGTTTGCAAACTAAGCTTTCAAATGCTGAAAACCGAATTTCATCCATGTCTGAATCACAAGCCTCTTTAATTAATAAAATAGCTGCTAAACCTGAAGATAATGATAACAAAAATTTTGCTACAGCAAATGCCATCCAAGTTAAAATTGACAACAAAATTAGGATGTTGGCTGAATTGCATGCTAGGTGGGAAAGAGAAGCTGAAATTGATAAAAAGAATAGTATAGCACGAGTTTGTACTATTACCACCACTAGTAATGCTGGAGCTTCACATGTTGATAAACCTCCTACTATCAATGGTAATGTTACTGATGTTGGCAATGTTTCTACTTCTACTATAAAGCGTGCAAAATTGCCTAAAACTGCTGGAACTGTTTATGATAAATGTGCTGAAATTTTTCGAAGTGTTGGAGGCAATGGTCCCATTACTTTTGATCATAATGATTTTGATTTTGATAGTTGTAACATCTCTGAAGTTATTAAGTTCTTGCAAAAGCTAGCTAGAAGTCCTAATGCTAGTGCTATAAACATGGCTTTTACAAAACATATTACAAATGCTCTCATAAAAGTTAGGGAAGAGAAATTAAAACTTGAAGCTTCTATCCCTAGGAAGTTGGAAGATGGTTGGGAGCCCATCATTAAAATGAAGGTGAATGATTTTGATTGTAATGCTTTATGTGACCTTGGTGCAAGTATTTCTGTTATGCCTAAGAAACTTTATGATATGCTTGACTTGCCACCTTGGAATGCTGTTATTTGGATGTTCATCTTGCTGATAACTCTATGAAGAAACCTTTGGGGAGAATTGACAATGTTCGTATTACGGTTAACAATAACCTTGTCCCCGTTGATTTTGTTGTTTTGGATATTGAATGCAATGCATCTTGTCCTATTGTTTTGGGAAAACCCTTTCTTCGAACCGTTAATGCTATTATTGATATGAAAGAGGGGAATATTAAGTATCAATTCCCTCTTAAGAAAGGTATGGAACACTTCCCTAGAAAAAGAATGAAGATGCCTTTTGATTCTATTATTTAAAAAATTATGATGTTGATGCATCTTCTCTTGATAACACTTGATTTTCACTTTCTGCGCCTAGCTGAAAGGCGTTAAAGAAAAGCGCTTGTGGGAGACAACCCATCTTTTTTATTTTCAGTCATTTTATTTTATTTTGAGTCATGGTGTTGTTTACTTCTGTAGCAACTCATTTGTATCTTTATTTTATTGCATTGTTGTGCCAAGTAAAGTCTCTAGTTGAAAGTTGTTGCTAAAATTGGATTTCTGCGCAGTGACAGATTTTTGCTGTCCACCGTTTTGAGCTGTATGCGCTACAGAAAATTAGAAACATTCTGAAAAAAATCACGCATGATCCTTATATATGTACGCAACTTTCATTAGTTTGGGTTTCTTCCATCTGAGCAAGTTAAGTGCCTCGAAAAAATTCGTCTTTCCAGACTGTTCTGTTTTTGACAGATTCTGCCTTTTATTTTGCATTGCCTGTTTTACTATGTTTGATTGGATTTATTTGCTCCATTAAACATCAGTGGCTGTAGGTAATGTCCAGAAGCTTGGGTAATAATTGTGTCACAGTAGAATATGAGAATTTTTGATTATGCACTAACCCTCTAATGAGTTACTTGAGTTTGGTATGGCGGAAGTTTTCAAGGAGCAAGAGAGAAGGATGATATAATGTGATCAAGAAGAGTGAAAAACCTAAGCTTGGGGATGCCCCCGTGGGTCATTCCTGCAATATTCAAGAAGACTCAAGCGTCTAAGCTTGGGGATGCCTTGTGGATGCCCAAGGCATCCCCTTCTTCATCAACAATTTATCAGGTCATCTCTAGTGAAACTATATTTTAATTATTCCACATTTTATGTATTTTACTTGGAGCGTCTGTTTGCTTTTATTTTTGCTTGTTTTTTTTTTATTTTTCTGAATAAAGTTGGATCCAAGCATTCTTGTATGGGAGAGAGACACGCTCCGCTTTTTCATGTGAATACTCATATTCTTCACTTATATCTTTTGAGTATTCTTATCTAGCTACTGTATGTTTTTAGCTCCTGTTTTTCATGCATCTCTTTTGGAGCTGTTAATTCTTGAGGAGTAGTACTCTCTTGTTTCATTTGTAAATCCTTTGGAGAGTTTTTGTTTAGTTGCTTGGTTGATGTGTTGGTTCAGAAAATGTTGCACGTGGTAGTGGTATAGTAATAACTTGCATAGTCTTGTAGATCATTGAACTTTGATGACTTGATTCTTTGCAAATGTTTTGAGGTATTTAGATGGTAAAGATTGTTGGTTAATTAAGTTAAAATTATTAGTGGATAGTTGTCTTTAAGCTTGTACCGTACTACAAACTCTATTTAAATTGTTGAAGGTGTAGTTGGACTTGATAGCTTTCCATGTCTAAAAGTGATTCGTAATAACTAAGTTGTGTTGAAGATCGATGGATCTAACGGGGTACTTGTGCCACCGTGAACGGCCCTTCTTGGAGTAAACTTTAATCATGTTCTTAATATTGAACCTGCTAGATGTTTGCAATAAGCTTATGAGTTCTTTTTGACTAATGTTGAGCTACGGTTTTTGGCACTTCCACCATCCATATTTGCTAGCCTCTTCGGTGCTGTGCATTGCCTTCTGCTCACATTGAGAGTTGTGCATACTTCGCCAGTACATCCAAACCCGTGGGAGAACTTCCTCTTGTTCTCCTATACATAAACCC
Source organism: Poa pratensis (assembly GCA_947311845.1). Lineage (NCBI taxonomy): Eukaryota > Viridiplantae > Streptophyta > Magnoliopsida > Poales > Poaceae > Poa > Poa pratensis. The sequence continues at coordinate 13,963,431 of CAMZMU010000085.1, read as the reverse complement.
ATACATCTTCCTCAAAACAGCCACCATACCTACCTATTACAGCATTTCCATAGCTGTTCCGAGATATATTGCCATGCAACTTCCATCTTACATTACATGACTTGCTGTCATTCATCATATACATATTGCTTTGCATGATTCTATACAGCTGATGTGTGGTTTACCCATGTTACGCTAGATCATTGCATATCCTGCTACACTGGCAGAGGCATACAGTTTCATACATCATGTTTTAGTTCGTTGTGAGTTATTTGTAACAAAAAGTGTATTGTCATATTAGAGTGTTGCCCCTGAAAGTGAAAAGAGCCATGGTGGCCATCGAAAAGAGAAACAGAAAAAGAAAAAAAATAGAAAAAAAGAAAAAAGAAAAAAAAAGAAAAAAGAAAAAGGGGCAACATTACTATCCTTTATCCACACTTGTGCTCATGTCGAAGCACCTGCATTATTCATAGTCATCATTTGTGCTCATGTTCAGCACCTATACTCCGTGTGAGAGAGTTTTCATGTTATAGTATAACTATGTGGGGAATTTACACTATACAAATTGGGTTGTATATTCCAATGATGAGCTTCCTAAAAAATGCTCTAGGTCTTCATGAGCAACCAAGTTGGATGCACCCCCACTAGTTCCATTGGAGAGTTTTCATACACATATAGCTCTATGTGCATCCGTCGCATGGCAATCACTACTCCTTACATAGCCTCGATTATAAGACTTCCTCTTGTCTAATGATCACTTATAGCTTTGTGAGACTTTCTTCCTTTGGCCTTCCAAACCCCCATTAATGTTCTTTTAGCCATAACATCCTGGTGCCAAAACCAAATGCTTACGCTCACCGGTTGAGTAGACTTCGAAACAGTTGATTCATGATGTTCATGTTTATTTTTACTTGGCTGAAGTTATTAAGTTCTTGCAAAAGCTAGCTAGAAGTCCTAATGCTAGTGCTATAAACATGGCTTTTACAAAACATATTACAAATGCTCTCATAAAAGTTAGGGAAGAGAAATTAAAACTTGAAGCTTCTATCCCTAGGAAGTTGGAAGATGGTTGGGAGCCCATCATTAAAATGAAGGTGAATGATTTTGATTGTAATGCTTTATGTGACCTTGGTGCAAGTATTTCTGTTATGCCTAAGAAACTTTATGATATGCTTGACTTGCCACCGTTGGAATGCTGTTATTTGGATGTTCATCTTGCTGATAACTCTATGAAGAAACCTTTGGGGAGAATTGACAATGTTCGTATTACGGTTAACAATAACCTTGTCCCCGTTGATTTTGTTGTTTTGGATATTGAATGCAATGCATCTTGTCCTATTGTTTTGGGAAAACCCTTTCTTCGAACGTTAATGCTATTATTGATATGAAAGAGGGGAATATTAAGTATCAATTCCCTCTTAAGAAAGGTATGGAACACTTCCCTAGAAAAGAATGAAGATGCCTTTTGATTCTATTATTTAAAAAAATTATGATGTTGATGCATCTTCTCTTGATAACACTTGATTTTCACTTTCTGCGCCTAGCTGAAAGGCGTTAAAGAAAAGCGCTTGTGGGAGACAACCCATCTTTTTATTTTCAGTCATTTTATTTTATTTTGAGTCAAGGTGTTGTTTACTTCTGTAGCAACTCCTTTGTATCTTTATTTTATTGCATTGTTGTGCCAAGTAAAGTCTCTAGTTGAAAGTTGTTGCTAAAATTGGATTTCTGCGCAGTGACAGATTTTTGCTGTCCACCGTTTTGAGCTGTATGCGCTACAGAAAATTAGAAAATTCTGAAAAAATCACGCATGATCCTTATATATGTACGCAACTTTCATTAGTTTGGGTTTCTTCCATCTGAGCAAGTTAAGTGCCTCGAAAAAATTCGTCTTTCCAGACTGTTCTGTTTTTGACAGATTCTGCCTTTTATTTTGCATTGCCTCTTTTACTATGTTTGATTGGATTTCTTTGCTCCATTAAACATCAGTGGCTGTAGTAATGTCCAGAAGCTTGGTAATATTGTGTCACAGTAGAATATGAGAATTTTTGATTATGCACTAACCCTCTAATGAGTTACTTGAGTTTGGTATGGCGGAAGTTTTCAAGGAGCAAGAGAGAAGGATGATATATGTGATCAAGAAGAGTGAAAAGCCTAAGCTTGGGGATGCCCCCGTGGGTCATTCCTGCAATATTCAAGAAGACTCAAGCGTCTAAGCTTGGGGATGCCTTGATGCCCAAGGCATCCCCTTCTTCATCAACAATTTATCAGGTCATCTCTAGTGAAACTATATTTTAATTATTCCACATTTTATGTATTTTACTTGGAGCGTCTGTTTGCTTTTATTTTTGCTTGTTTTTTTTTTATTTTTCTGAATAAAGTTGGATCCTAGCATTCTTGTATGGGAGAGAGACACGCTCCGCTTTTTCATGTGAATACTCATATTCTTCACTTATATCTTTTGAGTATTCTTATCTAGCTACTGTATGTTTTTAGCTCCTGTTTTTCATGCATCTCTTTTAGAGCTGTTAATTCTTGAGGAGTAGTACTCTCTTGTTTCATTTGTAAATCCTTTGGAGAGTTTTTGTTTAGTTGCTTGGTTGATGTGTTGGTTCAGAAAATGTGCATGTGGTAGTGGTATAGTAATAACTTGCATAGTCTTGTAGATCATTGAACTTTGATGACTTGATTCTTTGCAAATGTTTTGAGGTATTTAGATGGTAAAGATTGCTGGTTAATTAAGTTAAAATTATTAGTGGATAGTTGTCTTTAAGCTTGTACCGTACTACAAACTCTATTTAAATTGTTGAAGGTGTAGTTGGACTTGATAGCTTTCCATGTCTAAAAGTGATTCGTAATAACTAAGTTGTGCTGAAGATCGATGGATCTAACGGGGTACTTGTGCCACCGTGAACGGCCCTTCTTGGAGTAAACTTTAATCATGTTCTTAATATTGAACCTGCTAGATGTTTGCAATAAGCTTGTGAGTTCTTTTTGACTAATGTTGAGCTACGGTTTTTGGCACTTCCACCATCCATATTTGCTAGCCTCTTCGGTGCTGTGCATTGCCTTCTGCTCACATTGAGAGTTGTGCATACTTCGCCAGTACATCCAAACCCGTGGGAGAACTTCTCTTGTTCTCCTATACATAAACCCATACATCTTCCTCAAAACAGCCACCATACCTACCTATTACAGCATTTCCATAGCTGTTCCGAGATATATTGCCATGCAACTTCCATCTTACATTACATGACTTGCTGTCATTCATCATATACATATTGCTTTGCATGATTCTATACAGCTGATGTGTGGTTTACCCATGTTACGCTAGATCATTGCATATCCTGCTACACTGGCAGAGGCATACAGTTTCATACATCATGTTTTAGTTCGTTGTGAGTTATTTGTAACAAAAAGTGTATTGTCATATTAGAGTGTTGCCCCTGAAAGTGAAAAGAGCCATGGAGGCCATCGAAAAGAGAAACAGAAAAAGAAAAAAAATAGAAAAAAAGAAAAAAGAAAAAGGGGCAACATTACTATCCTTTATCCACACTTGTGCTCATGTCGAAGCACCTGCATTATTCATAGTCATCATTTGTGCTCATGTTTAGCACCTATACTCCATGTGAGAGAGTTTTCATGTTATAGTATAACTATGTGGGGAATTTACACTATAGAACTTGGGTTGTATATTCCAATGATGAGCTTCCTAAAAAATGCTCTAGGTCTTCATGAGCAACCAAGTTGGATGCACCCCCACTAGTTCCATTGGAGAGTTTCATACACATATAGCTCTATGTGCATCCGTTGCATGGCAATCACTACTCCTTACATAGCTTCGATTATAAGACTTCCTCTTGTCTAATGATCACTTATAGTTTTGTGAGACTTTCTTCCTTTGGCCTTCCAAACCCCCATTAATGTTCTTTTAGCCATAACATCCTGGTGCCAAAACCAAATGCTTACGCTCACCGGTTGAGTAGACTTCGAAACAGTTGATTCATGATGTTCATGTTTATTTTTACTTGGCTGAATCCTCCTTTGTTGTGAAAGATTGCTTGATGCTTGGAATTGAAGGATAGAACTCCTACATTGGATACTTAACACATCTTTAATGAACCTTGTACGGTTTCATGTCTTTAAAGCAATCATTCATGAAAACTTTTAGCTTGTTTAACTAACTTGTTTTGTTGTCTCTTATATCAATTATAGACTTTTGCTTTGAATGATTTGATCTCAGCTCATATGTTTTACAATATTATTGATCAAGATTATGTTGGTAACATGTCACTTCAGAAATTATTGTTGTTATCGTTTACCTACTCGAGGACGAGTAGAACTAAGCTTGGGGATGCTTGATACGTCTCCAACGTATCTATAATTTCTTATGTTCCATGCTAGTTTTTATACCAATAGCTACATGTTTTATTCACACTTCATAGCATTTTTATGCATTTTCTGGGACTAACCTATTAACAAGATGCCACAGTGCCAGTTCCTGTTTCTGCTGTTTTTGGTTTCAGAAAAGCTGTTCTGGAAATATCCTCGGAATCGGACGAAACAAAATCCCAGATGCCTATTTTTCCGACACGTACACGAAGTCCGAAGGAGAGACGAAGGGGGGCAGCAGGGCGGCGTCCCCACATGGCGGCGCAGGTGGGCCCCTGCCGCGCCACCCTATGGGGAGCGGGCCCTGCGCCTCCACCGACGTTGCCCCTTCGCCTATTTATTCCCCAGACGCGAAAACCCTAAAACACCGAGCCATTATTCCAGAAAATATCCGCTGCCGCCGCCGTCAACCCTAACTCGGGGGGTTCAGAAGTTCTCCTCCGGCACCCTGCCGGAGAGGGGAATCATCACCGGAGGGCTCTACATCGCCATGCCTGCCTCCGGAGTGATGCGTGAGTAGTTCATCCTGTACTACGGGTCCATAGCAGTATCTAGATGGTTGTCTTCTCCTCTTGTGCCATCATGTTTAGATCTTGTGAGTTGCCTATCATGATCAAGAACATCTTATTGTAATGCTACATGTTGTGTTTGTTGGGATCCGATGAATATTGAATACTATGTCAAGTTGATTGTTGATCTATCATATATGTGTTGTTTATGATCTTGCATGCTCTCGTTATTAGTGTAGGTTTTGGCCAAGTTTATACTTGTAACTCCAAGAGGGAGTATTTATGCTAGATAGTGGGTTCATGCCTCCATTTAATCTGGGATAGTGACAGAAAGTTCTAAGATTGTGGATGTACTGTTGCTACTAGGGGTAAAACAGCAATGCTTTGTCTAAGGATATTAGTGTTGTTTACATTATGCACCATACTTAATGCAATTGTCTGTTGCTTGCAACTTAATACTGGAAGGGGTGCGGATGCTAACCTGAAGGTGGACTATTTAGACACAGATGCATGCTGGATGGCGGTCTGTGTACTTTGTTATAATGCCCAAGTAAATCTCATAGTGATCATCATGACATGTATGTGCATTGTTATGCCCTCTCTATTTGTCAATTGTCCAACTATAATTTGTTTACCCAGCATGTTAGTATTTTATTATGGAGAGACACCACTAATGAACTGTGGACCCCGCTCCATTCCTTTACATCTGAAATACAACCTACTGCAATCATTGTTCTTTTACATTCTCTGCAAGCAAACATCATTTTCCACACTATACGTCTAATCCTTTGTTTTCAGCAAGCCGGTGAGGTTGACACCCTCACTGTTTCGTTGGGGCAAAGTAGTTTGATTGTTGTGTGAAGGTTCCAAGTCGACGAGTCAGACCTCCCCTTCATCACCACATTTTTTCTGACGCCGTTGACACCTTCGAAGCAACTTCGATCTCCTACTGGTTCGATAACCTTGGTTTCATACTGAGGGAAAACTTGCTGCTGCACTCATCATACCTTCCTCTTGGGGTTCCCAACGGACGTGTGACTTTACACGCATCAACGCGCCACCAGAGGACCCCGCCTCGTGGTTGTTCTTGCCCTTCCCGAATCCGGGCCACCCGAGCGGCATCGCGGCGAGGGCGGTGGTGGAGGGCTAGGGTTTGGGGCTCGGTCACCGGAGAGGGAGCGGAGTGGGCAGTGGAGTGGTGGGTGGGGGCTGCATGTCCCTATCCCCTGACATTAAAAAGGACTGGGCCAGGGGAGGCTGACCGTCGCCGGGTGGCTGCCAGGTGGGGTCGGGACGGACTCCACGCATGGGCGCACGGACGCGTTTTCTCTCCGCCGCGCGTCCGCCCCGACGCATCCCGCAGCGGACCAAAATGCACACTAGGATCCGTTTGCGTCGCCCCGTTGGGCCTTGTTTTTGGCCCGCGCGGACAGAACGGACCGGCGCGGACTCGATGCGTCGGCCCATTGGAGTCATCCTTATCTACGATATATATTCCGGATGATACATTCCATGGACATAGTAAAATAGGTGGATATTTAAGATGCTAGCAGGTGGATCGAGTCCGGGTATTTTATCTAGGATATATATTTCGCAGGAATCATGATACATTCAAACATTATATAGATACATAGATACACGCTACTCGTATTTGGAGTTTCGTAGCCTCGAGTACGGGTATTTTGCTAGTGTAAATTGTTGAGTCGGATGCCAAGAAACACGGTGTATCGAGTTCCTTACAATTGACATTTTGCTCGCTGGTCCTTCCAGAATCGATTGCTGGAATCAAAACAGATGACCAACATGAACTGCTGAATTCAACATTTCTCACAGCTTCTTCTCTTGCGATAGTTCATTCACCTGCATATATAATTCTAATTAGTTGTCACTACACCGTAGTGGGTTACGTCCAGTTCAAGATGCCAAAAAGTTAGCTCCAATGCCGCATCAATCTTGGATCACTCGACGCCGGCGATCTCCGCCTTGATGCTCTCCGTGACCTCAGGCGCCGCGGGCGCCGCGGTGACCGTGACCTGGGCGGCACCGTCCCCGCGCCTCGTCATCGTGGCCGCCAGAACCTCGACACCATGCCGGCCGAACACCTCCAGCACGCGCGTCAGCGCGCCCGGCCGCGCCGCCGCCGCCGGCAGACGCACGTCGAAGTAGACCGCCTCCCGAGACGCCACCTGGACGTCCGGGCGGCGGCGCGCGTCGTGCTGCAGCGCCCTGTACGCCTCCAGCACGCCCGCCGTGTCCGCCAGCACCTTCAGGTGCGCCACCGCCGCGTCCAAGATCTCCACCTGGTTCGTCTGCACGCGTTCATCAGTCAGGCCTACTCTCAGTGTCAGAGATGATAAGACGGCCGGGGCGTTGTCGCGGCGCCATTGTATAGAACAGATGAGGCCAGGAGGGAGAGAACGTGCGTACGTACCCGAGGGGGGATGCCGGGGAGCAGCGCGGCTAGCTCGGCGTACTGCTCGGACCCGGGCCGCATGCGCTGCCGCCTCCTGGGCGCCTCGGCATCGGTCCCCGGCGAGCCGGCGTCAGCGAGGAACAGCTCCGGTGAACGCCCTCCGGCCATGGGAGAGTCTTGGACTCTCGGTGGTATTGGGAGAAAGCTGCTGCTGCCTTGGCTTGGCTTGTGGAAGGAAAGGAAGATCAGATGCTTTGTAGGTGCGAGCCGAGGTGAGCAGTGCCATGTGAGGAGAGCTGCTGCTGCTGCTCGGTGGGAGGAGAGCTTTTTTGTTGGTGGTGACGGTGAGGAAGGCCGGGAATGGCAACTGCGGCCATGGCTAGGCAGAGTGCAGAGACCAAAGAAAGTTCCTACTCAGGAAAGACGAGTCTTGGTCAGCAGCTGGGTCTTCACCAAGAGACAAGGACACAAGATCACATGCCTCGCTTCTTCCTCTTACTTTTTGTTGTTCGTTCTCGGCAATTTAGGAATGCCCAATAATCTTAGACATTTCAGAGGTAAACGTTCCACTTGGGGCATAGCCCCAATATTTACCATCCTTTGTGATCACAACATTGCTACGGATTGTCAATTCATCATGTGAGACGCTGCACTTTTGATCAAAATTTTCCAAGCCAAGTTTACTGGTCAGTTATTTTTTAGTTTAACGTTTGTGTCTCCACCAAATATATCATGGCAATGCATATTTGGATCTGATCATTTCTGTTCGAGTTTCCTTGGGGAGCTCCTTTACACCGCCTGCTAGCGGCGATTCTGCCTCCCACCTGTAAGAAATTAGGGTTAGGAGCTAATTCGGTCTACCCTCTATTCCTCTGCCTTATCGGTGGTGCCGCTCACAATGCATATTGAGGCTAGAGGGTGGGACCTTTATATAGACTCCAAATTCCAGATAACTCAATCTGTTTCCAGATAGGACTCGTGACTTGTTAAACCAACCACTATCATTAACAGCCATTAACCGAGCCTATTACTGTTAAACAATTAGGTCCCAGCACGCATGTGTGAGTCATGCGCCGAGTTCGAATACAAAATCAAACTCGCAGGCTTTAACAATTCATAGAGCCAATCCTATGAACAACCTGGCATTCCGCTCTATACTGTTCCCGGGTATAATTCCAGCATATTAATACACTGTGTTCCAGTATAGCCGTACCGGCTTCCTTAAGTATATTTCCTTAAGTACAATTCCACATCATTAATTCCCTGTTATTTTCGTGATGCTTCCACACTGAAGTTTAATTCCGGACAATGTAGTAAATATATAAAATGTTGCAAGACACAATATCCTACATCTCCCACTTGACTGAAAACATTTTATTTCAGCTAATTGAATTCCCATGCTATTACATGGTTAGGCGTTAATTCATTCCTTCAGTGCACACACGTTGTATATAAACCTTTGTGACTTTTGGAGTCAAATTATCACAAAGTAACAGGTCATGATGCACCTTTCCACGACCTTAAGTTCAAAAAAAAATTCCTTAGCCATAGACCTTCCTTCAATGCTTGATGCATCAAAGTATTCATATTTCATAAATAACGAGTACTAAATCATGTTTCCTTTGTACACCATAAATACCTAGAAAAGTAAATATTAACACATAAAATAAAATAGATTACCTTTCACCAAGATCACAAATAGCGTCAATATATCCAAGTAGTTGAAGGTTGAGATCATCAATGAATAATGAGTAATCCATATTTCCTTGACATTGCGCAACAAGTCCATTATGTGATTCCAAAATTTTAATAAGATTCATATTCCGTTTGCTAATAATTCCAGCAAATCGTTTCCGTGCTAATCAAAATAGCAACAATTACAACGGCATGGCAAAGTTCAGGTCGCACGAATAATGTCCCACAATAACTGAGGATGACAATTATTCTTCCTTTTTCCTCACGAGTTTAAATATAATTCCTCGCAGAGTATTATTCCCTTAATCAAAAGGTACATGACAAGTTTGCACTTTTCCATAGAAAAAAGTATCAAAACATTCTCTATGTAATTCCACTCCCAAAAGATTGGAAGCTTCAACATACCTTTCATATGAAAGTTAGAACCGAACCAAGCTTCACTTCCATCAATGTGATATTTCAAAAACAATAAGAACATAGTTAGCACATGTAGCAATAACACAAAACAATTAACACTAACCTTTATATATGATTGTCTTCCATCATAAATAAAACCATTATCTTCCATCATAAATAAATCTATATGACCTGACATACCATTGATGTGAAGCTTGTTCCAAAAAACATGAATTGGTCAATTCAATTAGCAAACATTGTCATTGTTCCCACCTCCTCTAAATTTCAGAGTTTACACAAAGTATAACACTTCCTTTGGGTAAATAGTTAAACAATAACAACTAATCTAAATTCCAGAGTTTCCACAAAGTATAACATTTCCTTTGTGCAAATAATTAAACAACAACACCTCCTCTAAATTCCAGAGTTTCCACAAAGTATAACATTTCCTTTGTGCAAATAATTAAACAACAAACTTAGAATTGTAACTTCCACTAAGAATGTTGCATTAAACTTCCTTGTAAATAAATCCAATAACATCCTATAGGCATGCGGTTGTTTGGTAAAATAACAAGTTCCCAGACTTTTATTATTCATCATTGAGTTTGTTCCTTCCCGCAATGTTTCCACCCATAGTTAACATTAGTAACAAGTTTAGTATTTTCTTTCCTCTAAAATATAGAGTAACTTCCTCAAATAACACACAATAGTAGCCAAGATATGATGGCCCAATTTAATTCCTCCCACTTTTCCTAAACATGTTAGTGTTGGGAGTGTAACTTGGTGTTTTCCTTTGAGTTTAACACATATATTTCAGTGTGACTATTAATAAACACACCCTTCATGAGAAAATATCATATTCCTACTTTCCACCAATTTTCACTTTTCCAGATCAAAAACGAAATACCATTTGATCCACTAGAAATATAAACATTAAAATAAATCTTGGTGTGCTTTGTAGTAAACAATGATTCCAATTCCATACTACCAAAATATAAATAGAATACTTCTTTCCAGTTCACAAAATATAAATAGTGACTGTGATAAATAATGACTTACTCAACAAATAGTAGTATGTAATGCTTTCATAATCCAGTGAATAAACAAGAGTTGTATTCCTCCATTCAACCATGGAGTATATAACATAAGACAACGGTGAATAATTCCATGCTCATCACATTAGTATTCCTCCATTCAACCATGGAGTATATAACATAAGACAACGGTGAATAATTCCATGCTCATCACAATAGTTTGAATTAATATTCCTGAAGTGTACTTCCCCCACCAATCAGTTTCAAACCTTGTAATCCTTTGATGAACTGATTTTCCACTTCAGTATGAGATGTTAATACAACAAAAACCTTCCGACTTGTATTAATAACCATATCAAGTGAATCATGAAATAAACAAATATATCCACCTCAAGTAGGAGTGTCCAAAAATACCGTAAATATGTGTTGATAAAGTATCATAATCCTCCCACTAAAGCTTCGAATTCCAGAATTAATAATCCACTAATTTTGTTCCTTGATATGTGACCAAGTTGTAAATGAGATAAAATAATTGAACCTCTAATGGGAGTGTAAAACCAAATGTCACACTGAAGAGAAATCCATAATTGATAGTCCTCCCACTTAAAGTTTATAATTCCATAATTAACAAGCGTAATTATGTTTGTAGAGTATGACCAAGTCGTAAATTTCATCAACAATAAACTTCAGAGCATGTGTTCCTATTTCAAGTATTCCTCCATATGGAGTGATCTTCACAAAATGTACAGTTTGTACACCAACTTCCAATGGATTGTCAAGATAAATGAGTCCATTGTGTTAAATTCCATAATGCACTAATTTTCATTGAGCAATAATTCCACTCTTCCTTTTCCACATAGCATACATAACCAACAAATTCCGATAGAGAAGTATGAATTAAATTCCTTCTCATCGTAGGTGTATATTCATGTCCTACAAAATAAAATGATACCTTCCCTCCACAAAAGAGTATAATGACATAATTCTAATTCCAATAATGAACTATAAATTTCTTCCCATTGTAGGTGAATGTATAAACAATCATAATTTTCCTCCACGAAAAGAGTTTGATGGCATAATTTCCAATTCCAAAGTATATACAATTTATCATTAGTGACTAATTAATACACTTATTATTCCTTTGGAATTGTTCCCATGTCAGTAAATTTGCTATTGTATTCCATCAAATTATGATGTAGAGGCAAAAGTCCAAAATCCAACTATATGGAAAAGTATTGACAAACACATATTTAGTGCAAGAAATAACATTGGACATACCGTTGAGTAAATATTGATTTCCTTTTGCATTGGAGTATTTCCCATATTCCTCCAAAATAATAAGTAATGTCACTTTCATTATAAACATGCTTCATGCATGTCGCCTCATCATCGTTGCGCCAGAGAATTCCGATGAATTATTAAATACTCCGATCGATTTCGAAGTAATCCAATGAGTCCAGTATATTCCGGTGATAATGTCAATTCCGTAGCAATTGAAAAATCAAAGAGAGAAAAATAACCATCCGGTGAAGAGTACAATTCCTCTCCCTGAGAGTGCAATCCAATTCCCTCCGGAAGAAAAAGATGCCCAACAAAACATAAGTCTCAAAAAATAAATATAAATAAACTCTTTTCCAGGTTACGCAAATATTCCACGTAATCTGTTCACTCCCATATGAATCAAAAATTATTTCAATATAAATACTGAACTAGTTAATTTTCCTTAGTCCTAATTCCTTAGTTTTCCTTTTCCCTTTGGCTTTTCCGGTTTAAACATATCTATGACATAATCAATAATCAATATTGCTTCTAAACCGTGTGATCAGAGCTATCTAATCTGTATGCTCCAAATAACTCAAAGAATACAATGTATGATGTTATTGCCATCGGGGGAAAAGTGTTACCGATATGGAGCGCAGCAAGTTCCCTGGAAAACTTCCTCCACGTGACAAAATAGAGTGCATCAAGACAAAGTGAACCAACAACTTGTATTGAAGTACCAGTATCAATCCCAAATATTGTAAGTGCGGATCCTTTTTCCTTCTAGAGTTTTGGATCCGATTCCGTATGTCAATTCCTTGATTCCATGCTGCATGCAAATTTCCAGCGCCTACCGGGGCACGTGTGGTGGAGACAAAGAAAAATAAAACACGGCGGCAAATTCTAGCAGCCATAGATCAGCTTCTTTCCTCGATCTGTGCGCGCTCGATTATTCAATCACGCGCGTTCTGTTTCATCTTATTCCGATCAGCAACAGCATGCAGCAGACAACACGTAGGTCGGTGATGCAGCAGCCAATCGATTCGGCGATCGGCGCAGGCGTGTGACCGCGTGGAGCGACCAGCGCGCGCAAGCAGGGATCGAGTACGGAACCGAGGAGACTTCCGCACGTTGATCAAGCAGCGATGAAGAAAACTGGCGTTTCTTCCTCGATCGACGTCCTTCTTTCCATCCTCGATCCACGCGAACAGCATCATGAATCCTTCTTTCCTTCCTCGATCCACGCGTTACAAGCGACAGCCGACGGGTCGACGAGTTCTGAGTGGTGGCGACCTTCACGGCAGAGTTCTGAGCGAGGTTCGATCGGCGCGGCGACCTAGATTTTGCAGCGGACTAGATTTCCGGCGCGCGCCACCGCAGCTCTGATACCAATGTAAGAAATTAGGGTTAGGAGCTAATTCGGTCTACCCTCTATTCCTCTGCCTTATCGGTGGTGCCGCTCACAATGCATATTGAGGCTAGAGGGTGGGACCTTTATATAGACTCCAAATTCCAGATAACTCAATCTGTTTCCAGATAGGACTCGTGACTTGTTAAACCAACCACTATCATTAACAGCCATTAACCGAGCCTATTACTGTTAAACAATTAGGTCCCAGCACGCATGTGTGAGTCATGCGCCGAGTTCGAATACAAAATCAAACTCGCAGGCTTTAACAATTCATAGAGCCAATCCTATGAACAACCTGGCATTCCGCTCTATACTGTTCCCGGGTATAATTCCAGCATATTAATACACTGTGTTCCAGTATAGCCGTACCGGCTTCCTTAAGTATATTTCCTTAAGTACAATTCCACATCATTAATTCCATGTTATTTTCGTGATGCTTCCACACTGAAGTTTAATTCCGGACAATGTAGTAAATATATAAAATGTTGCAAGACACAATATCCTACACCACCGCCTACAGGTTTCTTAAGTGTGCCAGCCCAATTTCGCTGTTTGCTTCTTTGTGCTTCTTTGGCTCTGTTGTTTTGTACATAAGTTTTTACAAATGTGAAAATGAAATTCGGTAGTTTTGTACCGAATTTAAAAAAATGGCTCCAAAATTTTGACAATGGTACCAAAATTGAAACCATTTAAAAAATTGGAACATTTTCAAAATTGAACAATTTTTAAATTTGGAACCTCATTTTCAAAATTGAACATTTTTTAAAAGGAACAATTTTTAAATTAGGAAACATTTTTAATTCAGAACCATTTGTAAATTTAGGACCATTTTAAATTCGGAACAATTTTTAAATTTGGAACCATTTCGATTGTTTAATTTGGAACCATTTTTAAAAAAATTCAAATTTAAAACCATTTTAAAATTTGGAAACATTTTCAAAATTTAAACATTTTTTTTAAAATAATATAAAAAGAACGGAAGACAAATAAGAAAATAAAACCAAAACAAAACAAGAAAAATAAAAATAAAAATAAACAAAAAGAAAAACAGAAACGAAAAAGAAAAAGAACAAAAGAACAAAACGAAAAACGATAGAAAAAAGGGAGAGACAGGTCTCTCCCGTCAGCGGCGCGACGCATATCCGCCGCTAACAGGCGGTACATACATAGGCTCTTTACTTGGTACATTGCCGCTACACATTCACGGGCCGTGCGAAATTATATCTCAAGGCTACTGATCAGTGTTGGATTAAGAGTCGTGAACTCATTGCTGGCTGCAATTTAGGATTTCCTTGTGACGAGGTGGTGCACAGCGCAACTGCAGTTCCATCCTCGATCTTCCAATCCTTTGTTGTCCTCCAACCCAGCATCCTTGTGGAAAGTTAGCGCAATCCATACCTGAATTTGTGGCGTGGTTACTTTGTTTCGTGTGCAACTTGATCAGCAGTCGCACGTCAATGCTGATGAAGAAATAGTGACCGTTGGGTTCCTTGGAAGCTGGAGGCGGTGGATGACGACAAGTGAAGCAGCCCATGAAGCCGAGATCAAGCGAGTCGGAGAAGACTCTGTCGGTGGTGCCAGACTTGGGACAGAGCCTTGTTGCATCGCTTGGGTGCACGGAAAGCGTTACCGAAAAGAGCACCGGGGACGAGGCCGTTATGGACGGGGGCGGCGCGTCGCCACCGGTATCTGGAGCGCCGGGAGCCACCCGGAGCGCAGGCAGGAGGTGCTCGCAGTTTCCCTGCAGAAACAATCTAGAGGCAATGTCGGTGGACGCGTTCATGAAGTCATGATCCAGGCCGACGAAGATGTGACATTCAAGGTGGAGACGGCAGCAGGGAATGCGGACGTGTCCGACGAAATGTCTGATACCCGCGGTGTCTCGGACGGCCGTGCCAGCTGCGCAACCCTTCCCGGCGTTACGAGGTGATGGGCGCGCCTATGGTCGCCGTCGTGCACTAATCGCGGAGTCTGGGGACGGCCGGGATTAGCGGCGGGAGGTTAAAAGTGAGGAACCTGCACGTCGGCGACGCGCAGAGCGACACCGATGCAGTGGACGCTCTCCCACGGGCCGGGTCGCACCGGCAAAGAGGGTGCAGACCATAGTTGCCAGAAATCTGGGTCGTCCGGGTCGAGGAACAGAGTCGCGGGTCGAGGGTCGCCGCTGGAGGGAACAAGGTTCGACAAGGGGTATACATCTTTGGAACGCCAATTTGGGTCGAGGTTCGTGATCCACACCATTTTGGGTCGATGACCCCGGTACGATAAGACGGGTCATTGGCCAAATGTTTCGTGGAGGGAAATCTATCCATAATTGCAACTGGTTAGTGAGATGATCTTTTGATTTTTCCCTCCAGAATGTAAGTTTTTGCTGAGATCTTTCCCTCTAATTACGTGACCTGGAGGCAAAAAATTGCCCTTTTTGCTGAGATCTTTCCCCTCTAATTACGTGGCCTAGAGGCAATAAATTTGCCCTTTACTTAGATCTTTCCACTTCTGATTATTATTTCCTGATATTGCGTGGGAGAGAAATGACGCCAGCTTTAAACTTTTTTTGCTGAGATAAATTCACCAAATAAATTGATTAAAAGTAAGGGTCCACAAATCAGCCACTGCTACGCCTGTTTCTTCCCCACGAAGTACGTCGTCTCCTTGATTTCTTATCCACGAACACATCCCGGCTGCTACTCTGTTTCTTCCTCTATGCCCAAATCCCTCCAGACTCCAGTAATCTAGTGAATAATACTCCCGCCGTCCTACTCCTGCGGTGCCTTCGGCGGACCAGCGCCCCTAGCGACTACCAGGCGTCCAGGCCACCCAGGAGGCGACGGATGGACGGAACAGACTCACGGACAACTGGACAAGGGACTCATGGCGGCGACGGAACAGTGGAGGGAGCCGCGGGAAGGAGATGCATACGGCACGGGCGGACTGTGTCAGTGGGATGCCTGGTACTTACTACTTACTCATCTCCTGGACATCTTGTGTACAGTGTACTCATTAGGGGTCAGTACTGAGTAGCCATCGAATAGGATCACAACCAAGGCTCGACCCTCGTCGACCCTCATTCGACCCCGACCCCGTTTCTGGGTCGATCGACCCCGGGTCGTGGAACGCGGCATGGACCCCGTTTCCAGCTACTATGGTGCAGACGCCACCGCCGTCGCGGCCTCGCGGGCAGCGAAGGCGAGGCAGAAGCAGGGCTGCAGGGGCCAGGCGTCCTCTGGATCCTGCCGTCCGGGGTGCTCGCGAGGATTTAGCTCAAGAAGGTGCGCAATCCGGACGTGAAGATCGGCGTCGGCCCCGCCGCCCCGCCGGCAGCACGTGACATGGACGCTGATCGAGCTGCTATTTTGTCGAGTTGTCATGCGACGGAGTGCGCAAAAGCTGGATAGATGAAGCTAGCTGCGAATGCGATCAATGCTCGGCTCTTGAGTCCATATACCACATTATTATTCATTGCCGACATTCAGCAATAATTTGCCAGCAGCTCAATCTTGACCAGCATGCAGCTTCTTCACGGCACATCACGCAGTTCATGAACAAGATCCATCCAACCAGCAGTATTTAGAGACTTGCCAATTTCTTTCGCAGCCTGTGCATTGGTCCTTTGGAAGGCACGCAATGACCTTGTGCTCCACAACATCTCGACCAATGTTGCTGCCTTAAAATGCAGAATCAATATTGAGCTAAACTGCTGCGCAAGCACAGCACGGGATTTTTTTTTTGGACGGGGCACGGGGATTTTTTTCTTGGGCAAGCGAATTCATGTAGATAATGCTTCTCCTTTTTACTTCAATTCTTTCTTCAAAAAGTGGATGTATCTAGACTTATAGCATATCTAGATATATCCACTTTTGTTCAAATAGAAGTCATCTAATTTGGAACGGAGGGAATACATGCCTTTGGCACGCTCTAAAGCTTTTTTCCTCAGAATCCTCAATTCACCATAGTTGACAATTTTCCAGATTATTTTCAGAAGTGCTCAGATTTTTTTCCACTTGACAGTGAAAGCAGAGTACGTTCAACATACTTACATGCTATTGCAGACCAAGTGTTACAGTGTCTTTGCTCAGCGCTTATTTGCCTGATGCCGTATGGATGCTTTAAATTTGGTGGCTCTGTTCGAACAACTAGTTCGTTTACGGATGAGATGAAACGTGTGGAAACTTTACTGCTTGTTGGCGTGCTCATTAATGGAATGGATGAGTTTTCTGTGTTTATTTGCGAATAGTTTGATCAGGGATACCTTAAAAGGAAAATACTAGGCAGAATGATACGGTATGATCCCAGATATACCGCCAGATCATTGCTTCTTGAGCGCCGGTTTCTTGTCTGAATGTGACAACAGATCAGAATCGAATGTGGACTTCTCTCGTAAGCAAGCAAGCAAGAGAAGTGAGCAGCACAAAGAATTTTGAGCATGACTCAAACTACAATTTTGTCTAAGAGAACAAGTCTTTGATTATCAGTGTTGCTTATCTCATATGGATTTCTTATAACTGTTTAAACCAGAAACCAGGTGAATTTCGAAGTTATTTTTCCACAATTACTAGTGTTTTCTTGCTTTCCATAGTAGATATGCAGTCCAGTCAGATTAGATGTACAAAGAAGGACGAAACTCTTCATTCTGTAAGTAGGGGATAAAATGAACTGGGACATATTGCTGAGCTTGATGCTTCTCTACTTGCCCGTTGTTTGCAAAATCCTGAGCGTCCTGCAAAAGTAGACTCCTGACCTGGGAAAGCAATCTCCAAGTCTAAGCACATCTTCAGGATGCAATTTATTTGAGGTAACTATTGAAAAACTGAAGGACAAAAAATAGTGTCAAGGGGATTTTTTTTTTTTTTTTGACAAATCTTCAGTGCCTATGCCCCAAATAACACGTTAATTCATAAAGATAAACGCACAACACTGACAGCAGCTTAGCTAGGCATCCAATGAAAAATGCATCATCACAACATCATGATAAGATATCCTAAATGTGCTACATCAAGCTAGCTAAAAGCAATCACAAGTCATCTTGCAAATATATCCTGATTATATATTTGTTGTTTGACTGACCGCCTGAACTAGACAATTTGCTGTTAGCTTGAGCGTCTATACAATAAGGTGTAACAGCCTCTTAAACATCACAAAACAGGCCTGCAGAAGCAGATGTTCGACACGGAACGGACATAAATACTAGGTTCGCCTATGTTTCGACCTGGTCGATGTTAGGAAGTAGTCGCATACTAAATTCAAAAAAAAAAGGAAGTAGTCGCATACCCCAGCCGATACTGGGGCTGGCCCATGAACTCTGTTCGACTGCTTCGGCGCTGGCGCGCTACCAGTCTGAATGTTTCGTCGATGGCGCGTGACTGCGTTCCCGTTCCTGCTGCATTACCTCCATTCCTACTGCATTACCTTCTCATTGTACTAGTGTACTAACGTACTGCCTTTCATAAAAAAAAATACACATATATCTACACAAAAAATTCAATTTAAAATAAAGTGTACAAAAAATTTATGCGCGTCAACGGATAGTTTCCATTCCTGTACTCGATTTCGAGTTTCGTCGATTGTAATTTCTCAATTTTGAATCGATATTCGAAATCTTTTTAGACATTTTTTATCAAATTCGTCGCACTCGGTCAATCGTTTGAAAATATCCTTTGACGAGTAGGTTAATGTCAACGTTTCACACAACTTCCAAGTTGTAACTTTTTTTTGTTTCGTCTAATTCGTTTAGGAAAAAACATCTTCTCTACATAATAAAAAATGTAACAAAAAAAGCACCAGAAAACATGTGTAGGGTACTAGCACATTTGGAAATTATTTTTGAACGATTTTCAAAAAGTGAACAAAAAAGGTAATTGAACGGAAACTATTTTTGAACGATTTTAAAAGGCAAGCAGGAAAAGTCTAGTGAATAGAAATTATTTTTTAACGATTTTCAAAAAGTGAACAAAATAGGTATTTGAACGGAAACTATTTTTGAACGATTTTAAAAGGCGAACAGAAAAAGTCTGTTAACGGAATTATATTTGAGCGATTTTCAAAAAGTGAACAAAAAATAGGTATTTGAACGGAAATTATTTTTGAACGATTTTAAAAGGTGAACAGAAAAAGTCTATGAACGGAATTTTTTTTTGAACGATTTTCAAAAAGCAAACAATATTGGTATTTGAACGGAACCCATTTTAAAAGATTTTGAAAGGCGAACAAAAAAGTTTGTGAACGGAAATTATTTTTCAACGATTTTCAAAAAGTGAAGAAAAAAAGGTATTTGGACGGACACTATTTTTGAACGATTTTAAAGGCGAACAGAAAAAGTCAGCGAACGGAAATTATTTTTGAACGATTTTCAAAAAACTGAACAGAAAAAAGGTATTTGAGCGGAAACTATTTTTGAAAGATTGTAAAAGGCGAACATAAAAAGTCTGTGAACGGAAATTATTTTTGAACGATATTCAAAAAGTGAACAAAAAATAGGTATTTGAACGAAAACTATTTTTGAACGATTTTAAAAGGCGAACAGAAAAAGTCTGTGAATGAAAACTTATTTTGAACGATTTTCAAAAAGTGAACAAAAAATAGGTATTTGAACGAAAACTATTTTTGAACGATTTTAATACATGAACAATCTTCGAATATGAACAAATTTAAAATTTTGAACATTTTAAAAAATGGAAATTCAAAAAATAATATCTAGTAAGAAAACTGAAAATAAGAAAAAAAACATCCATGAAAGAAAAATAAATATTTAAATAATATATAACTAGAGAACAGAAAAGAAGAAAGAAACAACAAAAACCTAAAAAAGAAAAACAAGGAGGAAAAATCGAAAAAGAAGAAAGAAACAACAGTAAAAACGAAAAAAGAATAAACGGAAAAAAGAAGCAGAACCCGAAGACCAAAAACCGAAGAAAATAAACAATAAGTGGAGCCATACGCTTAAACGGACATGAAATCGAGCGTTGCGCAGTTGTTTGGCTCGGTTGTCGTTCGTAGAGGCGTCGGGTTTGAATCCCACCTCCCTCCGCATTCCAATTTTCTTAATCTTTTCTCTGTTTAGTGCCAGTGGTAATGGGCCGGCCCAGCAGGAAAACCGCAGCAGGCGAGGTGTGCGACGGCACCCTATCATCGACCTGGTTTAGCGTTTGTCCACATTCACATATATACAAATGTATCTAGACACATTTTATTATATATGTTCACTCAATTTAGTATGCATCTACATAACATGAAGAACACCTAAAACTTCTTACATTTAAAAAGGTTACATTTAAAAAGGAGGGGGTAGCAAGTACTAGACAAAAAAACTCTAGTTCATCATCAGATCCTACTTCTCTCTTCATACCACCTTACACTATGTGTGAATGGTGAGATCTCATAAAATCTGATCCATCTAAATCCGTTCTCATAAAATGTCTTTCGCAATTGTAGTCAATGAACACAAGATAGAACTCGACGTTCCTTACTCTATAGCCAACGAGCTATACCATATGACCATCAGGTGGGCCACTGGTTAGGTTAAGCGAGTCGATCTTGTACATCTCACCAGGTTTAAGCTGATGGTATATGTCCACCAAATGCTTTTTCCATTCAGAAACAAGATCATGGCCTCCTTCATTGTCATTTGATAGCCGTAAGAGGTGAACCCTTTGATTGTGAATGATGATCAGAGCCTTGTGTCGCTAGAACTCTGTCCTCTATTAGGATACGGATAGGCGTGCCTGCCCTATACAATATGTCATCCAATATCAGACCTAGATGAATATTAGAGTTTGGTCAACACACAGCTAAAAGATATATTCTACCGATCAATGGACACAACACCGGTCCAATAACATTACGAGAAAGAACCTAGTACCGACCGTAGAGATTGTCTTCATTTTGGTCCAGGGGCGAATAAAAAACATATAATTTTTACTAAACTATTTTACTTATCAAAATCTTGTTTTAAACATTTTACACTATTACAAATATAATTTATATTTGTTGGCATAATTTAATCACATAACTTGCAATTTTACTAAATATTAGTTATTGTAGTTTTTGTTTGTACTGAATAATAATTAAAGATAGTAAGTTGTACTCCCTCCGATCGAGAAAAAGTGTCGTGGAAAATGAACTTGACTAGTACAAATCCATAGATATACTTGCGACAGTTTTTGTATATCGGAGGGAGTATCTTATAACAAAAACTAGTTATATAAATAGTTTTACTTCGGTTCACAATATATATAATTTATGGTAAAGATTTGTAAAGAATATGATCTGACAAATATCCGAGTAGTGGTTTCTAGTGCATGATTTAGTAAGCATACTTATAGAAACCTTCAGATTATAGAAACCTATAGAGTGTAAATTGAACCAATGAAATTATTCTCTACCTTTTCAAGTTAAATTATCTACAAGTCAAAGATTTTTAAAAATTGCGCGTGCTCGATACTTTAAAAAAATTATTTAATAAGGGACCACCCATGGCGATCATTTTATATCCATTGATGATTACTCTAAATAATGTTGTTTCACTATCAAGTATAGATCATGTACACTTTTGTTAAATCTTTGAATTGTAGATATATTAACTATAGAAAAGGAGAGACTAATTTCATTGGTTCGGTTTAGACTCTAAAGGTTTCTATAATCTAAAGGTTTCTATTAATATGTTTACTCAATCATGCATTAGAAACCACTATTGAGACATTTGTTAGATCATATTATTTACATATCTTTAACATAAATACATATAAATTGTATAGATTATGAAGTTAAGAAATAAGGGTTCTATAACCGATTTTTTAATAAGATATAATTTACTATATTTCACTGATACTCTGTAAAAACGCAAAATACACAATATTTAGTAAAACTGCAAGCAATGTGATTCAATTATGCCAACAAACAGAAAATTATTTTTGTAATAATGTAACATGCCAAAAAAGAGTTTGATAAGTATAATAGTTTAAAAGTTTAGTAAAACTTAATTGTCTTTTAATGGTCTCAAGTACAAAATTCTATTTGATCGGCCCTACACAAAAATTGGCAAGTCATAATCCTAAGAGCGGTCGTAAGCAACCAAGGAGATGGCAACCATCCGGCCAACCGTCTAGGGCGAGGCAACCATCTAGGGCGAGGCGTCCATCTCCTTTTTCCCAAAGCAAGCAAAATCAGGGAGGTAGCAAGGAATAAGAGGGAAAAGAGATTTGGACGAAGTGCGCACGAAGATGGGAAGGTCAGATATGGTCTACGTTCATGCAGAAGACAACAACTATCCGACCAACAGCTGGCATCTGAGCATCACGAGGCGGTTTTTCATCTTTTTCCCCAAAGAGAGCAAAAAATAACAACTTGGGAGGCGGCAAGGAGGACAGAGCGGCTCCTCCATGTACTCTCTCCTAGGAGGCAGAGCAGTCGCCCTGGGTGGTCGGCTTTAATATGGGCAATGGATCGTGGAGTTTATTTTATAGAGGATTAAAGATCATAGCCGAAGGAATATTTAAGGATAAAGTATATGTTTCATACTCAAATGTATCTAACTCGAGCAATAATCACCGAACTCAATTTTGGTGTGATTTACACTGCCAAATACATCACCCCTTTAGCTGGTTTCGATCTCATGTGTAGGCGGAATTGTGATGATTAGGATGTTCACGGACTATTTTTACTGGTCGACGTGGTCGTTTCCTTCTTAAATGAACACCACACCTCATTGAGGAAGTCCCAAGCTCGAGGAGTCAAGGCGCCCTTGAAGACGAACCTGATGAGGTCCGACTGCACGTACATATAACACATCCCAGGAGCTGAAAGCCTGAAACAGACACAAGGCTGGCGTAACTTCGGCGACACCATCCAACGGCTTCTGTGACAAGCAGGAGTGGAGCCAGGATCGCTTAATTTTGCATGTTAAGGAGACGGTTAGAGCAATTGCTTCAAAACATATATAATTATTTTTTAAACCGAACGGCAGGAGCTCTGCCTTTGCAATATAAATAGAGGGAAGGCTCGTCGAGCAGGCGACCTGTGCCCCGGCGTCTGGCTTCGGTTGGTCGCTTGAGGTAGGCAGGCTGCCGGTGTGCGGGGTGGTGATTGTTTGGTATGGCCAGCCGGCCTCGGGATCGGAACAAAGCAGCCGCCGACGAAAGCATGGCTCGACCTTGGTCAGCCGACGACGGTGATGCCCGTGGGCGTCATCACCTTCCCTCGACCCGGTTCTACCGGATCCGGCGGTGGCGGCACTCTGTGTCGTGCTCCCTCTTGAGGGCACCGCTTTGGAGTAGGATTTGGCTGGGGGACCTGTGGCTTTGGTGGTGGTGGTGGTTCCTCTACTTGCTCTCCTCTCGGTGTCGTCTCCCCATGGCCACGATGCTCGAGCTTCTACGGAGGGGCTGGAGTCTCTCCTCTGATGCCGGTTAACGGCCGGGCTAGTGCTGGTGAAGATTGCCGGGTGTCGACTCGGCTGCGTGACGCCCTTCGATTACGCTGTTGGCTGTTGTGTAAAGCCTCGGCGACACATGGCCCTTCGTCCGGGTGTGGACTCGGCAATGTGCTGCCCTTCGGCTGCTCCAACACCATCGTGGCTGATCTCGGCGGATTGAAGCTTTTCGTCTACGGCGGTGAAGATTCTGGTGCACTAGCGTCCAACGGTAACCGGAAGATGATGAGAGTTGAAGGCTTTGTGAAGTTTCTAGATTGGATGGGTTGAACGTGCACTTGGCCTCGTGCCGGTTCCGTGTTTATATAGGCACAATGCCTTGGAGATTACATCAGAATCAATTTCAGATATCAACTTGGATGCCAAGGAAACTACAACTTGGATACCAAGGAAAAGGGTGTTCGGTTTATACAAACACCGATACACCAGGAATACAAAACAAATGTGACAACTAAAGCCTATCGTTTAACATCCTCCCTCAACCGAAATGACTCAAGATTGAGGTTGCTTCGAAAGGCTCGGAGCTGTGCAACTTGTAGTGGTTTAGTGAACCCATCTGCCACTTGATCTCCTGTTGGAATGTACCTTATCTCCAACAATTTTTGTGCAACTCGTTCTCTCACAAAATGAAAGTCAATCTCAATATGCTTAGTTCTAGCATAGAACACAGGATTAGCTGAAAGATAAGTTGCACCTAGATTGTCACACCACAGACATGCCGCTTGAGGATGATCAACACCAAGTTCATCAAGAAGGGTTTCTACCCACATTACCTCCGCGGTTGCATTTGCCAAGGACTTGTATTCTGCCTCAGTGCTGGATCTTGAGACAGTGGCTTGCTTCCTGGCACTCCATGACACAAGATTAGATCCAAAGAAAACTGCAAACCCTCCGGTGGATCTTCTATCATCTGGACAACCTGCCCAGTCAGCATCTGAAAAGGCACTTACTAATGATGAGGATGATTTACTTATTTTAAGTCCTGTATCCACACTTCCCTTAATATACCGTAGTATCCTTTTAACTGCTGTCCAATGTTCAGAAGTAGGTGAATGCAAAAACTGACAGACTTTATTAACAGAGAAGGAAATATCAGGCCTTGTCAGTGTTAAATATTGTAAAGCACCAACAATACTTCTGCACCGAGTTGACTTTTCTGAATTCAACAATTCACCTCCATGTAAAGACAGCTTTTCGGTGGTGGAGAGTGGTGTACTGGACGGTTTACAATCCTTCAGGTCTGCACGCCGAAGGACGTCTGTGGCATATTTCTCCTGGTTCAACAGAATACCATTACCAATTTTCTTCACTTCGATTCCCAAGAAATAGTGAAGGTCTCCCAAGTCCTTGAGAGCAAAATCATTCTCAAATCACTGAGCAAAGCTGTGGTGGCATCACTAGAAGAACTTGCAACAATTATATCATCAACATAAATAAGCATAAATATGACAATCTTCTCCCTTTTATAAAAGAAAAGAGAAGTGTCTCCCTTTGAGGGTTTAAACCCTAGCTCCTGTAATTTTGTGCTCAGCCTTGAGTACCATGCACGAGGCGCTTGCTTCAGCCCATACAGGGCCTTGTCCAATCTGCATATGTGATGCGGCTTGCTGCTATCTTCATAGCCAGGTGGCTGCCGCATATAGACTTCTTCCTCTAGAACGCCATGTAAAAACGCATTCTGTACGTCCAATTGGCGCAAACTCCATCCCCTGGAAACAGCAATAGACAAAACCAACCTGATAGTAGCAGCCTTAACTACAGGACTAAAAGTGTCCTCATAATCTATGCCATAGCGTTGCTTAAAGCCTTTAGCTACTAGCCTAGCTTTGTATCTATCTATGCTACCATATGCTTTCCTTTTGATTTTATACACCCATTTACAATCAATTACATTCCTCCCTTTATTTGATGGCACTAGATGCCACGTTCTATTTTTCATAAGAGCATCAATTTCTACATCCATAGCATTTTTCCAATTTTTATCATCAATTGCTTCATGCAAATTTTCTGGCTCTCCAGTAGATGCAAAATTTCCAAACTTATTCCTATACCGAACAGTACCATCTGTTGGGACCAAGGGTTTAAAAATACCACTTTTTGATCGAGTATGCACTCGAGTCGGTTCTGGCATAGCTGGGCACACAGGAGAACTTGACGCAGGAGATCCTTGCTCGCTGCATGTGTCGGCAGACAGGTGACCTGCGCCTCCAGCTGCAGGTGACGCGACGAGCCTGTCGCGTGGCGCCATGTCGACAGTGGGCCGGAGTGGTGATGATGATGGCCCGCGCGTGTCGCGTGGGAGTTGGCTAGGCGCGCGTGGTGACAACGACCCGCGTCGCTCGCCGTGCGCCGACGCGCTTTCGTCAGGAGAGGATCCCCCGTGCGCTGTTCCGATCCTGCCGCAGATCTCTCGGGATCGGTGCTGTCAGCCGGATCCTCCTCGTGTCTGGGGCCAGCTGTTTCTTGCTGCTGCTGCATAAAATCACGAGAGAACTCCAGATTTTTGCCGTTAGGGACAGGAAAATTAGGAGCATTAATCATATGATCATCAGTATTAATTCCCCCTTGATCAGAAGGATTAGATAAATGCGACGGTAGAAGAAGAATTTCAGACTGAAGACGAGCACCAGCATTGGGATTTAAAGCTTGAAAAGGAAAAACTGATTCATCAAAAACAACATCTCTGGAGATATAAATTCGGCCACTAGATATGTCAAGACATCGAAAGCCTTTATGGAGAGGACTATAACCAAGAAAAGCACACTGTTTAGACCGGAATTCAAGCTTGTGAGAATTGTATGGGCGCAAATTTGGCCAACACGCACACCCAAAGATTCGAAGAGAATTATAATCAGGTTTTTCCTGAAGCAAGCGTTCTAATGGACTCTCAAAGTTAAGAACTTTTGTGGGGGTGCGGTTTATAAGAAAAAGCAGAGGAGAAAGCTTCATCCCAATATTTCAAAGGCATTGATGCTTGAGCAAGAAGGGATAATCCAACTTCGACAATATGTCTATGTTTGCGCTCGGCTGACCCATTTTGTTGATGGGCATGTGGACACGACACATGATGCGAAATACCAACTTTGGTAAAAAAGGAGTTGAGTTTTTCGTACTCACCACCCCAGTCAGTTTGCATAGCAAGGATTTTTCTATCAAATTGTCGCTCAACAAGATTCTGAAAGTCATGAAATTTTTGAAACACTTCAGATTTATATTTAAGGAAGTAGATCCAAGTAAACTTGCTAAAATCATCGATAAAATGACATAATATTTCTTTCGTCCAACAGACTCTTGGGCATGGCCCCACACATCGGAAAAAATGAGCTCTAATGGAGCTTTTGACTCACTAGATGACCTAGGATAGGGGAGTTGGTGACTCTTGCCCTTTTGACAGGCATCACAAACAGAGTCATCAACAGACAAACTAGAACAAGACAAATTATTGTTGCTAATGACTTTCTTGACGATGATCGACGAAGGATGACCTAGACGCGCATGCCACCTCTCCAAGGACGGTTTGGTGACACCAAAAGCATGCTTGCTTGGACTCGATGTTGTGGACGAAAGTGGATAGAGACCTCTTCTACATCTGCCGTGGAGAAGGGTTTTCCTCGTTGCCTGATCCTTAATAAGAAAGGAATTTGGGTGAATTTCAACAAAGGCATGATTATCTCTAGCAAGTCTATGAGCTGACAAAAGACTCTTTTTCGCTTGCGGGACATGAAGAATATTTTTGATATGAAGATTGCGATCAGGGGTACTTAATAGGGAATGACCAATATGATGAATGTCCATACCTGACCCACTGGCAGTGTGGACTTGTTCGTTCCCGTAGTACTTGTCGCGGATGGTGAGCTTGTGGAGGTCGCCGGTGATGTGATCCGTGGCACCAGTGTCAATGTGCCACGGGTTGGACTCGGCACCATAGGAGTTTGAAGTGGAGGCTACTCCGACGCTCTTCTCTGGAGGCCCGGTGAAATCCTGGTTAAAGCGTTCCCAGCATTTGTTGACCATGTGGCCAAGTTTGCCACAGAGCTGGCAGCGGGGTTTGTTGCTGGTGTTGTACCCGCTGCCTCCTCCATTGCCACCTTGGCGGCCACCGCCGCCTTGATATCCGCCGCGGCCACCATTGCCACGGCCTTGATGCTGGCCACCACCGTATGGGCGGCCGCCACCGCCTCCTTGGTTTCCGCCGCCACGACCAAAGTTGCCGTGATTCCCACCGCCACGGCCACCACCGCCGTGGTAGCCGCCGCGGTATGCGGCGTTTGCAGAGAGGGCGCCTGCTCTGTGAAGAAGCTCCAGGCGCTGCTCGTGGCTGAGAAGCTGGGCGTACAGCTCTCCCACGGTGACTGGTTCGACGCGCGAGCAGAGCGCCGACACGATGGAGTTGTAGTCGCCGTCCAAGCCGCCGAGGATGTAGGACACGATCTCCTCGTCGTCCAACTTCTTTCCAGCCGCGGCCATCTCGTCTGCCAGACTCCTGATCTTGGCGACGTACTCAGCGATGGATGAGTTGCCCTTCGGGGTGGTGGCGAGGGCGATGCGGATGTTGACGGTCTGAGCTCGAGTGCGCGAGGCGTAGATCGCCGCGATCGCGTCCCACAGCTCAGAAGCACTGACGGCGGCGTGAACCTGCATAAGAACTTCACGCGAGAGGGTAGTCAGCAGAAAATGCAGTACTTGCTGATCTTGGGCAAGCCATTGCCCGTACAGAGCGTTCGGCTCCTTGACGGTCAAGCCGCCGCTGGACTTCAATGTCCGTGGCCGGGACGGGTGATTTGCTGTCGATGAACCGCCCCAGCTGTGCTCCCCGGATTGCGGAGAGGACCTGCGCCTTCCACAAGATGTGGTTCCCCTTGCCGAGCTTCTAGGTCACCGGGTGTGTGAAGAGGGAACCAGCGAACACGGAGGGGTTGGAGGAACTCGAGCTCGCCATGGTGGACGTCGAGAGGGCTAGCTCTGATACCATGTGAAGTTTCTAGATTGGATGGGTTGAACGTGCACTTGGCCTCGTGCCGGTTCCGTGTTTATATAGGCACAATGCCTTGGAGATTACATCAGAATCAATTACAGATATCAACTTGGATGCCAAGGAAACTACAACTTGGATACCAAGGAAAAGGGTGTTCGGTTTATACAAACACCGATACACCAGGAATACAAAACAAATGTGACAACTAAAGCCTATCGTTTAACAGGCTTTCCCTGCGGGGTTGTTGCTTAGTGTCATGTTGTTCTTCTTCCTTGTTGTAGCTCTTGCTTTTCTTTCTTATTTTATTCTGTAACTCCCTGTAATCCAAACCGGCATTTATCCCGGATTCTTCTTAATATAACGAGGTAGCGCTGGCTGACTTCCGTCAAAAAAAAAAGTGTTGTTACCCAAACTCAGCCAAACTCAGCCTGAGAGCATGCGAAAAAAGAAAGAAAAGACTCTGATAATTACAATAACTCAAACAGCTCCATGGGCAAGCCTAAAGTTTGCAATCTCGTGCCGAGCAAGAGACCACGGCTGCCGGCGTCTTCTGAATACCTCGAAAAATGCGCCTGTTGCGCTCGTTTCAGATGTTCCACAGGATGTAGACGGCAGTGGTTACCAAATTCTTCATACCTGGGTTCCTACTCTGGTTCAACTTCGCCCACCAAATCTCCCAGCTTACCAGCGCTAACTGAGGTTCAGAGGTGGCGAACAGCGCCCAGACTTCTTTCGAGAAAGGGCAGAGCAGAGCAAGGTGTGCTGCGTCTTCCAACACTTGGTTACATATGCTGCATTTGTCGTCATGACTCCAACCTCTGTTCTGTAATCTATCAGCAGTCCAAAGGCGGTTCTGAAGAATTAACCAAATAAAGATGGACCTACTCCTTGGCTCTTACTTTCCACACATCTGCAAGGCTCGGCAGCAGTATTCGACAATGGAATTGAGCTACATAAGCAAGGAAAAAAATAGCGTGCTATCAAAAATAGCGTGGCCTTCCTCCAGAAGCTATACAAGATATAGCGTGATATAGCGAAGTTACATATAAAATAGCGTGATGAAAAAATTGTAAGAAATAGCCCAAATATTAAGGATTTCAGCACTAATTTTTTTTCCAGAAACAATACATGCATAACCAGGTAACCATATTCAAATGTCAAGGCCAAATCCATGGCACGAATACAAATATGAGGCTTAAAACCATGAAAAAATAATAAACTAAAAGATAAATATTTTAAACTTTAATCAGAATCATTAACATCATCTTCAGAATAACTAGAAGAACCACCAGATTGCCCGCCATCATCATCACCTAACGTTATTTCCAGACTTTTTGTTAGCGTAGCTATAACGTTACCACGTTTAGTGTTGTTTCGAACGTATAAGACGAAAATAGCGCCGTAGCGTCAACTTTAGGCTAAATATAGCGTAGCCTCTCCAAATACGTTATATCGTGCTATTAACCGGGAAATAGCGTGCTATTTTTTTCGTTGTGCATAAGCTGAGCTTGCGAGGTACGCTGAAGAGGTTGTTAGTTGCCAGACTATAGTGTCAGGCAGATGATCAGCGAGGTTGCGGCTGGTTAAATCTTCAGCGCCGTGGGGTGGTTGCGCAACCACTCGGTGGCGTTGGCGGCGCGGAAATTCCTGGAGGAGAGCCGGAGAGGAATCCCAAGTTCCCAACTCCAACAAGATCAGCCCGATCGGGCTGGCCGCCTGGTAGGGGAGAATCGGTTCGTGATGTTCAACGGCGTCGGCAGCGAGGAGCAGCTGCGGTTAAGGATGTGCCAAGCACTGGTGAAGTTAAGGATGATGTACGAAATCCTAAACAGCAATCAACAGTCACCTATCAGGCTATCACCGGGAGGATTTTGGAGCGATCGGTATAGTGTAAGTGATCCGATTTTTCCCGTTTGATGCACCTAGTCTATCAAGTTATGATCCCCGTGCATGTTAGTTTTAGGCTTTTAGCGCGGCGACAGTTTTCAGAAAGGATAGCAAAGAATGGAGATTTCATAGAAAGAACGGAAAGCAAAACATTATGTTGACGATTGTTATTCTAGTACAGAAAGTGAAACACTTTTCACAGAGCGACTACTGCAGCACAGAACAACCAGCTGCCATAATTCATAGTTGACAAATAACTTCTACAACAGTGAGGGTAGCAACAAGGAGCACTGAGTTGTGCTAAGGGAAACATAACAGAACTCCAACATCTAGCATGATAATACACACTACAAACAATAAAAAGATTTTCTTATTTCCGCCACAGCGCCCTAGTTCAAGAAAAACTTTAAATCATCTTACACAGTAGATGTGTCTCAGCCTAGCTTCCTCAGCTGCCACCTGCAATAAATAGGAAGATAATAAGACGACATCGACATCCAAGTGTCCAAGGGTTTTAGTATGATGAATGTTTTAGTCTGTGCATCTTCCTTAGAGCCTGTCCACGTGTTAGGACGGCTTCTACGCCCACCATATGGCAAGTATACGTTCAGGTGTCCACCAGAGTATGAGTCAGCCCTGTCGGGGTGCTTCATATCGATCACTCCATGATTTATGCAACCATAACAGTGGCCTTTCTTAAAAAAAATAGCAAAACAGACAATTGTTATATCTCACGTCATATCACTGAGGGTAAATTATTTTATCGAGATGCAAGTTGAGACAACAATGAAATTTCTTTCTGAATTCACATGAGTGGAAAATGATCACAATTTTTAGAAAGACAATATCCATATGCAAAATCTTTTAGTGAATATCCCGGTCTTTCTACTTACCATTGTCATATCACTGAGGGTAAATTATTTTATCGAGATGCAAGTTGAGACAACAATGAAGTTTCTTTCTGAATTCACATGAGTGGAAAATGATCACAATTTTTAGAAAGACAATATCCATATGCAAAATCTTTTAGTGAATATCCCGGTCTTTCTACTTACCATTTTCATTTGATTCAATCTTGCAGAAACAATTGAGCACCAATTCATTGTCTTTTTCCTCTTTCACTTCAGCAAAGAAAAGATCTTCAAATCCATCTTTAGTCTTTGCAGCGAAATTGAAATGCTTGTACCACTTATGGTCTTCACAAATTGATTGATACTGCAACAAATCCTTGACTTCATATGCAAAATCCTAAGAGAATGGGGCTGATTAGCAATCATTACATAGAAGGAGACATGACGATGAGAGAGAGAGAGATACCTCAACAAGTTCGCTATCCTCACTATACTTGTCCAGTAAAGCTTGAAGCATTAAACTCATTTGCTCACAGGTATGCTCCATTGATTGCTTGTCTGAACATTTCCTTGTTCTCCCATCAGGCCAGTAAAGAGCCTTTTTTATAACGATTTCCATCCCAGAATCCCCAGCTTGCTCGTTCCACCTACAAGTGTACCATTAGGTTCTGGAAAAAAATATTTACTTGTTATTGTAAAAGGATACGCATCTTCATTTTAAGATCCTAATCACCAATGTTTTGTAACCAAGGAAGCACAGCTAGGTGGGTGTCCCAAGCTAAAATCTAACTAATTCTTCAAGATAAAATTCAGATGATAGTTACACCTAAAATATAAAAAAAGCGGCAGCTCGAATATGTACTTTTTAAATTTTGAGCTATACTTGTGAATTATGCTCTAATTCAAACTGTTGAGTTAATTTAAGGTATCCCACAGCAGGAACTTGAAGAGAATACCAAATATATGGGGCAGCATTTCTGTGATCATCTTAACAGCTCTTCTCAGGGAAATATACAAATGCAGTAAGAAACAGAGAAGGAAAAAAAACATGAAAGAAATTGAGAAACCATACAGCGTTTTATGCGTCTTGTCATGAAGATATCGCTCAACGGCCTTTTCAACTTCCTGTGAGCTCCTGAATGGACCACCGAGATGAGGATATGTGTGATGATATCCTAAACGATCGACCCTGATGTAGATCCTGAAGTACCAATTAGGAGGTCTGTTGACATAAATGGTTGGCTTAGGTGGAGGGGTCTCAGAGTCAGCCTGTGAGGAGGATGAGGAAGTGGCAGTGTCCTTGAATGTTGTAGTGCCGAGCAAGTTGCTCAAGTATGAGACAGACGGTTGTGGCGCCGTCCGTGCAGATGGAGGCTGAGTCACATGACCCTGGCACCTGAATTGAGTAAATCAAATGAGTAGAAGTTTCTTCTTCTGTTTTATGCAGAAGGACAAGAAAAACAGGGCCGTGGAGGGCAGAACAATGCAAGAGCAGCAGTTTTAGGGTGAGTAGAAATAATAGCGATTCAGATTGGCATAAGAGCTGAGTGGACAATTCGTTCTTTGGACAAAGCTTGACAGATCCAGGTACTTGAAGATCAAGCTGCGCAACGCTGTCGAGTTTCACAAGACCCTGCTGGGGCCGGAGTCCTCTTAGACAAGCCTCTAAAAAGCTTACCTTGTAGTGGCTTTAAATTTTTAGCTCTCTGTTCGCTGCTGTAATAGCTGGACCTGTAGTCTTTTACTTTCAGTTTCTCTCCCCTTGTGGAGTGGTACTTTTAGCCTGCTTGTGAGAAGCAAAAACTCTAGCTGCGGTATGTAATGACTCTGGTTTCATTTTAATAAAAATGGAACTGGGGCTCCCCTAAAAAGGAGCCCTAAATATCTAAAGAAGAAAAAATTGCTGATTGTGTACAAGTTGATAGATTTGTTGAGGCGATCATCAGATAAACTAAATTAGACCAACCGTCCTACCTAGGCAATCGATAAACTAGATTATGATCCACGCCCTTTCTGCCGATCAGATGATAGAAACAAAACGAAAGATAGCGGGCATACGGGTTGGGATCGCTGGAGGGGGCAGACACTTGGGCGGAGGTGGTGTCACACCAGCGCCAGGGGCCGCCGGCGCCGGCGCCCCCACCGCCACGGCGAGACCGGCAGGTTGGGCAGGAGCTGCGGGAGCACAAGTCATTCGCACCACGGGCCTGCGCCGCCGGGACAGAGCCTGTTGCATGGTGAGCCGGATTATCCATCAACCTTCTTCTCGATTGTCCGATTGGGCCTGTTCTTCGCTATCTACGTATACTAGTCGACGAGATGAAGATTGCACTAGTATGTGCCCCTGGATTGGTCTCATGAATTGAATCTTATACCGGCAGAGCATCCGTTGTCACGATCCGAATCGTATTACTTTCAGTACCGGACACCAAACGAAACCGACCCAAACATCTTCTCCCTTTTGTCTTCCGAATCAAAACAATTGTGGTGGAAACTAAACTAAAGTAAACTACTAAAACGCTCCAATTTTAGACCGAGGCAAGTTTCTGAATGTCATCTACCTAAAGAAAGCGACTGAACAAGTGCAACGGCCTTGAAGGCACAAGGTTTATCCGACGCCGGCAGAGTTTGCGGCAGTGATGGAACATACTCTCTCCGAATTTTAATATAAGATCTTTTAGAATTTTGTCGTATCAACACATGTTTAGTGTCTATATTTACTCAGTTTAGTCCGTCTCTAGACAACAAGTGTAATAGCTAAAACATATTATATTAAAAATGGAGGGAGTAGATGATAGATTAAAAAAACAAGACCGAAGGGGGAGACGCCACCCGGCTTGCCATTAAGATAGAAGTGTGTCTTGAACCCGTAGATGAGATAGATTCAAGAGGTTAGATGAGACACACAATCACACAAATGAACATGTTCAAATAACCAGTACACCATAAACATGTTTATTAACCAACACATCATGTCGACACCGCCGGAGTTTGCGGCTGACAGTGACGGCAATAGAGCGCAGCCCATAGAGAAATTGAAAAGGTTAGGTAAGACCACTGTTCAAGATATCTTTCGATACGCCGATTAATCGGCCGATTTATCTCTTATCACTGTCTGACCGATAAGATAAATTGACCGATAAGCCAGCCGATATGCCGATAAACCGTCTGATATGCCGATAAATCGGCCGATTTACCTATTATCTTTGATAGGCCGATAAGTTAGCGATAAGCGATATCCCCAACATTGGATAAGACACACAAACACACCATAAACATGTTCACTAACCAGCACACCAATAACTTGTACACATGCACATTTCAGATCTCTTAGTTCTACGGCCACCAAAAGAAAAGAAAAAAAGGTTACATCACGAGAGTTGTGTCAAATGGCGAGGTTAAATTACTCAAAGAAATTTCCAAACGGTCAACCGTGTGCGATCAATTTGATGATTTTTGTCTAAAAATGTTTCAAACTGAACACAGAATTTAAAAGTAAAGGAGTTACCGAAAGTTGGAACCGATTGCCACAATGGCACCATATCATCAGTGCGCATCTTTTTTATGTAGAGCTTATTTTAATTGAAGCGTTCTTATATTAATTAGAAAAGAGGAAGTGAAGTAAGATGAAGGAGAGCGAGCGGAAGCAACTCATACCCAAGTTGCATGGCTGAGCTGACTACAGATTGGGTTGCTGGTCGGCCGATTCGAGAAATTTGCAGCTAGCAGGCCTGCTCTGGAGGTCTGCGGGCTACCAAACCCCCTCATGTATCATCAGTTACTAGTTGAATTCAGCGCGGCGTCACGCCGCGCCCTTAATGAAATCTTTTCTTAATCTTTATACGTAGAGGTATTTTGCCATAAGTAGTTAACATTCATTTTTCTGAGCATTTTGATATATTATTCATATTTTTGTGTTACCTTGAAAGGATATGTGGTGATATCTTCTATGCGCGGCGTCACGCCGCGTTGTGTTTGTTTTCTTTGTCTAATTATACAGCATGATATATGTGTGTCAAACTTTATTTGGCTATTTTGTTGAAGAGTGATTCTGGAGCCTGTTTATTAGTGTCTGAGGTTAGATACCGCTCAGAACAAAGTCTCTAAAAAATATTTATCAAAGATTGTGCCAGAAAGTTCTTACAATATAGTAAAATAGTGAGAACAGAGGAAAAAAAAAGTTCTCAATTATGAGACACATCGTTGAGATGATTGTGAGCTGATATTCAACAAAATACGCACTCACATGAGATCTTTTAAACAATTTGTCAATACCTAGGTAGAGATCACAAGTCCAAGTGTCGAGACTATATATAAAAAAAGAGTTCCTTCAATCCATAGTACCACTAAGGCATTTCTTTTGCGCAAATTGTTGGCCATCTGCCGTACTGAAAAATCAGTTCAGACACACATGTGATGGCACACTTTGTTCTTATATTTACATCTTGGCTATTTTTCCACCAGTCTCGTGCTAGCTAAAACCTTTGGCTTGCTGGACTTGCTGATTGCAACGATATTCGCTGAAATGCTTCGAATCAGCGTCCCAGGATTTACACTATGGCGTAGGTCATTGGACAATCAAGACCCAGCTTGCAAATATTGCTCAGATAAGTGAAGAGAAAATCTGCACGGTTTTAACAAAAGAAGTGAAGATAATATCTGCAACCAACATTTGTACTTTATCGCATTACCAAAGTGTCACCTTAATGTTTTCGAAGTAGAACAAAAAATTCAACCATCAAATACTGCTAAACATAGCTAAATATGAAGACAGTGATATTTATTATAGAACTCGCAATGCAGGGGAGAAGGTCTATTTCTATGAGCTAATTTCTAAGAGCAGTGCTTAACAAACAGATCGTCACAAAATTCCAGAGATAAATTCTTTGCAGCTCGGCAATTTGCTAGGAAAACGTGTAAGCAAAGAACTTCTAAATTTTGAGAAAATGGTGTTGAGACAATTACTGATATAGCACAATAGTGAACTTTAAAACCCAGCTGGTCAGTACAAAGGTATTGCACAAATACATCTACATGCTGCTGCATCTATATCACCAATATGACACTGAATCTAGCACCAAGGGAAAACAACACTGTTATACAGCAACAAAGGTATATGCAGACCATTGGTACATATCGATCAGTGCCTCTCCAGAAACAAACCAGCGGAACTTGGAGTTCCCTATTGACAGCTCAACACCTAGAATGCATTTGGAGAACCTTTATTTGCCCTTCAATAAATCCAGAGTGACAGCCAAACCAATATATCGTTTTCAGCGAAGACGAAGTTCTGAAATTATCAATCAAACAGAAGTAATCAGAAACAAATTGTGGAAAAGTCGTCCTAGATTGGACAAAAGAGCGACGGATTGCAGCAAATGAGAAAATAATAAGTCTTACCGACCAATGTTGGCAATATATAAAGTGTAACATTTATTAATTTCATTGGAACTTTAATCAAAATAAATGAGTTGTTCTGGTCTGCTGATCTGCAAGACATTGACATATATTTTCCTCGAATTGAAGTGAAGAATTATTATCTATGTTAGACTGAACTAATTGTCAGGAGAGTAGGCGGCTATAAGAAAATCAACTAAATAGAGATTACAACCCTACGTGCAATGAAACATGAGAAGTCAGAGAGCAAAAGAACAAAGAAATATTACCTCAGCCAGATGTGCAAAAGACGATTGATCTCCTAAGAGTGGTGAATAACAATGCACGGAGATAGAAAAATAGGCATGCTCAGTAATACAACAACTGGAAGTGACTTGCTAGAACTTTGCTATCCAGAATATCTGCAAATGGAAATTCAAAATGGAAACTGGAGTAAAATATTTGATACTCATCAAAAAATACAAAATAGCAATCAAAGATTCACAGCAATAACAATTGCAACCAATGTTTTACTAAAGAGCCTCATCAGATTGTTGAGGAATCTGACTGTAATCTAGAGGCAAGTAGTACTAAAATAGAAACTAAACTAACCCCTAATGGTGTGATAAATAAATGGAAGGTCCTAGACATAACAAACATGAGTGGTCGTACCACAAAGTAGAAATTGGTCTGTCTACTGCGGTTGAATAAACCAAAGGGAGGCCATGGGCCATATACCCCTGTCTGATCGCTGGCAGCTTTGACTGTGCAAGAAAAACTGCTTGATTGTGAGCCGGCAAACTCGAACCCATTTAACTTCTGGGTCAAACAAACGACAAAGACAGCAAACTAAATTAAATAACTAATTGGATCATGACCTCTAGAAAAGAAATCGAGCCAAAAAACATCTTGCAACAAACTGATAGTGCGGCGGGGCTAGCTCTACAACAGCTGAATAACACAATTATGAGAGCATGGTAGCCAGAAATATTAGTCGGACAGGCAAAAAATAGGCAGAATCATCTGACCACGGAAAAGCCAACATGGAATTATTTCATCCCTGTAAATGATAGACTATATATTAACAGTAAGATGATTTTCGTTCCTTAAATAAGTACATGTAAGAGGCATTCACAACCATAAAAACTGAGTCACCCCAATTATCATAGGACATGGTTCTGGTAAGTAATATAGAGCATATACCTTTGACTCTGCCTTGCTATCTCTTCCCGCACAAATAGACCTGCCATAATCTGGTACAATGTAATGACAGTTCAGCACAGCAGTACAAATGTAAATTAATAGGAACTAAGAATCGATCGTTCAAATATATAGAGTATGAAAAGAAATGCATCTGAGAGAATACAACCTACAGATCCAAGTAAATAGCCCTTGCGGGGTTAAATTCAAAGCACCATTTCACATGCTTTTGCAACCTAGAAATACTTGTTTACATCTGCTAGCGTTCTATGGGCTCGCACTACAGAGGTAAAGAACGCACCAGAAACAGAACATGCCAATCTCATGTACAATTAGAAAATTAATACCCCATAGTATTATTTGTGAAATCAAATACGATGTGCGAATATTCATTTCTTACTCTGAAATAAAGCAAGAGATATGAAAGAAGAAAGAAATCCTAGAACTAACCAGAAGTTATTGAATTTACAAAATTGGACAAATTTGTGAAATTGTTAGGAAAGTTTAAAATTCTGACAACCTGGACCCACTGTCAGTGTTTTAATAATTATGGAAATCATTTTTGCAAAATAATAGAAGGCTGTCAAGTGGGCCCCTGATGGCGTCAGGTGCTGATATCAGCAATGTCCACGACGGCTATGTCGAGCACCGCCGCACCCGTTGTATTGGTATGTGTCGTAGTTTTGTAAAATGAGTTATTAACTGAGGTGGTAGGTATATAATTTGGTTCACGGAAAATTTGTACATGAAAGGCAGGTAATAAAAATGCTACTCTGGCCTAGATCTAAAAGACAAATTTCTGGATCCAAATATCCGGATTCAAAAAATCTATATCTGTTAGAATTTGTTTTTTTTCACAGCATAAATTATAACAGATTTGAAGATTGGAGAGAATTATATTTATGTCCGTCAAAACAAAAAGGTTAAAACATGAAATTTGTTCGGAAGGATGATATTCATTTACTCGTGCGAGGAAAATTTAAACGAATGACTGTGTGTGCGGAATTTGACAAAATTCGTCAAATGTTTTTGTGAGTTTGTATCCAAAATTAAGGAGTTAGAGTCGACCAAACTCGAAACTGATCACAGGAATGGAACGAACTCGTCAGCGCGCATATATTTCATGTACATATTACCGCGAAAAGGACAAAAAAAAAATTTATCAGGCCAGGCATCAGCGGAGGGGGCAGATTGTGGCGACACTAAGGTTTCACCACTGGCGTCGCTCGCCACAGGAGCAACCTGAGGGTCTGACAAGAAATTTAAATGACACAGTACTACCTAGATGCCATGACAATAAAAATGTAGAGAAAACGATGTCAGAAACAGTGTCACCGGTTTCAGGCAATGAAGCAACAAAATGAGAAATGTCGTGATAAGCCAATGTTCTGTAATATCACTGGGCGAACCAAGTTTAAAAAAGAAAAACATCAACAGGTTAACTAATACGCCCTAACCTACAGAGAAGAAACCACAGATCTGCATTCGTCAGCTTTTGATTTATGTCAAAGAACGCCAACCAAAAAAAGGTGGAAGCCTGTTATAGTCTCGCTGCAATGCCACTGAGTTAACAATCGGAACTGGATAGCTGTTCTTCTGACTTGTCGTCACCCGTGTCTCTTGCTAGCATCGCGTATATGGAACATAAGCTGCGAACAGATTCAGCAGCAATGAGGAGAAGGTTCACTGTTATGGAGTTACACAATTGTCAATGAGCAGTTTTTTTTTAACCAAGGCAACAGCTTTGCCTTTTTATTAATTAAGAAGAAGAGAGTTGTCTCGCTAATTAATGAGAAACTGGGCTAAAACTGATTAATTAGCAGATAATCACCTTGACGCCAACATAGAACGTGGCGAATATAACAACAAGGGCAGGCACCGCTGTGACATGGAAACATGTATTAGCTACTGAGTTTGTGCACATTTTTACTCCAAGTAATGAATGTAATCATGCGACTCACTGTCCTTCTGGAGCATCTGCGACATCAGATCCTTGATGCCCGATGGCCCCACGACATAGCCGACAAGGTTTACCACCTATATGCATTAAGCATGTCAGGAGCAGCAATTTTCTTACAACCAAGAAGGTAAGTAGATGGCTGATCAGGTGTGCAGATCAAAATTTCTGCACGTCTGAAGTTTGTGCAGAAAATCATGACTAATTAACACTCAAATACACAAGAGAGAAAAATACCATAAGGCAGCTGATTGTCAGAGCACCACCAACTGCACCTAACTCACGGTGAATGAACCGCCCAAAGGCACTTTTTGCCTGCAGAATATTTTGGAAGTATTATTAGTTGCGAACAAGGTAAAACTGAAGCGTCTAGCAAGAATGCTGAAAGATCTACGAGTGCAAGGGGAACAAACAGATGTACTTATACATCTAGCATAAAAGGATCAAAACCACATAGTCCTGCAGTACTACAGATACTTAGACATCATATTGGCTAGTTGTTTGGATATTCAATCAGTATGTCTTTCTTAGCTTCAGATTTGAAGAGTGGACGACTTTCTCCAAACAACAAAAGTAACATAAAATACAGTAAAGCTAAATTTAGTCAGCATGCATACTGTTCCGAAAATGTAAAATTTGGTAACAAGCATATAAACTGCAAGAGAAGCCAATAATAACCTTAAGATTACCTGGAAGTTGTTTGATAAGGACTTGATCAATATTTCAGGTACAAAAAATAAGCATGTTAACCACGCCCATGAAATGAGTTTCCTGTTTAAGAGAAAGCAACCACACGGTCAAGGTATGTCACACAAGTTCACAACTTCGATGTTTGAATGATTTAAGGAGATTGTTTGAAAGGTACCACTCCAGGTCATGCCAAACTGCCACAAATGTGAATACAACCCAAATACTAAGTATTTTTCTTTGAGACCCACCAAGAGGTATGTACAAGTATCTGCAACAAGAGATAGATAAAAGCAAGTAACGCTTTGGGATTGATCAATGCCTATGTGTATTGAGTGCAAAGGCACCTCGTATATAAATATACCAACTCTAAAGCTCCATGCATTCAATAATCATGTGACCGGGCATAACCTACAGCTGAAATTTATGCATTTTTTACTTAAGTAATACTCCCTCCGTTCCATAATTTAAGATATTTTAGGTGTTACACATGCATGTCTACATTCATACTAAAAAGAATGTACACATATACCAAAAAGTGTCTAAAAGAATGTACACATGCATGTGAATGTGGAAAATGGCTAAAACATCTTATATTGTGGAACGGAGGTAGTAGTATAGATCATGTAATCATTATATAGATCTCTCGCATTACCTTGTCTATACATGAAAGTGCAGCGGTACTATGAATAATAACAAGAAAGTAAACTCTGAAAATTTGCCAGCAAGACATGGTACCATAATACTTAAGCCGCCTACTTTTACACAGACCTGACCAGCCATTTGTTAAAAGAAGCATGCCAGCTTTTCCAGAAACTCTCCAGGTCATGACAATTATTTATGCACCTAGGCATGTTTTCAGGTGTCTCAACTCCTCCTACCTGTAATAAAATGCTAAGGTTAAATCATTTTTTTAACCAATTTAATTTCAGCACAAAATACATGTGTCAAGCAGAAAGGACATACTGAAGTCACTGCAAGAGGAAATATGCAAAGGAAAGAGGAAGTATGCAAGGCTGCAGAATGGACTAAAGAGCATATTGAGTACACAATTTCAATGCTGTATTACCAATGACCAGAACCTGAAGTAGCGCCAAATAAGAAAGAATTTTAACCACATAAAGTTCAACACCTGCATAGAACCTGCAGTGTGTTAGCTAAGAAAAAGAGATATCAAGAAATGGTGGAAGTGACTAATGAGGTAATCTAGTGCGTCACGACCCATGCAAAATAAGGACGAATTTTAAACAGATATAGTTTAGCACCAGCATAGGACCTCCTGCAGTGTGTTAGCTAAGAGAAAGACATCAGAAATGGTGGAAGGGACTAATGAGGTAATCTAGTGTGTCAGAGCCCATGCCAAAACTTTTGAGAATGAAAAATCAGGGTTGTTACACCTATTCAGATTACACCTGTTCAAACTTCTATCCACGTACCAAATCATGGGTTTTGATCGATAGTAACTTACTACCTCACGATTTCATCCTACCTAAGTGGGTTTTGCGACAAATTGACAAGATTAGACCGTAGTTCATTTGGATGAAAGGGAGCGCGGATCCGGGCACCATCAGCCATCCCATGGTAAACTGGGCCACCATCTGTAGGCCAAGACAGCTCGGGGGGCTTGGTGTCACCGACCTAGAACAGGTTCGATGTCATCTCGGAGGTCCAGCTCCTGCCAGGGTCAGATACCATTTTGTGGCGATGGATGGCAACTGGGAATATCTAAACGGCGGCGGCTGCTTACAGATGCCAGATCCTTGGGAGCCATCCATCCTTAGAGGCGAGGAAGGTTTGGAATGTCCACGCCAGCCAAAATGCAATTTTTCTGCATGGGTGGTGGCACATGGATGACAATTTGGCTTTGTGGAGATGGCGGCACTCCCCCATTTGCGCTTTACCACGTCCATCAGGAAACCGTGCAGCACCTCTGTCATCAGTGTTCCTTCATGGTCAGGGTTAGAGACTCGCTACTTGCCGTGACGAACCAACCGATCCCTCTCTCAACTTCGACGACAATGATCTTTGACCTTTGGTGGAGTGACTACATAAATGGAAAAGACGAGAAGCCAGCTGCAAGTGGCATGATGTCCTACATCATTTGGGGTGTGTGGAAAGAAAGGATTATGAGGGTTTTCAGAATGAGGCACTCCCTGCGGCGGAAGTAGTGCGGCTTATATGCGAGGAGATTGCTCTGCGTGCATATGCACACACAGATGAACCCGGAGACCGGGCATGGTTTGTTCTTAGTCTAGCTACAGAATTTTTTTCACATATCTTCTCGGAGGCCCTCCCGTAACTACTTTTCCTCTCTTCTAATAGAATGGCAGAGCGGGTGCCTTTAACCCTTATAAACTCAGATCCAGGTTCCAGCAAGGGCCTGCAACACCCAGCCTAGAAAAGCAAGGGTGTGTCAGGAAAGATGAGCCTAAAGAAGGC
Source organism: Poa pratensis (assembly GCA_947311845.1). NCBI lineage: Eukaryota > Viridiplantae > Streptophyta > Magnoliopsida > Poales > Poaceae > Poa > Poa pratensis. Next base: position 13,920,550 of record CAMZMU010000085.1, on the reverse strand, counting down.
AGGGCTGAAACCAGTATCCCATTTTTTTAATGAAGTCAATAACATTACTATTATTATTTTGCCAAGCTTTTTCAGGCATCTGGCGAGCCTAAAACCTGAAAAACTTGACCTGAGCCCAGAAAAATCATACTAGCCTTGGCTGGACATGAATATTCAGAGGTTCGTGACAGATGGAAAACTTACATGCAGACCACTAAATTAATAAGAACTTCACTAAAAACAGAAACAATAAGCACACGTGATAATATCAACTAGTGCAAATTCACCCTAAACATACATGCAGGCCATTCAATTAACATGAACTTAACAAAAACAAAGAAACAATAAGAAGATATCAACTGCTACATGCTCACCGTAAGTGACTAGTGATGAATATCAAGTGCAATGTGAATACAATCTTACCCCATAACTAATGATAAATATCTCAAACGGTGTCAACTGCCTCCATAGCCGGCTGTCATCAGAGTATTTAATTCAAATTTCAGAACTGGTACAGTGATAATCATAAGGATCAATCATAATGTACAAACAGAAGTACCTGACTACAAAGGCGTTGTAGTGGAAAAAGTGTGTCATGGCTTCGATTAGAAGGAAATTAAGGAGCCATCTCAGTCCATACAAACATATCTGCCCAACTGAATAATTTTTTTGAGGCAAATCTAACTGCAACGTTGCTACATAAACAGCTAGTTAGTATGTGTAACTGGGGGAATTTCTGAACTGCGAGACAGTAAAATCACTACTTGTAAAATGGTTCAAGTCTTCTATAGACCACTGCAACACAGCTTCTAAAGTCACCCAGTACAATTTTAAAACAGTTAATGTTAGGTACAGGAGCTTGTGGTCCAACCATGGCAGCTACCAGTTATGGGATAAGATCAGCACTCTCTTGTTTAGGTAGCTTAACCAATTGTGGGATAAAAGTTAAAATATATTTCTCAAAAAATTTAAACCTGAATCCAGGTATAGAGTACAAAAGACATATAAACATTGATCTTTTACTATTCATTCAACTCTAAATTGCAAGTGTTTTTTTCTTCCTGAAGCTGAATTTTCAAGCAAACATGCTATATTCTTCATGAAGAGAATTCCTACTACTACTCCTTTTCAAGCTATTAAGATACCATATGTGTTAGAAACTTAAAATGCATTAGAGATAAGACTGATAGCCAGTAATAAGAATTATTTATGCCTTACTTATAGTGCCTTGCTCCTATTCAAATTATTTACGTATTGTTTTCACCATGTAGCTTAAGAATCACGTAATGTGAAAAAATCCTCATAAGTAAAAAACACTCAAGAAAGCACTTCTCCAGTTTTCAGCTTTTGAAATTTAAATGAGAAAAAACAGCTAAAAAAAACTACCTAGAGAAAAGACTAACCTGAGCTGCAAAAGCGTTGTAGCTTACAACAGGTCCAGCAATATACAGGGGAGCAAATGTTAAGTAGCATAAATACGTTAGGAATGTGTATTTGTCAACACTGAGCCCTTTCTCCTGCCAAGAACATGAATATTTGTCAACACTTAGCTTGTATAATATCTCGAAATACAAGAATGGCACGATATGTAACAAAGAGAAAAAGACATGGCAATGTTTAGACCTGCTTTATATGCATCTGCATGTAGCAAACAACAAGTAAACCTCACGTCAGCAGAAAATTAACCATTCATTTCTGCCTGGAAATTATTGACGTCTCCAAATAAAACTCCTATTTCCATTCTCTAGTGTGTCAAGACCAAGTTAACTCAAGCAGTACAGTCATACATATGTGCAAAACCAACAGTGTCTCTCTCTCGCTTCTATGAATGGCATGCTACACATCACTTGGAAAACAATAGCTTAGCTGGTACGAGAGAAATTGGAATAGTGAAGTACCTGCAAAGCAAAGTAGCATGTCTTGCCAGAATAACAAACTTTACATTTCTGCAGGTGCTTCTGTACCAAGAGTGTTCATGTCAGCCTTGTCAGAACAGTCCAGTATTTGACAAGATAGTGTACTGTGCAAATGGACAGCGATGGTATGCCAGCGATATAAATATGTTCAATTTATGGTCATAAATGAGCACCAGCGGATTTTGTCAATCAGAATAAATTACCATGAGCACACCCTGCGGAGGCTAGGCCTCGAAGGCTGAGAACACACTCGCTCCTCTAGCCAACTGAGCGGCACTCAGGTTTACAGTTCCAACATTCAATTTTCCTTTCCGACAAGTAATCAGTATTTTTATTACTATACAATATAAAATTTTGTTATCGTCGTACAGCATGATAGATTTTTCCTGTCCTTCTTAAGCTCTGTAAGTCTCGTTACTTGTTTCCATCTCCTCTCTTCTTTTATGCCAAGTCAAATTCAAGAACCATGACGACTGGCGAAAGTTAATATGGTGGATTCTTTTGGTAGTATTCAACAAAAATGATAATATTTTTTGGTTCTACATAGGCAATTTTTCCATGACAGAAGCACCTTTCTTTTCATTTAAAGAGAAACAAACTGAGTGGATAAGTTTTTCAGAGACCTAATGTAGGAACTAGGAAATGCAAGTGTGAATTTTAGTACTTGGAAACATCATCAAATATTTCTTTGCATTTCACCTGAAAGCTAACAGTTTCGCTTCTGGCTATACTCGTAAAGGTACACGACCAATTACTTATTTATTTATTTTTCGAGAAAATGCAAAAGCCTTGCATTTCATTTCATTGAATAGAAAGGAGTTTTTGGTTACAACCTCCTAGGAGGTGAATGCATTTCACATCAAAACTCATAAGCTCTCCCATTCCCAAAAGTGGATAAAAGGATAAACTGCGTTGAATTCACAGCTGAATTTAGATGCCATAATCAAGAACTTCCACATGTTCATGATATTAGCTTGATTTCAAATCCAAAATAGAAGTTTGAAAGTCAATACCCCGTGTTTCTAGCTATCTCAATGCATTGTAAAGCATCAAATATATGCAACACTTAAATATGCATAAATAGAACAAAAAAATTGATTACGCTTAACAAGGTATGTAGTACCTTGTGATCAAAGTGGGAAGAACGAAGCGACCAACAGTAATCACATCCAAAACTAATCATCCGCAGTACAACTGTCACATTAAATGAAAAGGGCATCAAGAAAAACAAATCTGACAATACTACCATAGATCAATAATCTAGACAAATTAGAAGACACCGAAGAAGTACTCCCTCCATCACAGTTTACTCGGCGCGGTTCGGTTTTCATGCAGTTTCAGAATCGGATAGATTTTAGGCAGGTGGGCATTTATTGCCAAGTTAATTAGGCCGTTTTGAGATCAATTAGGCCCGCAGTATCGGCTCCTCCCTTGACAGATGCTCATATTTGCAGTTGGCCATGAAGCCCTCATATTTCCGTAAACGTGGTCAACCCCAAATATTTGAAGGGGAAAAGGAAAGAGACGAGACTGCGGGCCTAATTGATCTCAAAACGGCCTAATTAACTCAGCAGTAAATGCTCACGCGCCTAAAATCTCTCTGGTTCTGAAACTGCATGAAAACCGAACCGCGCCGAGTAAACTGTGGAGGGAGTACACAGTATCATGCATAACCATTATGATGAACTATACATATGAAGTAACAGTAGTAATAGGCGGATAAAACCTACAACAACTTGACGGTTGAAACAAGGATAACATTAGCAGGACAGCTGTCCATATGAGGTAGTCAAGTGCTATGGCACTTGATGCCATAAAAGCAAGCAAAACAAAATAGTGTTCATTTCTTGAAATACGAAAGTAGCCATGTAGTTTAGTAACTTCAGTTTACTGACTAGTCGGTTCGAAATTTCTAATGCAATCATAAATAGTTAATGAGATTTGTGGTATCTGTTCCAACCGGCTGAAAAAATATAATTTAGGACAGTTCCTGTCATAATTACTTGTGGGCAAACAAGTCCAACCTCGTCTAGGTAAAATCTACATGCTATATTTACAATTCTATAGTTTTGCAATTCAACACGAAAAATGCTCCAGAATGTAAGCCTTTCCAGACCTCCTAAGAGAATGATCCTACATTTCCATACAGTAAGCCAACAGTAAAATTTATCAACATACCTTCAATCAAAGTCTACCAGGTGCAAACATGACATGAACTACGTACCAAAATTGAAGCATATGTGCCATCGAAATGTACCCCGATAGTTGTCAAGAAAAGCCACTTTTTGTCTATTTATACAAACATAAATATCATCAAAACCTACATGAAATGGATCTTACTATAGGAAAGTGCAAGATACAGTACATAGGCATAAAAATCTCACCCGAACAATGAGAATGAATAGCCTTCATAGACTCGGTTAAGTATAAGCATAGCTAAGTTGAAGCTCCATATGAGGCCAGTGCAATACTTAAATCGAGCAAATAGCTACAACCAAAAAAGTTGTGATCAACAAGAAAGGCTGATTTGGTTAATACTAGGAGATTGAATGGGTTATGCTTAACAAAGCAAATGATAAATGGTGTTTCCGCGTTTGTTCTGACCATTCTCTTAGCTCAGTCCTCACTAGATTCGTCAAATAAAAATTAATCGAATAAATAGCAAGAGAAAGAAGAAATCAACTGCACCAACATGATCGATCCGACTGATGGCGCCACTTACTGGTATATGCATAGACTCACATAGCAGGTCAAGCGTCAGCTTGACTTACTTTCAGGTTGTTTCAATCTCTCAACTACTCAATTCTTAAATGACGTGATTGTTCTGGTTAATAGGTTCTCGGTGAGAGAACAGCATGCTTCCTCTTAAACCCACACATCAGCCAAACAAGTGTTCTGCCTAGGAAAAGCGGATCAACTCTACTCGAATGGTTGATTTCGACTGACGATGATCCATAACAAGATTTCACCTAGCGAACCTAATAGCATTCCCGGTTCTTCCACTATATGTTTCCTAAAAGTATCCTATCTGTTTAGACAGACTACATACCGAACAAGAATAAGAAAACTATCACACAGGCATTAATAAAACTGACCTTCACTAGGAGGTAATTAATCCCTGCTATTGCAAGAATGAAGCCAACGCTGTCACATAGGTAAGTATGTTAGAATGTCTTCAAAGAAGACACAAAAACAGGAATCGAGGATCGGCCGGTCGCCTACCAAGCACCGTGTAGATAGCATAGATAGCTCAGGGACAGTATTAACCACACCAAAGAGTCCCCTCTGCCCTTCAAGCCATATGCGTAGCGCAGCGCGTTCGCCACGATCAGAAACGCACCCATCACAGCAGTAAGAACAGGTAGGTTCCCACGGAAGTTTCTCCATTGGGCGTCAGACAGGTCCTGCAACATCGCAGATGTAAATCAAACCGGTGGATCTTAATCGTTGAGGTGAACTGGAAGGCTACTGACTAGAAAGGTGAGTGCGGAATTTACACACGTTTAGACGGCCGGCGAGTGCCCCTGCTCGTAGGCCGTACAGCCTCCCGGAGTAGTCTGCGTGGAGAGACAGTGTGTGATGACGAGCGGAGCGAAGATGCTGATGGAAGATTAGGCGGAAGGGGGGAGAGGGGGAGGGTGGTGGGGTACCGTGGGAGAGGCGGAGCGACTTCTGGATCACGACGAGGTAGAACACCAGCGCGTAGACGCACAGCGCGGCGAGCTCCAGCCGCTTCCACGGGACGCCGCTCATCTTGGAATGGGACCAAGGGGAGGCGGTGGAGGTGGTCGCCGGCGGGCGAGGAAGACGGCGGCCGGGCGGCGGTGACCTTTTTTTATTTTCAGAATGGCGGCGGCGACCTCGTCAGGCGACGTGGGATGGGTAGAACGTGGGCTATTGGGTTGGGCCTTCAAAACTTAAATCAGTCTCGGATCAAAATGGGTCTTCAAATTCAGTTTTTTCGGCTAACCACGCCCTATTCTCAAAGAAATAACCACGCCAAAGTACGGAACTGACCGAAATAAATTTGGTAAGTGGCAACCGAACTTATATATAGGGAAGGAAGTATAGAGATATACTTCTATACGAACAGAAAGAATCCAATACTGTAATGACTGAATTTGTTGATACTGTTGTTCACGAAATAGGCCGTAGTCCTGGTATATAAATATAGCAACCAACTGATACAACAGACAACGCTGCAGCGGCAGCAACAAACGACACCCAAAAGAAGAAAAGAAAATGGAGACATAGGCGGATAGACTAAGCGAAAGTGACTCATAATCGTTGCGCTCTCTCCATAGAAGTACCACCACACTCCTATCATCGAATCGTCGAGTACAAAGCAGCACCTTCAGGAAGGTAAGCAAAACGCTGCTACCCGGATCATCGCACTGGTCCTAGGGTTTCCCCCGGCACATAGAGGGAAGTGAAGAAAGGTTAGCCACGACGCCCTTCAGGAAGTAAGAATGCCACCCGAAGGCGGCAACGCGTCGGTGTCAGACAAGCCAACAAGAATTTCTCCCGCAAAACCCTCTCGACATCCATAAGACAGGAGCCTCGCAAAGACGAAGCCTCGAAACCAAATGAGGATACTGTTGTTGAAGATGGCATCGGTAATTTGTGAAGTCTCATTGAAATCTATGGGGAGCCAAGCTGGAACAACAAATAAGTTACTTAGTGCTGTTTTGATTCATATGGTAGAAAAAGGTGTAGGAATATAAAGGATTAGAATGTCATGTGTTGAATATGGGAAGAGCAATTGTGTCTGATGGCAAAGTAAAAGTAAAAATTTGTAAAAAAAGGTTGGATTGAATGATAGAATTTCTATAGGATGTAATACAATGATTCTTACAAAAAAAAAACCTATAGGAACTAATTCTATGAATCAAACTATCAACGAAGGAATAAATCATGTACGCTAAAATCCTTGAAAATCCTATGAAGTTAAATCAAAGGAGCCCTTATAGTTTATTCTCTACTGTGCGATCTTCATGGACACGTTGATATGTTGTGGGTTGTTATTAATCATTTTAACAAGATTTTATTCTCGTCGAAAAGGGTGGAACAACTCCTCGGCACAGGTCGTGCATGCAAATGTTCCAAGACGTCTTATTGCCATGAGGTAATTGGGTATGAGAGCATCTCTTGCATATTCCGTCAACGTGGTTGAAAAATAGGTACCGAACAGATCTTGGAAAATGCCTCGATCCTGAAAAAAGTCCAACTCCCTGAATATTATCACCTTCGTGCCCCATACAACCAGTTTGGAGTCAATTTACAGATCCCAAACCGGGCAAACCAAAACGAGTCAAGACCTTGATCCACGCTAGCGACTTTTTTTATTTATTTTTTTGAGGAAAGGGTCTGATCCATATATTCAGAAATGCACAGTATAAATTACATCCAGGTCCAGCAAAGAAAAGAAAATACAGCCGAACCCCTGCAACTTGCACGAAACACGCTGAGCATCCTGGAAGAAACTCGATCAGGCCCACCACCGCGCTCCCGAGAAACCTAGACGCCACCAGCGTCGCCGTACCGCTTGCCGTCGGGGAGGAAGAGCCACCACACGCTGTAGACGGCCGCAGGATCCATCCGCCGCCAAGCGACGGAATCTGGCTCGATGAACGGAAACGGCCACAGCTCCTGCACCCCTGCACCACCCTGCTTCCCGCCGACGCAGCGCCGCCCAGGCCCACCAACCACACCCGCCTCCAGACGCCGCTCCCCACGCCACCACGGCCGGCCGGAGCAAAGACACCGAAGGAGACCACCTGCAACAACACCAACACAAACGGCAACTCCTCCCCTCGCCACCTCGGCCGGCCGGAGAAGCAACCACAGAGAAGCGCAACCGACGAACACCTTCACGACCTCCAGACCGACGCCTGGAAACCTCAGCCTGAGCCACCTTCTGTACAAGCAACGGAGACCACCGACGCCACCCGTCGGCGCACCGCCACCCAACCTCCAGAGCCCCCACAGCAAAGCCAGAAGCCACTTCACTGAGACGGAGACGGGGACGAGGGACAAAATCTCCAACAGCCGGCCACCGCCACTGCCACGATGACCAACCTCGGAGCACCAACGCTCAACAGATCGACAAATTTGTGAGCACCAACCGCCATCAGCCCTTCGGCTCCGCCACAAGAGACGACGCCGAGGTGGAAGAAGAGCTCCGGCACCATTATTCCACAGCCACGACACCAGCACCACCCATCCAGCGCCGCCGGGAGACACTACCCTACTATATACACACCTAGGGCTCAGATCCGGGGCCTCTCCACTCTCCCACCACCGAAACGGCGGTCGAGGAGGGAGGAGGCCGCCGATCTGGCCATCGGCGGTGAGAGGGACGAGGACGACTCCTTTTTCTCCTCTCTGGGACACTGTAGCAGGGAGGGGGAAGAAGCGACTTTCGAGCTGACTATCGATTAATTGTCTTCGAAATCGTGGGTTATGCTTGCAGCCCCATGGGAGCACCTCCATGGCCAACCTCCCACATGGGAGCACCTCCAAAGGGAGGAGGCAGGTCTAGGCGAGGGAGGTCAGAGCTAGGAGTCAGATGAGGGCTCGAGCTGGGCGGGGCTAGCCATGATCGCAGCCCCATGAAAGCACCTCCATGGCCAAGATGTCCCATGGGAGCACCTCCACCGGAGGAGGCGGGGGAGGCCAGCACTAGCATGGCCAGGGGAGGGACCGATCCGCGTGGGGGCAGCAATGCGAGCTGGTAGGAGAGTCGGATGAGGGTTTGAGCCAGGCGCGGTGGCCATGATCACAACCCCATGAAAGCACTTCCATGGCCAAGATGTTCCACGGGAGCACCTCCACCGGAGGAGGTGGGGGAGGCCAGCGCTAGCATGGCCAGGCGAGGGCCCGAGCCGCGTGGGGCCGGCAATGCAAGCCGGAGTGCTTCCTCGGGTGGCGCTCATTTTTTACGTAGCAAATAAATGAATGAAAGAGAAAATATATTTTACGGTATGTTTTTAGGGGGTCTGTTCTACTCGGACCTTCGCGGTACCCTAAAGTCGTCTTCGGTTGAACCATGCGTTTTATAGTTCCACTTTTACGGAATCCTATAGAGATACTTTGAGGGAGACGATGCATCTTCACATCGATCGCCTGGTCATCTCATCTTGCTCTGCACCATTCTCCAAGCAAGGCGGGTCTAGCCATGGCGACCTCCCGAAGTGCGGAAACATTGTGTACTGGACAACCAGATCACCTCCCAAGTCCCAGTACAACCGGAAATGCTTTTCGCTCGCTCGAGCGGTCACGCAGTCCATTGTACGCTTTGACATGCTGGTGGGCCCCGCCCATGTACTCTTCTTCCCCTTCCTTCTTCCTCCTCCTTTCTTTTTTCTATCCCGTCCAAATCTCCACCGATTTGGACAGTGCAAGACCGAGCCGGAGCCGCAGAAGCCGCGGCGTAGGCGGTAAAGGCGAGGAAAAAACTTAACCAGGAGGGTGCGGAGGTGCCGGCGCCGAAGATGAACGGTGGGGTTAGTTGGATGGTCGAGGGCGGCGGCGGACCGATGGAGGCCGTGCTTCGAGCAGGGCGGGGCGGCGAGGCGGTCGCGATAGCGCTGCCGGCCGAGAGGGGCGGAGGCAGACGGTTAGACCGACGGCGGGGGCAAGCTCATCTTCTCCTTCTCGACGCGCTTGTCATCTAGCCGTTCGAACCGAACATGCGGTGGTCGGAAAGCGCGCGAGCACCTGCGCAAGCTAGCCTAGCCCCAATACACCCGCTAATCGAGCGAATCAAGCCATCAAGCATGACTACCAAGCTACCTGAGGAGCTGGCCTTCGTGCGACATGCCCAACTCGTTGGAAGCCAGTATGAATGTATGATCAGCACTACTGCCGAACCAGGATCATCATCCCTCTACTCAAGCACGGAAAATGCAAATGGAGGTCGAGCTCCATGGAGCCCTTTATTTTCGAAAATTCACAAAAAATGTTTCTTTTTCACATTGGCACAATGCGTACACTTTTCTGAAGAATATTTCCAAGTTTTCACCCTTTTCCGAAGAAGAAATGAATTGGCAGTATGTAGACTTTCCGTTTAAAAACAAAGAATGTTTCGTATTCATATTGAAGACTACAAGGCAGCGGCAGGGCTTTTAGGTGGCTCAGACACCAATCATCAAAGATACTGGTCAAAGAGGACAATTTAGGCCATACATCACCATTCACCCCACGCAGCATGCTGAACGTAGGCCAATGAATCATCTTGCTACCTTGAGATTTTTTTCTCATCACGATTCCAGGGCCTTCCTGCGTTCAACAAGTCAATAACGTGATGCTGTTGCCCTGTGTTTTTTATCAAGACTATAATTGACTAGTTGAATGCTCGTGCGTTGCTACGGGATATCGATAAAATTATATTATACGCAATGAAACAATTATCCTAAGACTATGAAGCGTAAAAACAATATTGACTTAAGAAGTTAAAAATAATACATCAATAATATGCTCTCGTTTTTAATACACCTAGTAGAACATTTTGTTTAAATTGAGACATTGCTTGATTTTTTTTGCTAATATTCCCCTTCCAAAACATGTCAATGACAATTACACATTCCTCTCTTCTTCCTCTGGCAACTAATTTTTTTCTCCATTGTAAAAACAATACACATGATAAATTCGCATGAAAAACATATAGTTGGACATCATATATAAATATAGAAAGAAGCAACCCACCAATTATCTCTCAATATTGACTAAGATTTGTTCTTGGTGACAACTTCGAGAAATAGCTTTCATATAGCATCCTCGTTTATGTAGACTCTCACATCGTTGGTAGGCCGCCCGTTACGACTTTGATCGTGTCACCGCTGTTTATTCGTCAAATCACCCAATTGAACAAGAATTGTTTTCTCCCGACAGTTGTCTCGACACTTTCCCGGTCACTTGCGACATAGCAATCACACTGGAATCGTACTTCCAGTTTTTCCAAGTTCATAGGTCTTACAAGATACAAGCTTTAGCACCGACAATGAGTGAACATAACATGAATTCCAATTACAATCAAATGACTAGCTAATTGCCCGTGCGTTGCTACGGAACACACATATAAATTGTTTTAAATCATACATTCACTACGAACAAAATGTTTGGTAGAGGCATCGCTTTGTCATGACACATATTTCTTTGCTTAAACTTCGGTAAATCATTGCCGTTATATGTCCCTATAACCTCCAACGACAAAGATGAAAGAGTTGAATAGCCGTTCGTTGCCACGAAATAAAAAAGGAAGACGCATTGATCAAAACGATAGTTCGAGTTCAAATTTATGATGCATGGAATATGATGAGACTTAATGCCCGTGTTTCGCGCTACAGAGGAACATTCAAACAAATTATGTATGTGATCCAATTCATACAATAAAATTTCAAAAAACGATATCTCAAGGTCAAGGCAATAATTTTCAGCACATTATTCATTGTCATGGCATCTCTCATTCAGTAGTGTGATGTGATTCCTTAATTCCCTTTCCCATTCTACCTCATTGCATGTGCTGCTCTCTCTCCTCCTCCACAAGCGACCCACCTTATTCTCCACGAGCGATATACGAATAACCTAGCAACATTTGTGTTCCCATGACACATAGGCCATGCCTCTAACAACAGCCAAGGACATTCCCTCTTACCATGCCATTTCTATCATTGGTTTTCCAAGGAAAAATTAATATCACAGTGCAGACTTCTTGCTAAAATGATGCATCTGAAGCACCATATAAAGAGCTAAGTCTAATTCAATACAGAATAATAGCTTCTTGACTTTGCAATGGAAATAAATCAAAGATGATATCCTCCACTATTAACATATTCTATAGAATAAGATAAATAATTCCCATGGTGCTATTAACAAGACAAATTGATCCGTTGAGATGCTTTATTGGAATATTACAGGCGGTGACAAAGATAATAAAGGAATCATCCCTTTCAGATAAAGAAAACCAATTATTCATCTAATGACTATATGAAGATAATGAACACTGGACAGACACTAATAAAAAAATCGTCATTTCTTAATCAAAATCTCATCCATCAAAGGGACATTAAAAGATGAAGCGGTCCAGCCAAAATAAGTAAGCTATACTTGTAACAGAACTCTTCAAATGGAGAGTTGAGTAATGCCGTTTCAAATTGTCATGTACAGGCAGGATTTAGATATCAACTCTTTAATTTATCATGCATCAGAATATTCTTTGAATTAACGACCAGACAATGTGCAGTGAATAAGCATGTCCTGTAGTTTGTTGTTTATTAGGTGCATCCAGATCTTTAGATAGTACCAAGAGAAATTCTTCAACTTTCATGCACTCTAGCTATGCCCAAAACAAATAAAATTACTGGACGGTCTGCTCAGAAAATAATATCGTCTGCTAATAGATGATAGGAATTATTGTGGCTGTTGCTGGTAGTATGAACAATGTATGTTGTCCAGCTCATTCTCTTGCTGCACAGGTCGCACTTCTTTAGGTTTTATCATGGGAATTAGAAGCTCTTCCTGACTTTATTTCTCTATCTAGATGTCTTACTTCTCTGCGGCACTCAATTTTGATAGATTAGCCATCCAACTTGTTCTATGTACAATTGTAAATATATGCTTAGTAACCAAAAGTACCATGAAAAAGCAAAAGCAAGCAGAGTAATTTTAAGTTTCCTCATGTGCTTCTCAGACTGAAATAAACCAGCATCTTCCTTTTCCTTCCCAGGAGAATCATACTTCCTTTTCCATCAAGGCAACATTTCGTTTTTTGGCCTACCATGTTGTACAAATTAGTTATCAGAAAATATACAGTAATTTACATTAGAATAATATGATGCAAGGAATGGACCATCATGTTCGACATTTCCAACGCAGCTGTGTAATATGCAACTTGTATAGCTCATGTATGGGAAATATTGCCAACAATCAGACAACCGTCTAACTGACTAAAAGATTGTTTTCCTACACTAAAGCTTCCGTGGATATAGAGAGCTTAGATCTCAGAAACCTCATAATTTGTGTTTTGAGAAACACAATTCGCAACTAATTTCTTTGTCCCCGCTCGTTTCTCACCAAATTTATCGGCGTCTGCTTGCCTATTGCGGCCCCTCACCACTCGTCGCCTCTGAAACAAACTTTGCTAAACCAAAATATGATTTCCTGTAAGGTGATTCTAAACAGAAAAATCAGTAAACTTTGCTGGGTATGAGGACTCACGGTATTTTTTATCGCAGAAGTTTTATATTTCAAACAAAACATAAATTATCATACGTTGTTGAACATCTCAGCTTGCTATTGCTTTTGCTGGTAGGAATGTAATGATGGGTTAGACTTCCAATTTTCTAGGCCATTCTCTTAGGGATTCTGCAACAAGATGGTTCGGTAAAGCAAATAATAGATGAGGCTGGACTGTGCAAACAATACTATACAGCAGCTACGAACAGAACATGTAGACCAGAGTGCTCGTGCCCAGCACTTTTTTCGGCAATCAAATCTTCGGGAATGATCTAAACTCAAATGTTCTCTCTAGATTGAGTTCTAGCCGCTGAAGGCTTAAGACTGTGTTTTTAAAAAGATCATAACACGTTGATTCATAAGAGAATGCTAGAAAGGTAAAATTGCTATCTCCTTTTCCTGTGAATCGAAAAATTGTCGCTTATTCGTGCAGTTAAAATAAGGAATTGACGCACGAACTGCACCTTGGTTGGAGATGAGGCGGACGGAGTTTGGCGTCGACGGTGACTGTCGGAGAGGATTGTTGTACGCTGCAGGAGGATGCCGCAAGATGACCTTCCGTAGCAACACGAGGACGAAGCTTCGACGGTCGGGCGGCGCAGCTTCGAGGAGGACGACAGACGACGGTCAGGGACGGGGTCGGGCGGTGGCGCAGCAGATCTGGTAGACGGTGGATCTGGACGAGAGACGGCGCGACAGGAGTCGGACGAGCGGCGCTGAGATGAGGTGCACGGGACGGCAGCAACTGGCCGAGCAGGAGAACGACGGCGACTGCGGCACACGGAAAGCTGCGAGAGAGGAAGTCGAGTCGAGGCGGCGGCGCACGGGCGGTTGTGTGCGGGCGATTTAGGCAACGTTCGTGCCTTTTGGTAGAGGAGCCTATGTGAGATTTGTTAACGCTTAATTACTGGGCCGGGCCAATTAGCGATAGCAGTTATTAGCGGAAGGGCAGAATCGGGAGGCAGAAAAATTCTGCCGGGTTACACCATCACCAACTCCCATTTAATAGTAAGAGTAAAATGCACCGTAGGTCACTGTATTTGCGAGCGAAGCTCACTACGGTCACTAAACTTTGAAATACGCTCACTTTGGTCACTGAATACGCTTTGAGGTAATTCTACGGTCACTGTGCGCCGTATCTGGCTGCGTACAGGCACATGAGGAAAGAGAAGCAACGCGCAGGCTGTGTAAATATTGCGAAAACCCCCCTGGTCTGAAAATAGCGCTGGCGTTGGCCCCTCCTTCTAATCAGCAGTTTCCAACGAAAAAAGCAGTCGGAGAGGTCGACGTGTGTAGACGCCGCGATCTTCGCCTTCGCCCTAGGGAGGATCCGCGCGTTGCGGCTGCCGTCGCCGTCGCCGGAGGGAGGCTGCGTGGCGCCGCCGCCATGTCTGCTGTTCGTCGTCCTGAAGGAGCCCCTCCCCCTCTGTATAGTAAGTTCCCCGTTTCCGCCGCCATAGCTCCCCGTTTCCGCCGCCATTGATTGTGTTCTTCAATTCTGAGGCCGTGTTTGTTCGATCGTCTGTAGATAGTTGCGCAGTAGGTCACTGTTGCGTTTCCTGGTAGTTTTTTCCCCAATTTGAGAAGTTGAATTTGGGTAGGGTTTTAGGCCATGAATTTTGCGGTTTGCGACTGTGGTGGAAAGGACACAATTTTTTTGCCAAATCTGAGACATTTATATGTGATTTGATTGCAGGACCTCGAGAGGGAAAATTCTCTGTCGAGATTCATCATGGTGGATATTTCGTTGGAGAAGGAATGAACCGATCATATGTGGATGGCCGTGTTGTTTGCTATGATCATGTCGATAAGCTAACATGGTCTCCGATTATGATCGAGCACTTGGTAGAGGAGATTGGCTGGGAGATGGCTGGAAGGGTGAAGGTGTATTACTGCATTCCTATCCTTGCAGTTAACAAGAATGGTCTGAGACAGATTAGAAGTGATGATGACACGGATCAGATGCTTAGTTTCTTGTCAATTGGCCACCATTTCTTCAGTTTGTACATTGACCACGAGAACATTGTCTCTGCAAATCGGGACCTTGATGATGTGGTCTACTCTTTCCCAAGGGCAGAACTTCCTCCTGTCATTAGTCCGATGAAGGCAGTGCAGAGTACAGGTGGTGACAGTGCTGGTGATGAACTGGCAGTAGAAGAAGATAATGCTCAGCAATTGAAGGTGCAGGGTACAGTTGAAGGTGCTGGAACAAGTGGAACAGCAATTGCAGATTCAGAAGAAACAGAAGATTCGGATTTCGATCCTGATTCATTGGTTGACAGTGACTTCAATATATCAGAAGATGATGACAACCTTTTTGCTGATAACGTAGATGTTGATGATGAACCTGCGGCTCAGAAAGATAAAGGGAAGGAGAAAGTAGCAGAAGATAGCAAGATGAAGGGACGTGTGGTAGAGAAGCAAACAATGGCAACAACAGAAGCCAAAGATGAGGAGTATGAATCTGAAGGAGAGGATTTATGGTGGCCAGATTCTGATGATGAGGAGAGAAACAAATTCAGAGTTTTCAGAGGAGAGGACCTGCACAATTCTAAGTTTCATGTTGGGCAAGTATTTGTATCTGTTGAACAGTTAAGGGAAGCAATCAAAGAGTACACTTGTAAGAACAGAAGGAACATAAAAATGCCAGTGAATGATAAGAAAAGGTTGAAAGCTGTTTGTGAGGGGAGTGTGAGCTGCACTTGGTACCTCTGGGCATCCAAGGACAGCAGAACTGGATGCTTCATGGTGAAGAAGTATGTGGATGTACACAGTTGTGGCAAGAAGTACAATGTTAGTGGTTTCACTGCTCCATTCCTTGCTACAAAGTACCTGGAGAGTTTTAGGGCAGATCAAGACATGAACCTGAAGAATTTCTCTAGAGTTGTACAAAAGAAATGGCATATGACACCTGGGAGGAACAAGCTGCTGAGAGCAAGGAGGCTGGCCATGAAAATAATACATGGTGATGAAGCAGGCCAATACAAGATGCTGTGGGATTATGCAAATGAGATAAGGAGGAGTAATCCTGGCAGTTCATTCTTTGTATCTCTTGATGAAAAGGCAAGGTTCACCAAAGCATATATGTGCATAGATGCCTGCAAGAGAGGGTTCCTTCAGGGTTGCAGACCCATCATTTTCATAGATGGTTGTCATATTAAGACAAGGTACAGAGGACAATTACTTGTTGCGGTTGGTATAGATCCCAACAACTGTATCTATCCTATTGCAATTGGTGTTGTTGAAGTTGAGGATAAACCTAATTGGTGCTGGTTTCTCGAGAGACTGAAGAATTATCTAGGGATTGTGAACACTACACCATGGACAATTATGTCTGACAAACAAAAGGGTCTGATCAATGCTGTCAAGGAGTTATTTCCTGACTCAGAGCACAGATTCTGTGTCAGACACATGTGGAAGAACTTTCAGCAGCTGTATAGAGGTGATGCACTAAAAAATCAACTCTGGAAGATAGCTAGATGCACTACAGTAACCAACTACGAATTGTACATGAATGAGATGAAGGAGCTCAATTTGGATGCATACAAATGGTTGCTTGAATTAGAACCACACACATGGGTTAAAGCTTTTCAAAGCAGCCTGCCGAAATGCGACATCTTATTAAACAACAACTGTGAGGTGTTCAACAAGTAAGTTATTTATGTTATTTCTGTTATTTCCTATTCTTATTTCTGTTACTGTCCACAGATACATTCTAGATGCAAGAGAACTACCAATTCTTGCCATGTTTGACAGAATCAAAGAGCAATTGATGACTAGACACTACACCAAGCAGATAGAGGCTGAGAAGATGCAAGATACCATTTGCCCAAAAATAAAGAAAAAGCTTGAGGAGATAAAGGAGTGGGCCAACCACTAGTAGGGAAACCCTATATAGATAGGTTGGCACTCTGTGGCGCACCCTTAATTGGTGCGCCACAGAATTATTTTTTTGTGGCGCATGTGGTTTAGTGCGCCACAGAAAGTCACATTTCTGTGGCGCACTAAACCATATGCGCCACAGAAATTAGACATTCTGTGGCGCACCAAGACTGGTGCGCCACAGAAAGTCACATTTCTGTGGCGCACATGGCCAGGTGCGCCACAGAAAGTTATCTGGGGGGGCGCGTTAAAATTTGAAAAACAAATTCTGTGGCGCACCTGGCAGGTGCGCCACAGAAAGGTGACATTCTGTGGCGCACCTGGCAGGTGCGCCACAGAAAGGCGACATTCTGTGGCGCACCAAGTCTTGCAGGAATTAAAGGAAAATGATAAAAATTTCAATAAATAAAATCCTTTGACATGTAGTTAGGTTTGAGTGTCTAGTATGTATAGAAATTTTGAAATATGAATTTTGACTTTTTCTACAACAAACAGGAAAAAAAAACTTGTAACGGCCATAACTTTTGCATACGACGTCGAAATAACGCAAATAATATGTCAAAAAAATCGTGAGAAAAATCCGAGTTCGAATCCACCGGGTTTACCCGGTCAGCAATTCACAGATTCCTCAAATTCCAAACAAAAAAAAGTTATTTCAAACAGACGATTTTTCGCAGCAAAATCAAAAAGAAAGAAAAAAAGAAAAAAAATTCAAAAAATTCAAAAAAGTCCAAAAAAAGGCACAGAAATGTATAACAAAGAAGATTGTTGAATTTTTTGGATTTTTTGAAGTGTTTTGACTTTTTTGAAATTTTTGGGTTTTTTGAAAAATTTTAAGTTTTTTTGAGTTTTTTTTGGATCTTTCGAAACTTTTGAATCTTCTTTTGAAACTCTAGAAGTTTTTGAAAAATCTGATATTTAAAAACACATATTTATAACACATACCACATATACACATACAAGACTTAAGAGGGTTCATATCATATATATCAATAAGAACTTGAGTAGCACAAGGGTAGGTGAACTGGGTGGAACTTAGAAGTTAAGCGTGCTAGGGTTGGAGCAGTTTGAGGATGGGTGACCTAGTGGGAAGGTATCAGTTCAAAAAATTCAAAAAATATGAAAATAATTCCAATAATTAGGATTTTTCATATTATTTCATATTCTGATTTTTCTGGATTTGTTTTGAAACTTTTTATATTTTTTTGCATTTTTTGAATTTTTTGCGAATTCTGTGGCGCACCAGGCCAGGTGCGCCACAGAAAAGTGAGAATTCTGTGGCGCACCAAGCCAGGTGATTTCTGTGGCGCACCCAGCATTTCTGGGGGTGCGCCACAGAAAGTCAAAAACGTGCGCCACTAATAGCCTTTTCTGTACTAGTGAACACTGCCTATGTACATGCATCAGGAGATAGATTGTTTCAAGTTGGCGACAAAGGAGTGGATTACATAGTGGACCTAAAGACTAAAACTTGTACTTGCTGCAGGTGGCAGAAAAGTGGGATTCCCTGCTTACATGTCCTAGCTGTTTGCAGAGAAGAAGAAACTGAACCAGAAGCTCTTGTTGATGCATGCTACTCAGTACAAATGTTCAAGAAGGCTTACAGCAACTGTGTTATCCCATGCAAGGACAAGTCTGAATGGCAGAGGATGAATGGCCCCCCAATTGAGCCTCCAAGTTATGTGAAGCATGTGGGTCGACCTTGTAAAAGCAGGAGGAAAACAGCTGATGAAGTCATCTGCGGAAATGGAGGCAGAAAAGTGTCAAGACATGGCATCATTATCCACTGTAATTATTGTGGAGAAGCAGATCATAACATCAAGGGATGCAAATACAGGAAGGCTGGGCTCCCACCTCCAAATGCAGAGGAAGCAGGCATAACTGGGGAACAAACAGATGAACCTGTCATAAACCAGGAACAGAACCCTGAAGCAGCACCAGAAAGAGTTGAAGATATCATGGTAGATCAGATGGTTAACCAGGTAATTTTGCTACTGCATTCAAGGTTCAGTAATTTATGCTGCTATTATGCTACTGTATGTGCTACTATATTGACAAAGTGGCCATGTATACCTTCATGTAGATCCCCGAGGCTAGAGTTGTTACATCAAGACCTGTTCCTCACTCAACCTTCATTAGTGCTGCCCAAGCAATGTTGAACCAAACACACAGAACCACAGTCACACAAAGTGAACTGAGTAAACAATTACTTCTTTTGAAGTTACAAAGAGAGAAAGAACTTTCTGACAAGAAAGAAGCTTTGCTTAGAGAGAGACAAGATGCAGCAGAGAAGAAAGCTGCAGATGAAGCCAGCAGGAGACATGAACAAGCACAGAAAAAAGCTGAGGTTGCAGAGAGGAAGAAGCTTGCGGCAGCTGAGCAGAAGGAGAAAAAACTAGCTGAAGCTGCAATGTACAAGCAGGCAAGAGCTGAGACCAGGAAATTCGTCAAAGATACAAAAAAGGAAATAGCAGCTAGGAACAAGACAGCTCGGGATGCTCAGAGGAAGGCTGAAAGAGAGGCAGCTGCTGCCAAGAAACAACAAGAGAGAGTAGCAGCTGCTGCACAAAGAGAAGCAATCAAGCAACAACAGAGGCAAGATGCAGCTGCAGAGAAGGAGGCAAAAAGAATTGCACTTGCTGAAGCAAAGGAGGCAGAAAGAATTGTACTTGCTGCTCAGATGGCAGATATGGAGGCACAGAGGGCTCAAACAACACCATCTCGTAGGCAGTACAAAAGACCAAGAAATTCAAGTGCGGATACATCAGGGAGCGACCACACTGATTTCATTCCACCTCCTAAACATGTATCCATGTTTGATATCTTTAGATGATCAACTGCAATGTACTACTGCTATGCTACAAGTGATGTAATATTCAAACCTTAGCTCTGAATGATGTAATATTGCTAGCACAATTTATCTAGATATGGTACCTTGTTTGTTAGAGACATGATACGGTACTATTTGTTCATTTGTTTGTTGCAAGGTTTGATCAACTAACAAAAACTGAGGCAGAAAATAGATGGTTGCATTTCACATTAATGGTACCAAACGGAAACAAAGACAGTACGAAAACATGGAGATGAATTCATCAGAAACATGACACTATGACTAAACAACCTAACTACATCTTGACTGCACCATGTCTTCATTTCTTCATCGCACACACGGCAGTGAGCACACACAGCACAATCAAGCTTGCCAGGATCATCTTCAGGAGCAAAAGCAGCTCTCTGCCGACAGCAAGCAGTGCATGAGCTTCAGACTTGTTCATGCCGCTGCTCGTGCAATCTGCAGGCGTTGCCCTTACTTGAGCTTCTCTTCCAGATCGATTCCCCGCCGCCTGCTGCCAACCCCAGCCTCCACATCGACCCTGCGAGAAGGAACACAGAAGGCAGCGGCATTCGCGCGCATCAGGCCGCATCGAGGATCAGAAACCCCTGGTTGTTCCCCATCCCCCAAAAAAAGCACGCGCAAACAAACACGGCCGGCCGGGGCCCCCAATTGGGGCGCATCGGGGCCGGAATTGGGCGGCGTACCTTCGAGGCCGGTGTCGGGGTCGGCGCGGGCGGCCTCGGCGGCCCCGCCTCCGCCGTTTTTGGGCGACGGGTCCATCATCAGCTCAGCTCCCCAAATGCTCCTCCCACCTCGGCGATCGGGCGGGGATCGGGCTCGACCGTCGTCGACCAGCTGCCGCGAGCAGATGCTAGCTAGCTAAGCAAAATCTGTGGCTGGGTGTGGTGTTGCTTCCTCCGGACTCCTCCTCTCTCTCTGCCTTCCCTCGCAGTCGCAGCCCCAGCTCGTCCGTACGCTCGCGCTGTTCAGGGGGGAGGACAGGGATTCGACAATAGAGGAAGCAGAGGGGGGAGGCGAGGGGAAGGAGAAGAGGATCGGGATTTGGACGGAGCCGCCGTCGCGCGTCACACACGGCGAGGGGAAGCAGCCAGCCACCGGCACGGCGGCGGCTTTTTCTGCGGGAGTGGGACTCACTCCCTCACTCCCTCTGAGGTCTGAGCTTTGGAGGGGGTGTCGTGTCGTGACGGAGCGGTGCGGCGGATCGGGGAGATTGGGGAGATAAGACACGCGCGACCGGTCAACGTATGCCTGTACGCAGCCAGATACGGCGCACAGTGACCGTATAATTACCTCGAAGCGTATTCAGTGACCAAAGTGAGCGTATTTCAAAGTTTAGTGACCGTAGTGAGCTTCGCTCGCAAATACAGTGACCTAGGGTGCATTTTACTCTAATAGTAAAGATAGAATAATTTCCAGCAGAGCCCACTTTTTTTCCTCAGTTCCCCCTCCTTCTTCCTCTTACTTTTTTTTTGAGAAACCTTCTTCCTCTTCCTAACAGAAACGGCAGCGAGATGTGTTTGCTCCACGCGATGGCTGGAGGAGGAGCTGGCGGTCACCCGATGGTTTGAGGCCACCCCAAGCTGGAGGAAGAGCTGGATGTCGTGCTGCCGTCCCCTGGATGTCTGCGCCCAAATCAGCATCGTGGGGACGAATATGACGCGACGGGGAAGTCCTGGCGCGGACCTTGCCGGCAGCCAGGAGGTGGATGGGCCATGCCGGGCAGGGTGGTCGGGGATGTACCGCGCCGGGCAGGAGGTGGATGGAGCCACGCCGGGCAGGAGGTGGTCGGGGATGTGCCGCGTCGGGCAGGAGGTGGATGGAGCCACGCCGGGCAGGAGGTGGTCGGTGTCGCGCCGGCCAGGAGAAGGACGGGAGCCGCGCGGGCAGTAGGTGGCCGGGGGCGTGCAGAGGGGATGGAGGCGGTGCAGGTCACCGGGGATGGAGGTGGGTTGTAGGGTGCTGCACAGCAGTCAACGGCGACACATGCCGAAGGTCGTCTCGGAGGGGCGCGGTGGTGCTTCGCCTAGGGACGGCGTCGCTCCGGTTCCTGTGCAGGAGGGGAGCCTTGGAGGGGCGCGCCGGCGGGAGGTGGAAGAGGCAGTGAACCTTTTTATTTTTAACTGAACTTTTTTCAATGAGCAGG
This sequence comes from Poa pratensis, assembly GCA_947311845.1. Lineage (NCBI taxonomy): Eukaryota > Viridiplantae > Streptophyta > Magnoliopsida > Poales > Poaceae > Poa > Poa pratensis. The sequence goes on along the minus strand of CAMZMU010000085.1, from coordinate 13,898,538 downwards.
GAGCATGTCAGCATGGAGGCAGGCCGGCGTCCTCGCCGTGGGATGCACGAGGCGGACCAGCGAGGGGGAGGGTGTGGTCGTCGCCGGATCCTCGCCGGGAGCGGGCCGCATCGCCGCGTCGCCGGAGATGAGCAGGGCTACCGCGCCACGGAGGAGCAGGGACGCTGCGCGAGGAGGCCGGGTGGCGGCCAGGCGGAGGCGGGGCGCGAGCGGAGGAGGCCGGGCGCCGGAGCTCGCGAGGAAGCTGGTTGGTGGCGGGCCACGCGCGGAGGTGGCCGGGAGGCGGCGAGGCACACGCGGAGGAGGCCGGGCGGCAGTTGCACGCGGTAGGAGGAGGCGCGCTGGGAGGCGGGTCGGCGGCGGCGAGGAGGTGGCCGTCGTCGCACCGACGGGAGCTGGGCAGCGCACGCATGGGTATGCGGCAGTAAGCGAGGCGACGAGCGCAAGTGTCTCGGCGGCGGTTCCATCGGAGGCAGCAAGGCCATCGGCCTCAGCCCGCTGGGTGAACGTAGAGAAGGCCGGGAGGGGAATTTCTTGTTGTTTGACTTTGCGGTGGCATTTTCCGTAAATAGGTGAAACGAAACGGTACGATGGCAGTAGTGCGTTATATGAGATTTGGTGGGAGGGCAAAACCGGAAACTAAAAAACGTACCAACCATCACCTCTAGCTATATTATATAGTAGAGATATTCAAAGCATGTCACTCAAAATACTGGATTACTCGCGTCACCAGTCAGCAACTCTGCCCTCTTCATTTCTTCTCGAGAAGTATCATCCTTTCACAAGGTAAGCCCCTTGATCATCGAGTGCCATTACTTTTCCCTCAGCTTTTCGCCTTGCGACTTCTTAGTTTCCAAAGTTTGTGCTTAGTTGTTGTGCCTCTTCCACCTTTCAGTATCCCTATGACAGAGTCAAGACCACGATCTGGTTATACTTAACACAGAGGAAGAAGGCCAGGATCTCACTCTTCAGAGTGCTAAGGGCTCTTCTTCATCATAGGTACTGTATAACACATGATCAAGCAGGATTTCAACATGGTGAATCCCATCCTCCTCCTTGCCTTTGCTATCCTGCCCAACGTTGTTGCCTACCCCTCCACTGCAGCTACCCCAAATCTCTGGAAAATCTCTGACATGTACAAGGGAGAGGGACCAAACATGACAAAAAATTCTAGTGCCCGTGTCATCCTCGTGGGCGACAACACCTCATACCGGATCTGTTTTGGCTTCTACACCATGGACGGCCATGGATTCACTCTCTCCCTCTTTCTATTGGGGCCCCAGGGTTTCCCCTTGGGACTCCAGGCTCCAGTTATCTGGTCTGCCAACCCTGATAATCCTGTAAGCCAAGACGCCATCTTGAACTTCACAAAAGGAGGGAATCTGCTGCTCAACGACGGCCATGGCACAACGATCTGGTCCACGGACAGAAAGAGCAGCTCAGCTGCAGGCATGCGCCTCGATTTTTCAGGAAATCTTGTGCTGTTTGATCAGAAAAACTTATCTTTCTGGCAGTCGTTTGACCACCCGACGGATACATTGGTCCTGGGGCAATCACTCTGTAGAGGCATGAACATAAGTGTAAAACCATCCAACACAAAATGGCCATCTGCTCGGATATATCTTTCTGCAGAGTTTGAAGGACTGCAATATTCATACCAACCAGCAGTCTATTCAAAACTGATGACTGTAACTGCTAGCACGACACCAAATTGTTATGAATTTGTCAATGGCAGCTTTGGATTCCCAGAACAGGTCTTCTCACTGCCACCAGCAAGATCATCACAATCCATACAATACATGCGGTTAGAGTCGACGGGCATTTGAGGCTTTACGAGATGCAGGGCGATGCAGACCCACGGCTACTGTCTGATGTATTAAGTGTAGCCATGAAATTCTGTGATTACCCAATGGCATGCGGTGATTATGGTGTTTGCAGTGATGGACAGTGTTCTTGCCCTAGTTTGAGCTATTTTAGCCCCAATAATGAACGGCATCCAGATGCTGGCTGTACACTCTTAACCACTATCTCCTGCGACCATGCACATGAACACCAGTTGCAACCGCTCAACAATGTTTCTTACTTCAGTGATAGCATGTTCCACTCAGCCACTTCAAGTCCATCAGAAAAGGTCTGCAAACAATCTTGCTTAACGGATTGCTCTTGCAGGGTTGCCCTTTTCCAATATTACGGTCAGTACAGTGAAGAGGGCAGCTGCTTGTTGTTATCAGAGCAGAAGCTAATTTCTCTTGCAGAAGGTTCGTCAAAGCTCTTTTCAGCATACATCAAGATACAAGGCAAAAAATCAATAACAAGGAGGATCAGAACTATAGTTGGCTCAATAATTGCAGGTTTTTCTGCACGTGCAATCTTATTTTCCGTCATCATATGGAAAATGTATAAGAAAGAGGAAGAACAGCTCTTTGATAGCATACCTGGGGCACCAAAGCGTTTCTCCTTTCACGATTTGAAGGTAGCTACTAGCAACTTCTCTGTGAAGCTTGGGAGTGGTGGCTTTGGGTCAGTCTTCAAAGGCAAGATAGGAAGTGAAACAGTCGCCGTCAAACGTTTGGAAGGTGTTGCGCAAGGAACTGAGGAGTTCTTAGCAGAGGTCATGACAATTGGCAGAATGCATCACCTTAATCTTGTCAGGTTGATAGGGTTTTGTGCTGAGAAATCGCACAGGCTTCTGGTTTATGAGTACCTTTGCAATAATTCATTGGATAAATGGATATTTCATGTGCGTTCAGTTTTCACCCTGTCTTGGAAAACTAGACGTAACATCATAATGGCCATTGCTAGGGGTTTGTCTTACCTCCATGAAGAATGCAACGAAAAGATTGCCCACTTGGACATCAAGCCACAGAACATTCTCCTTGATGACAGGTTCAACGCAAAGCTCTCTGATTTTGGGCTATCCAAAATGATAAATAGGGACCAGAGCAAAATTATGACTCGAATGCGAGGCACTCGTGGATATCTAGCTCCCGAATGGCTGGGCTCAAAAATCACTGAGAAGGCTGACATCTACAGTTTTGGCGTTGTGGCGGTGGAAATCATCTGTGGCCGAGAGAATTTGGATGAATCACAGCCTGAGGAGAGCACCCATCTGATAAGCCTGCTCGAGGAAAAGGCAAGGTCTGGTCAGCTGCTCGATTTAGTGGACAGTGGCAGCAATGATATGCAACTTCATACTGAGGAGGTTATGGAAGCGATGCGGCTTGCAATGTGGTGCTTGCAAGTTGATAGCAGCAGAAGGCCCTTGATGTCAACATTCCCAAACGTGCTGGAAGGTGTGACAAGCTTAGAGGCTTCACCTGACTACAACTTTGTCCCTAGTTTTGCATCAAACCACGCTGGTGCTGCAGGGTCAAGTTCATCCTATGTACCATCAGGATCACATTTATCAGGGCCTAGATGAAATCTTACTGCTGCGCATATCAGACTATGAGGACAGCTTTTGCATCCTTTCATTTTTTTTCAGAAATATTTTGCCAAGAATTTGGTGCTTTATTATCCATGGATCACAAATTTTATAGAGCATATCTTACCAAACATCGTAAGAAATTATGGAAAGACAGATGGCAAGATAAAATGATCTTTTGCCACATGCTCACAATTAGAAGTGAAGTTTATGTACCATTTTTCTGCTTTGCAAAGCGAATAATTATGATTTTACTTGTATTATGTCTGCTACTATTGGACACACAACAGGAATCAACAAGGAATTACAATGTACTCTCAGACCAGGTTCGGAACTAATTATCTGACGAATTTCATTTCCTCGTTTTAGTTGTTTTGCATGCAGCGGAGCAACTAGATCTTGGAATTTTGGATCATGTGCACTCAGAAGGAAAAAAACACAATAACAACTTCTAGACGAAGAAAAGAGCAAACAATATACTCCAAAAGAATTTTGGAGTATGTTTCTATGAATTTCGAATTGCACAGTTGTGCCTCCCGAACAAATTCCAAAAGAATTATAGCTAGGCAACATGTAAGAAGATTGTTCTGCACAATCGGTCCATGATTGTGTCTTTCTGTAGGTTAACCTTTAGATGCTTCTTTCACTGAGATTTGAGAACCCCACATCTATACAAGTGTGCAGATGGCGTTAGTCCATGCAATTATTCTTTTCTCTTATCTAAAAATAGCATGGGTTCATAACTTCATATTATTAGTTGTGTTGGTCAAATTATGCTGGTTTTGATAACTTTGGTAAATAGACCTTGTATTAGACAAGAATATCATCACATACTCATGAAGTATGAAACATGGTAAAAAGTGCAACAAATGGTGGAAAGATTAGTCTGACAAGGTAGAACAATCTCCTAATTAAGTAAATATCTATCTACAGAGTCCGGTCTCCTATAGGAATGCCCGGCATAGTTCAGTATCGTCGCTGCGCATATGGCTCAAACACCTGCAGCATGCCGGCAAGCCACCACTACGATTAGAGGGCACAGGGATTGCCAGCGTTGTCACCCATATATGATTTCGATTAGAGGCCAACCAAAACTTCATAGATCGAGGATTGATATGCACCCCACCTCGTCAAGAAGATGTCAAGACTAGGGGTCCAAGAAACATAAACGGTTTATAATCTCAACAACAATCAATGGTCCAGTTTTATCAAATTGTATATTCTATGTGCATTTCTCTTCTTTTTAATCTGCATTGTAGTTGGAAACTTAGATGTGGGACTAAGCACCAGTGTCGTGATTTATAAATCCGATATTAAACCCTTGGGAATGACAACTCACAATTGCATGGTGGTATCAACTATCAGTGCACCTAGAGAAAATCGAACCGAGATGATGAAACCAAAGTATGCTTTGGCAACATGTATAAACTGAAGTGACAAAAGACATAAGAGATTTTAATAAAAACTTATCACTGCGCTGAACTGGAAAATTTAATTATTGTGGCATTAGTTTTACAGCAGATCATCACTCACTTGTTTGAGCTTTCTATTGCAGTCTCCAAGAGATGCTCGATTCTGTATTTCATCACAGGTTGCCCAGATCTTGTCCTCTTAAACATCTTATCCCTCAGCTCCTTTCGCTTGGCTTCGGACTTCTCGCGCTCCTCTTTCTTTGCCTGGATTATCGCATCACGCTCCTTCTTTGCCTTCTCATCTTCCACACGTTTCTTCTCGTACTCTACGCTCAAGCTTTGTGAAGTGCGCTTCTTCGTCTTATCATGTGGCTTTGGCAGATCCTTTGCATCATCACCTCCTTCCTATAATTTAAAATTACATATAGTATAAAACATTGCAACTTTCTATCGTTCTGTCCACTTTGTAGTACTAACAGCTTATAGTGTAAAATTATGACCAAATCTGCGCTATGGCCTTATGCTATAAAATAAAAGAATGTAAAAGCCGATTACAACTTAGGACCCAAAATGACATACACTTTGGTCAAATTGTATCTTAAGGCAAAGCATTCTTGGTACTGAAGAGGATTTACCTCACGGACAGGAAAGCGTGGAGGATAGTTTGACTGATCTTGTTGCTTGGTTGATCTTTTGTACTTGCTTATTAATTTAGCATTTCTGTAGAACTCTTTCTGCTTCTCTGCAGATGAGGGGAATGGTTAAAACCAAAATAGTTATGTCGGTGACATGGGCCATTCGTGCAGTTGAAACTAGATGACAAAGGAAGCCCATATAAATATAGTAGACATATGATTAATGGACAGAATGGTTAAGGACGACGACAATTCAATAAAATTAATGACAAAGTTTACCTCAAGCTACCACTCTATTAATCATCGCCTACCAGAATGAATTCAAACATGTTTAGGCTCACTACAAGCTCTGGATTATGAGGTGAGTGAGACTAGTTTTGATTGATATATTTAAGTACAGAAAGCATATGAAACAGTTATTGTAATAAATTTTGAACTAACGAATTGCTATAAGAATAAAGTAATTTCACATAATAGCACACTAACAGGAACAAGCTCTTGCTTGGGAGTAGATGCAAAACAAGATAAAATAAAATAAAAACATGTTTCTCCACACGGATCAAGGCATGAAGACAGCAGTTACTCACTGATGAGTGCCGGGTTGTAGCCGGTGTTCCTGGACTTGGCGTTGGCGAAGGCCGCGAGGGAGAGCGCCCCGCCGCAGCCTCCCAGGCGCTGCTCGTTCCGCTTTTTTCCGCCCCACTTGGCCTTCCCCTTGTTGAAGCCTCCTCCGCCGCGGCCGCCGCTGGTGCCCGCCGCCGCCGCGTCGTCGCGTGGTGGAGGCCGTTTCATGGCGGCGGTGGTGCTGGGCTACTAGCTCGTGTGCTCGCTCAAACCCTAGGTTTTCGATTCCTCCGGGGACCAAACTGCCCAAGGAAAGAAGAAGGGCCATCGGCCTGCTCGGCCCAGCATGACTAATTCTTAGCTTTTGAGTCTATTTTTTTAATTTTTACCAGCAAAATAAAGTTTATTTTTGTGAATGAAACATTAATTTGTGTCTAAGATGCCTGGATTCATTATTTTCTATATTTCCCAGTGATACAGTTTTTACTCATTTTATATTGGGATACAAAGTGTTTAAAAAATATAATAATTCAAATCCACCCATGTTTCATAAGTCTTGTTATATAGCAGAGATTCAGCTAAAGGCCCTTGTTGCATAATCTCAAAGAGTGTTTTTGGAATATTGGATTTTCATGTGAATTTTGATTTCAACGCACTACTCCCTACTTTCTATATTGTAATTTTTTTAGTCCCTAAGGGCACCTCCAACGGGCTGGCGCATACGGACCAGCCCAGTCCTCTTTTGTCCGAACGGACATGGGAGAGGCTCCAACGGCGTGGCGCAAAAGGCCGAGTGTCCGCCCGGACAGGCCAAATCGACCCAAACTCGGCCCATTTTTGGGCCAGCTTTGGGGAGACGCAGACACGCGCCGTGTCCTCTCGGTGTCCGCCCCTGGCCCACGTCCCCACTCGCCGCGGCCGCTTCAGCTCCAAAACCCTAGCCACTGACCGCCGCCGGCCGCCATGAAGGGAGGCAAATGGTTCGATCGCAACAACGCCGAGGCCAGCAGCTCGCGCGGACCTCCGCCGTCCGACGCAGCCCGCCGTGCAGCCGAACGACGGCAGCAACTGAGGGCGGCTCGCAACGCCCGCCGCCGGGCCGCGCGCGCCCGCGTCTCCAAGGAGGTCGCGGCCATGTACTGGGAGATCAAGGCGCCGCTGCCGTGGGGAGACGTCCATCTCCTCGACGGCTGGCATCTCGGGCCGCAGCGCGTGCCCGTGCCGTTGAGGGGTTCCAGCCGGAGCCGGAGCCGGAGCGTGCCGTTGAGGGGTTCCAGCCGGAGCCGGAGCCGGCCGTCGACGACGGCTCCTCCTCCGACGACGACCACTGGAGCGGCGACGAGATGGACATGCCGGAGGTCCCGCCGCCAAACTGGGCAGCGATGCCCAACCCGATGGTGGCCGCGCCAGCTCCGATGGAGGCCGACGACGGCGACGCCCTGCAGGCCGCCATCGAAGCCTCCGAGCTGGAGGAGCTGGGCCAGTAGCCTGACCTCGCGGCGGCGCTCCGTGAATCGGCCGAGGCGGCGGCGGAGCAGGAGCGGCAGCAGCAGCGGGAGGCCGAGGGCTGGGCGCTCTACGAGGAGGCGGAGGCCTGGCGTCGCCAAGACGAGGCGGACGCCTACAACCGCCAGCAAGAGGAGGAGGCGGCGGCGTACGGGCTCCGCCAGGCGCCGTGGTCACCGTGGCGTCGCGAACTCGAGTGGCACCCCGGTCCGGCGTGGCCGCAAGAGCCCGCCGCGCCGGCTACGCCTCCGGCAGCGCCTGCAGGGCCACCTGCTCACCTCTTCCAGGTGCCACCCTACTACGTCCTCTCGGATGACGAGGACTAGAAGGCCACGGCGAGCACCTGGCCGCGGCGGCGCCATCTCCGGCAGCCAGCCCCTCCCCCAAACCCTTTAGATAGGGTTTTTAGTTTTTTTTTATCGTGTTTGTGTCACTGGCCCGTGGGGCCCTACTACTGAACCTGCCCTATATGTTTATCGTGTTTTTTTTTATCGCCTTGTCCTTCTTGTTTGCGCCACACCGTTGGGGGCACCTCCACCCCAAACTGAAAACGCGTCCGCGGTCCGCCCCCAAACGGACAAAAAGGGACACATTGGGGTGTCTCTTTGCGCCACGCCGTTGGAGGTGCCCTAAGCGTAGACTACATACAAATTGTAAAGAGTGGACCTACAACATGCAATACACCTATATACACATGCCAAAAAGGTATCTATATCTTATGATTTGGAATGGGAAAATAGTTTTTATGTAGGGTCTTGTGAATCACAAGATTATGGGCGTCAAAATTTCTATGGGATGCTCCATATGTATGCTCTGTTAGGAATTTGGTAGTATGTTGTATCATTGATCAAAGTCGTGCATTAATGATAATGCAAAATTAAATATTTCTTAAATTTTGAGACGGAAGGAGTAAGAAATATTAGCTAGCAAACTTATTTGAACAAAAGATTTAATGCAATGGTAAACATAAGCTCTTATTATTATTTTTGAATTATTTGAAAAATAACACGTGCACACCCGAGTTATGGGAGTACATAAAACCGTGCATATAAACTGTGTATAAGTTAGTCGTGACGGCAATGCCATATTCTTATATTTGACTAAACTATGTTCATCATCTAAATTAAACTCTCGGATATAGTCATACTTTCAAGGAGTGAATTTATCCAAAATGAGTAGAATAAACATTGTAAGTTGGTAATATGCACCGTATGTAAAATATCCTGAAATTTCGAGTTCTAAACAGCAAAACAGAACAAAACCCCGAGCCCGAGGGCCTCAACCGGTAAAATCCACAACCTCCTTCTCCACTCCTCTTCTTCTCCCTGCAGATCTCGCCGGCCATGGACCTCCTCGACGCGGGCCACCGCCACTCGTCGGAATTCTCCGCCGCCGACGCCGACATGGACGGCGCCTCCGTGCTCCCGCTCTCCGGGGCCGCCTACCAGCCCTACGTGTCCGAGCTCCTCTCCTTCTCCATCGAGCGCCTCCACAAGGTACGCCTCCACCCCACGCCCCCGTAATTCTTGTACTGTGATCGATGGTGGTACTGATCCGGTGTCGTGCTGGTGGCGGTGGTGTTCGTGTCGGCGCAGGAGCCGGAGCTGTTGCGGGTGGACGGGGAGCGGGTGCGGCGGCAGATGCAGGAGGTGGCGGTGGAGAACTACGCCGCCTTCATAGCCGCCTCCGAGGCGCTCTCCTTCGTGCGGGCGCAGCTCGAGGGCTTCGACAAGCACCTCGAGGCACTGGTAATGTCAGCTGATCTCAGCTCGTAGCAGCCTGTTCCATGTTGTGTGCCCCTTAGCGTCAACCAAGTTTGTTGCTTTATGTGGATGTGTAAGTAGATCTCAACTTAAACTTTCTCTGCTGTGCCAAAATGGAACAATGTTGGGTTGGGTGATACGCTGAATGCTGCAATTGGAGGGTGGAGTGATCTTGGCATGAAACTAGCAGATCTCATCTTGACATTGCAGTAAGAAATGTGGGGTGTAGTTCTTGCTGCGTGTTCATCTGGAAATGTGATTGTGCTGTCACTTGTGAGTACTAGTTTCTTGAGATGCATACTGAAATAATCCAAGTCTGTCCACTGCTGATCGTCGTCTTGTTAGTCTGTTTAGATCTCACTATTCACATGAGAGATTTTCCATCATTAATCCATTACATCGTTCATGCAGTATTGCCTATCTATAATGTGTGTGGAAATGGATCTCCGTTTTAGCTGTATCGTACAAGTAAAATCATCTAGTCCACATAGAGATTTGTTGACGCTATGCATCATCTTGCTCCGAAAACCACCCCCATCTGTTTGTCTGTTGAATCAATGTTTCTCAATAACACTGCAAAACTGAAACTATGTATGTGTTGCTCATTTCATACTACCAACAGTAGAAGGTGAATTAATCACATGTTCCTCGTCTGCAGATTTCACTTCGTTCCACTGCTATACTACATACATACAAGATTTAGGCCATGTTAAAAGCAGGAAAATGAAATATTTGACAAGATTTATTTTTATTTATTGTAGGTAGAGGAGATACCAAATTTAACATCTGGTTGCACCGAGTTTGTTGAGTCCGCGCATCAAATTTTGGAAGAGAGGAAGCTCAATCAGACATTACTAGCCAACCACAGTACCTTACTTGACCTGCTTGAAATACCACAACTTATGGACACGTATGTGACATGTTTTGTTAGTGTTTCCTTAGGATATTTGGTTTAACTTTGAGTTGACTGGTGCAGTTGATGTTTCATTTGGTTTTGTTTAACTTGTTTAGACTGTAGACCCATATTCTTGAGTTGTACTGTATAGTTCGAGTGTAGTATCAATGTGAATCGTGCGTAACAATTAACACGCTACTGCTTACAGATGCATACGAAACGGAAACTATGATGAGGCACTTGATCTAGAAGCTTTTGTTAGTAAAATCTTAAAGTTGCATCCAGAGTAAGTCAAGTAACATAATACATGTTGTGGCCCATCCTTGAATATCATTAACTATTTGCTATTTCATATGAAGTTTACCTGTCATCCAAGGATTAGCTGCTGAAGTCAAGAAGACGATACAATCACTAATTTCACAGCTTCTCCAGAAACTCCGATCAAATATTCAGGTGATGATGTTGGTTGACTAAACTTATTAATGACTAGCACCATTTTCATATTTTACACTGGCCCAGATTGTGCTGTGCTGTCTTCTGTGCAGTTCACTGCTGTAAATATTATATTTTAATGTAGTGGTAAATGTATTTCCTTTTGTTGTGTCATATCTTGCCCAAATTGTTCGATATGCCTACTCTCTTCAAAACATATGTATCTAAGACTGGTCCATTTTATTGCCTACAGTTACCAGAATGCCTCCGTATTGTTGCACATCTGCGCCGTATTGGAGTGTTCAGTGAATCCGAATTGCGCTTACAGGTATTCTGAATTTTTCATGTGATTTTGATACAATTCTGTTTCAACTTTAGATACTGCTTTATACTGTCAAATGTATCAGTAGTTCTTGTTTGTTAACATGTCTCAAAGTATCCAAGTTTTGTAGTTCGTACATGTGTTGTAGAATCTTGATTTTTATGAATATTGCAGACCTTTTAGTTATCATGACATTGCAGTACTTTCTTTTTCGTAGGTCATAACAATAGCTAGAATGCAATTTGGTGTCTTCACCTCCTAACTCTGATATAAGTTCTAGTTCCTGAGATGCAGGGAAGCATGGCTTTCTGGGATTCTTGATGATTTGGACCAAAGGAATGTATATGATTATCTAAAAGGCATGGTGAGTTGCCACAGGACACATCTATTTGATGTTGTCAATCAATATCGAGCGATATTCAACAATGATAAATCCGGAAGTGAAGAGAACAGTGATGGTGGGCTGCTTTTCAGCTGGGCAATGCACCAAGTTAGTAATCACCTCACCACTCTTCAAGTTATGTTGCCAAATATAACGGAAGGTGGGTCCCTGTCAAACATTCTTGAACAGTGCATGGTGAGTATTACCTTGCTAGTTTTTGGTGCTGAGTAACAGTTGATAGATACAAGATTTTGTACCAAAACTTTGCATATTTGGTAATTTTCTGTCACTTGATATCTCACAGTATTGTGCAATGGGTCTTGGCTTGGTTGGACTGGATTTCCGTGGCCTGCTTCCACCAATTTTTGAAAAGTAATTGGTATTTAATTATTAGAATTATTGATTGTCTCTGCTGGAAAGGGGTTGTTTTTTCTGACGTTATCTGCTTCTTGCAGTGCGGTTTTAAATTTGTTCTCAAAGAATATGAGTACGGCGGTTGAGAATTTTCAGGTAAGCATTTGTATACTGAATGTTTTACCGTTACTGTTTTGTTCTTCTCTAGATAACCATAACATGTTCGTCCATGGTATTTTACCAAGTGGTCTGCTCTTTCGAATTATACTCTGCAATTCACTAGTCTATCTCTCCTGCAGATATTACTCTAGCACCATAACTGATACCACTATACTATTTTCTAATCATTTTAGGTTGTCTTGGATTCACATCGGTGGGTTCCGATGCCATCTATTGGCTTTGTCACAAATGGAGTTGTGGATGATACTTCTGATGATGTGACACCACCTTCTGTTTTAATGGAACATCCACCTCTCGCAGTGTTTGTCAATGGTAAGTTTTAGTTGTATCATTTTCAGGAATTAACTTCTATTCATCATGTGTTCTAATGGTGCTAGCGAGCATACAAGCTGACATGTGTTTGAAACTCTTGGATGCAGGTGTTTCGGCAGCAATGAATGAGCTAAAACCATGTGCACCATTGAGCTTGAAGCATGTCCTTGCTCAGGAGGTGGTGAAAGGATTACAAGCAGTTTCTGAATCCCTAGTCAGATACAACGCGATGCGGATGCTGCGTGGAAATGAGTCCTCCCTTTTCATCTCACTTTGCCAGGCATTTATCGAGGTAACTTTAGCTTCATTAGTAAAGCACTACTTACGAAAGTAGCAAAATAAAAAAAGTATACCTCTTTTAGCTCAGTCGAGTCTCAGATTTAAATTGCCCATCTCATCTCAGGTTGCATATCCTTATTGCACTGCATGTTTTGGACGATGCTATCCCAATGGAGGAGCGCTGATCACAGAGTGCCGCAGCGCGTTCGATGCGGTAAGCCAGCTGTTGACTGTACCTTCAAGGTCAAGTTCAGGGATCAGCAACATTGATCGAAGGCAGTCGGGAGGCATCGAAAGAAGGCAGTCTGGAGGCATCGAGCGAAAGCAGTCAGGAGGCATTGAGAGAAGGCAGTCAGGAGGCATCGAAAGAAGGCAGTCGATTGAGAGTGATGGAACTGCAGCCTCCGAGAACGGACATCTAACTGATGCCCCAGAGCTAGATGTGGCCAGCGATGTCGGAACCACTGCCGCACCAGCTGGGGCTAACACGCAAACCGATCCGCCCGCAAACACATAGCTTTGACCACGTTCATAGTCCGTCAAAGTTCTGGTTATCTTCGGGCAGCAAGGAGCCATTTTTGCAAGAGAATGTTCATCGGCAGTTTGGTTCTTATCTTTGCTCGTGGTTGTACGATGTACACAAGAATCTCATATCAGCATGTTTGGTGTTAATTTGTACAATACACCATTGGAATTTTAGTTGTTCATCTCTAGCCCATATACCTTAGATGTTGTAGATGGAAGATTGTTTCAAACTGACAATAAGTAGAGGTAATTTCAGCGAGTGCCCTAAATTGTTGACTGTAATGAAGGTCCTTTGGTCCTCTTTGCCGGCTTGGCCCACTTCTCTGTAACCTGTTCTGAACAAAGAAATGCTGCGATGGTCAATTCAATTTAGAGTTAAATGCATGGGCGGTCCCAATTCTTTCCCGCGGTGTCAACTGGGTCCTAATTCTTTGAAACTGCGCGTCTGCGTCCTAAATCTTTCTTAAGTGGTTCATCGGAGGTCCTTTCTTCGTCTGACCAGAGTTTACCATTGCCACGTCGGATGTGGACCAAACAGGCGGACTGGATATATGCAAATGCCCCCCTCCGTTTCGTTTCTTTCCATTTCTTGGTCCCGTTCCCTACCGCAGCTATCTCTCCCGAATCTGAAGGCGACCGGCGGCGGAGGAAAAGCTGCGGCGAGAAGAGCTCTCGACGGCGGCGGGCGTGGCGGTGGTCGTGCGGCGGGCGTGGCGGCGGTCGTGCGGCGGCCGCTGCCGTGAGTATGGCGCCAAAGCTGCGACGACCCGGCGATCCTCCTGCACGCTACGGTATGAAACCCTAACCCTAGCCCTTCCGTAGTTGCTGTGTACGAATTCGAGTAGGTTTTGAGCATTTGAATGTTAATTAGGTGCAAATGAGGAGTCTTTCACGGTAGAAATCAACCACGGTGGTTTTTTTTGTGGTTTTGGTGCATCGAAGACTTATGTGGATGGGAAAGTTGCGAAATTTGATGAGTGCGAAGCAGACACCTGGTCGCCTTTGTGGCTCACTGATTTTATGGGTCAATTAGGCTATAACTCAGTTGCAGATTACAAATTGTACTGGCTGTTACCTGGAAAGAACCTAGACACAGGCCTTCGTAATGTGAATTGCGACACTGATACATTGAGCATGATAGCTGTAGTTCCTAAATTTCAGTATTTTCAGTTGTTCGTGGACCACAAAGATATGTTATTTGGCAATAATGAAATGGATGATATTCAAATAACTGGGACACCTGATCTCCCACCTGTGATGAGCCCAAAAAGTGTCCGTGGACATGAGGCCAGGAGAAGCAATGCAGCAGCTGGCAGTAGCAGTGCAGGTGGTTTTGTAGCACATATGGCACACAATACTGGACATGAGCCCAGAAGGAGCCAGAGAAAGCTGTCGGTCGAAGAAACACATAATGACAGTGATCACAGTGATGACAGTTAGACAAGAACATAGAATTTTCCAACAACTACGACGCTTTACCAGCAGCAGAATTTACTTTCAAAGTAATGGGCTTGTTTGGAGAGTATGAAGTGAACATCGACAAGAAGGAGTGCTCCTGTAGGTCCTGGCAGCTGTCGGGAATTCCATGTAGGCATGGAGTTGCATGTTTGAGACATGAAAACATCAAGCCAGAGGATGTGTTGAACAAGTGCTACAGCATAGAAGCTTTCAAACTAGCTTATAGCCAGCCCATAATGCCATGTGGTGACCCTAGGGTGTGGCCGAAAATGAATGGCCCTCCAATGAGACCACCCAAATTTGACAAACAAGTTGGCAGGCCGAGCAAAAAAAGAAGGAAGAGCCCACTTGAGGAGGAGGATGGTACAAGGATGAGCAGACATGGCATTATTTCCCACTGTGGTGTGTGCAATGAACCAGGGCACAACAGGAGAAAATGTCCACAGCTGGGGAGAGATGTACCAAATGCCGCAGCTGAAGGTCCAGAACTGGAGCCAGAACCTGTTCCAAATGCTCCAGCTGAAGGTCCAGAACTGGAGCCAGAACCTGTTCCAAATGCTCCAGCTGAAGGTCCAGAACTGGAGCCAGAACCAATTCATGTTGTATTTCCAGAAGATGAACCGGAGCTGCAGCAAGAACCAAATCCACCAAAGAAGAAACTGCCCGTGAAGAGGAAAACTAGTGCGAAGGTGCAACACTACTCTGTCAATACTTTTACACTTGTCAATTGCTTTCTCTAATTTCTTCATGTGTTGCAGAAACAAACAATTCCCCAGATGTCGACAAATGCGTCAAGTGTGGTGACATCTACCACCAGTGACCTTACACAATCAAGTGTGATTCAACTTCTACAAGAGCAAGTGAGAAAATTGTGCTACTGATTGTTACTTGTTTCCTTTTCTTGTTCTTTCATATTCCTGACAACCAGACCATTTGATTGCTGGCTGTAGCCACTCAGCAATCTCAGACACCACTTCCAGGTCATTTACCTGAGAGCCAGTTTATTGCTGCATGCCAACATGATCTGCCCCCTCCACCTCCTAAATCTACTGCTACACTAGGCTTGAAAAGAAGGAAAATTGCGCACAAGACTAAGGAGAACAAGAACCCACAGATTTAGAGGGTTTACTGCCATGTAATACTTTTGCTTTTGATGGTTTGTAATGATACCTGACATTTCACAAACCAACAATGTGCCTCTGCTGTTGAGTGCACCCTTTTGTAACCTGAGAAATGTTGCTACAAACTTGATGCATTTCAAATGATTTTATGTGCTGCCAATTATCATTGATATTATCTGGTTCATATGATTGCCTGTGATGCCAATTATCATTGAAAAACAAACAAAGTGCTGGCCAAATTTCGCACACAAATCAGTACCATTCCAGTCTGACAAGCAAATTTATTCATACATTGCAATTCTACTTAGAGATTGCTACATACAACAGGATAGCAATCAATACAACAGCTGCAGCCAGCAAATCCCTAGAAAGCTTAATCATAACATCCATCTTCTTCAAACAAGCGTCCATCTTCAGTAGCACTGCATTTTCTTCAGGTCGCTGGTTCTGCAGCCCAGGTTCTTCTTCCTCCGTTGCTTCTGTTGCAATTTCGCCAGCTGAATCAACAGTGCGTCCAGGAACGGAAAAATTGTACCCAAGTGTAGCCAGATAATCAGCATAGCTGTCTTCGCCATCTTCCCAGTAGTAATGGTTGCAGGGATTGGTAGCACCCTATTGCCGAAGTAAAAACCAAATCAGAAATCACCAAATAGTTCAAAGATCTGCAAACACTTTCAACGGTGATTGGTAGCACCCCATTTACACTTACCCGATGATTTGGACACTTGTAGAACACACGGCCTGGGTTTGCCTCTGACCTCGACACCAGACGAATCGTGCTGCGAACTCGACAGCACGGGCAAGGCACCAACGGCAGCGACCGCGGCTGCGGGGGAGGAGGTACTGCCGCCGATGGAGCGGATCCAGTCGGGGAAGCTGGCTTCTTTCTTGGCCGCTTCAGCACGGACGAGCTTGCGCCGGTAGACATGGCGCCGCCGTCGCAGGAGAGATGAGAGAAAGGGGAAGAACAGCTAGGGCTGTTGAGTGGGAAGGAAACGAAACGGAGGGGGGCATTTGCATATATCCAGTCCGCCTGTTTGGTCCACATCCGACGTGGCAATGGTCAACTCTGGTCAGACGAAGAAAGGACCTCCGATGAACCACTTAAGAAAGATTTAGGACGCAGACGCGCAGTTTCAAAGAATTAGGACCCAGTTGACACCGCGGGGAAAGAATTGGGACCGCCCATGCATTTAACTCTTCAATTTATGTAAAAGGCTTGGGAGAAATATGATCAAGTCTCCATGTTGTCTGCATCTTTTAAGGTACCCCAGTCAAACAATCCTCATCCCAACCTCACTCCAGAAGTTAACAGCCAGCTGCACTTAAAAGAAGGGTGTTGTGAAGAGCAAGAGTGCAAGCAGATGGATCCCATCCCTTTGAACGAATGAATAAAGAACGGAAGCCGGTAGAGGAGGAAGAATGGCGTTGCAAGAAACAGACATAGAAAAAGAAGAGATGGATCTGCCTCTGCTGGTTCCAAGGCGTGCGTGCGGCCCATGCCATGTGCACGCACACCTCATCATCCCTTCTATCTTCATCGTCAAGTTGACATGGACTGATCAACAAATCAAACGTCGTAATGGCTCTCCTTGACAAATCATATTATAAAAGAATAATAATGCAGTAGGTGTGTAGGACTAGGCCTAACGTAACACTGTTCTCCACCTGAATTCCACTATTCAGTATTTCAGTTCAAGGTATCCATACATACGTTCTGTCTTTTTTTTCTTTTCTGAACACCATACGTTCTGTCTTGAATAGATGAATTGCATAAGGATTTCGCACCGACGAGAGTGCTTGAAAACCATCCGTACCAACACGTTTTTTTTTTTTGACTCCAGGGGTCAAGTGATCCCCTTATTAAAAGTAATTCAAAAATCACATTTAAAATCTTTAAAATCTCAAAAAAGATCCACACATTGTCAATGATGTATAAAACACACACGTGCAAAATCTCAATACGAAATACTTTATACTTCGACGAAAAAATGACAAATGTGTGGATTTGACGATACACATTTCCATATCTCAAAAATATGTACTCCATCCGTTCGGAAAAGGATGTCACAAAAATGAGCTCCGAACGGAGGGAGTAAAATTTTGTTATTTTTGTGTCACCCATAATAAACAGAATTTTGCATTGTAATTTTGCATGCTTATAGGATGCATCAACTACTACACCAAGAAATTTCTTTTCGAGTTTTGACAACTTGTAATATAGGTTTTTAATTCGTTTTAATAAGGAGCAGTAGAGCTCGGGAGGCAAAACTACATTCGGATCCAGAGACTAACGTCTTTTCTGTACAAGGAAAAAAGACTAACACCTTTTTCCTTTTTTTCTTCAAATGATGGGTTTAAAGTGCGACAATCAGATGGTGAAGGGTGTATTGTTTGTGTGTTGCCCCTACTTATTCTCTTTCAAGGCATAATTCTTTTTCATGTTAAATATTCATAAATTTGTATCGAGAAATTATCCCTTACTAGTCATCTCCAGTTATGACGTTCCTAAAAGAAGTTCCTCAAAAAAATCTCCAGTTATGGCAGTGTGCAACAATCGATCAAGAGACACGGGGTTACCGTCCTTATCGAAATATGAACTAATTTCTGAGAAATGTTTACAAGCACAAGGACAGCGACGTATCACATATGTGAATGATAGATGAAATAAAAGATGTGGAACGATGAGCGCCAAGAGGTGGAGAAGAAAAATGGCATGAACCGTTGATGGTTCTTAGGGATTGGAAGTGAAATTTTCCTGTTTTCAAAAGTGTATAGACTAATGTACTATTTTATTTATCACACATTAGTTATTTTAGAATTATAGCCTTAAAATTGGAATATCAGTCTCACACGGATTATTCTTTAACGGGTTCCTGGTATTGCTCAACAAGCGTGATGGTTGATGTGTTGTAGTTCTCACTTATTATTTCTATCTTGAGCTTCCATCTTAAATTTCTCTAGAAGCATTTCTTCATGTCAAGCCGCGGCAACCCCTTATGTCTCCTGCTTAGTTATTGTAGGCATTCCAGGCTCAGATTCCGTTCATTCGAAATTTTGGAGTCGGATTTGAATTATCATAAAAAAGTTTTGAATATATTTTCCTAGTCACCCAACTTTTTATATTTTTGGTAAAAAAATATCGAAATCCTTTTGTCAACAAAATATGGAAATTCTTATATCCACAAAAATATGAGATCACAGGGGGACAGTTAGCAATAAAGGCAGCCGCCGACTCGGACCAATAAAAGAAGAGAACAAACGGAGCCTGCTTCGGCCGCATTCTCCATCGTATAATTCGTATCGCGCCACTCTTACCACCAGGCCCCTCTCTTTTTCTCCTTTTTCACAACCCTCCCGTCGTCGTCTCCTCCCCCGTCCTCTCCCCTCCGCCGCCGCCGCCGTCACCGCCGGGATGGGAGGGACGCACTTCCCCGGCGACGACGAGGTTACCGTCGACGGAGGGGTGGACCGCCGCGACGTGGGCAAGATGGAGCACGGGTTAGGCAGACTCCCCCTCCCCATTTTGCCGTGATTTGTTCTTCTCGGGGATCGGATTCGCCCGATTCCGTGTGTATTCCCCTGGCGTCCGGGCGCGTTCCGCTGCTGCGGTTTCGCTCCTTTGCTCGGTCGGACGGGTTCCTTGTCTCGTAGGATGGGACTTCGTGATCCGTCGCTGGTCTTCCCTTCCAGGTTTTCATCTGGCGGGGCCGATTCTGACTCGCCCTTTTTTCTGTGCGCAGGTGCGAGCATTACCGGCGGAGATGTAAGATCGTGGCGCCGTGCTGCAAGGAGGTGTTCCCCTGCCGCCACTGCCACAACGAGGCCACGGTACGGTAGCGGTTTTGTTTTTTTGCCCGCCACCGTCGTGTGATTATTAGCTTCTTCGTCCATGTACTAGAAGGTAGCTCACCATGCTCGTGTGATTATTAGCTTGTTCATCCATGTAGAAGGCAGCTCACCATGCTCGTGTGATTGTCACCACAAGCTCCATGTTGTGTTTCACTGGGATGGTAAAACAATCTAGTTACTGCGCTATTACCTACTCTTACTTGTAGCGAGCGAAAGAAGATGTAGGGTCAGGTAGTGCTCGAGAGCGAACTACAGACGCCACCGTGTTAACTTTAAATTTTCCATGGGAACCTCACGATTTGAGTTGGTTCGTCGGTATTGAATCACTAATTTGTATGGCTCTGTGATTATGTTAGTTTTAGATCTAGATTTTGTTCTTTTAACCCTTTCGAACAACTAGTTTGGTTGGAACTTGTGCACCGTAATGCCCGTGTGAAATTTCAATGACTGGTAAAATGTTATCTTCGGGATGCTGGCAAAATAAATGTAGAAACATAAGTGGATTTTTTTTTGATTGATCAGAATTAGCAACATGGGAATTTGATACTTCAGAATCATTTGAGAGCAGTTGCTCATTGAAATTTAAACAATTTTCCCTTGGAAAATTAAATCTGTTTTGCCCATAGTTCGCATAGAGCAGCTAACGAGCAAAACACTGCAGTTATTGAGTTTAACTAGTTTTGATGGCATCGTCTTCATTGTAGGCTTTGGGTGATCGGCATAATATATGTCGCCAGGATGTCGAAAAAGTACAGCTCTCGCTCCCTTTCTTTTTTCCATTCAATCAATAGACTTCAGTAGGTTCATAAATTATGAATGATTGGTTTCATTCTTTGCTACAGGTAGTATGTCTACTCTGTGATACTGAACAATCGGTATGACTTAAACACTGCAATTTTTTTAAATTGGTAATCATGTCACGCAGGACAACATTGTGCTCAAGCAATTGTTTTGTTGCTCAGGTGTCACAAGTGTGCATAAGCTGTGGAGTCAATATGGGAGAATACTTCTGTGATGTATGCAAGTTTTATGATGATGATGTAGGTCTCATTTTGGTTTCTATGGTTATTTACTTAGTGTGGTTCGTATCATCTGATGAATTGTCTTCTGCTACAGACAGAGAAAGGGCAGTACCATTGCCATGATTGTGGCATATGCAGGTGAGCATTAAACACTATCTTTCACGTGCACCTTATTAACCCTATTATGCAAAGTCGTAACCCGCGTCTGTTCAATTCAACCAGGGTTGGTGGCAAGGAAAACTACTTCCACTGTGCAAAGTGTGGTATGCTTTGATTGTTTTGACTTTGTGTTAACTGTTTGCCAGACCTGACAATGCCATGATGATTTTTGCTTTTGAATAATATACACATGAGGCAGTAGCGTAATTACTTTTTCTTGAAGCTATTCTATCTGCTGCCGGAACTGGAGTTTAACCTATTTGTTTGTAACTTCAGTGGATCACGCCTTAATAATCATGTGGAGCAAGTGACAATGATCTAATGAGCCTATCAGTATGCAATTAATGAGTGCACTATCTAGTCTTAATCATGTCATGTCTAGGTTATAAAATGTTCGGCAATGAAAAAGTGATCCCTGTCTAAGTTACAAAATTATCTTGGTTCATTTGTAAACCTGTGGGCCATAAATGTGTAGGACGAATTATTGTCTCGTAATATTCATATCAGTAAGTTAAAGTCTTTTAACAATTTGTTCTGCAATAAATAGGGTCTTGTTATGCTGTTGCGTTACGTGATAATCATCAGTGTGTGGAGGACTCAATGAGACAGAACTGCCCGATCTGTTATGAGGTAACATAAAAAACTCATACCGTTTCACTTGTTGTACCTGTTGAGATGTTAAAGTGGAATTTCCTGTGTAGTACCTATTTGATTCATTAAAAGGAACAAGAGTTCTTGACTGTGGACACACGATGCACATGGACTGTTTTTTTGAGATGGTGGAACATAATAAGTAAATCTCTTCACTCGTTTTTACATGTAGATATATGTGTACTCAGTTATTCCGTTTTTAAACCTCTCTTATGGGTCATACATTTGTATTAACTCCCTTGTGGCTTATGATGCTACAGATACAGTTGCCCAATATGCTCAAGGACAGCTCTTGACATGACCAATCACTGGGGCATGTTGGATCAAGAGGTATAACCTATTTTTCCTAAATATTCGGTACTGCAACATGTGCATCAGAAGCAAGGATGTGTCTTCCTAAAGCATGTTGCTTTGCAAGAAATAAATTGAAACTTTGCTAGAGTAGAACAAAAAGTTATTGGGGAACTGATAGGTTAGAACTTACGAGGTATGATAGTCAATCCACTAGTTTTCATTATAGTCTGACTTTCGTGATGCATTGATGCTCTGAGCAGCTCTTATTATTTGGATTTGTTTTGGAGCTTGTTTCAACTAACAGATGGTTCTTCTTTTGCAGATCGAAGCAACAATTATGCCTCCTGTATACCGTTACAAGGTATTCTCTTGCAAATGATATAGCCCAAAATATTTAGCCTAGATGGCCAAACTGGTTTATGCCAGTGGACGAGCCAATGTTATGTTTGTCATCGATACATTCATATATGGGCCTATTAATCTTCTTCTTCAAAGCCTTTTGTCCCAAACAAATTGGGGTAGGCTAGATATGAAACCCTTTCACGACGACTTCCGAGGAGGTCACCCATCCTAGTACTACTCTCGCTCAACCCATGGGACTGGCTAGTTTTTAAATTGGCTCACCAAGCCTATCACAACACTTAGATATGAAATCCTATCACAAGGACTTCCCAAAAGGTCACCCAGCCTAGAACTACTGTCGCCCAAATGGGTTTCATACCCATGGGACTGGCTAGTCTTTCGTTGGCTCGCCAAGCCTATCACAAGTTCACAACCCTCCTCCTTTACACGGGCTTGGGTAGAAGACATAAGCGTAGTTATATATGGGCCTACATATATATATGAAAAAACATTTTCACCGGCATATTTACATATTCATTTGTTTTTCTCCCACTTACTATATACAAAAACTTATGTTATTATTATGTGTAGATCAATCTGAACCTTTGAAGACATGAGACTTTTTCTGGCATACATAAGTCTATTTATGCTAACACTGGTTTGCCCTTGTGCCAAAACATCCAGGTTTGGGTACTTTGCAATGACTGCATTAAAGTCTCAGAAGTGGACTTCCACGTGATTGGCCACAAGTGCAGCCACTGCAACTCATACAACACTCGATCGACGTCGCGGCCTGCAGATTTATCAGAAAGCAGTTCTCCGTCGACAACAGACTCATCTGAAAACAACTTGTAGAGAGAATACGTCTTGTTGGTGTCTCACCTGGTCTGTGCAACCAATGCCAGAACCATACACATAGAAGAAGAAGCATTATTTTGCGGCATTGGCAGTCTAGTGTCAGCTCCATCCTGGGCTCTTGCCGCCTTAGCATTCTACCAAGATTCAATTCATCTCCTGAATCTCAGCTACTAGCATAGTACTGCCGCAGGACGAACAGCTGTTGACGTGATCGCCTGGATGTTTGTCTTACATATATGTATACACCACCACGACTTTATGTATCACTGTGGGTAAAGCCCAGCATGTTATTCTCCAGGAGTTGGATTCTGACGCTACTGTAAGCCAAGGAAATTTGGTATACTGCAGCCGTGAGATCCCTGATTGTATCATTCTCAAACTCGAGAAAAGTGTTAGATCTAAAGATCAATTTTCTTTTCTGTACGTACTGCATTCGGGTTGGGCTGTCATCAGAGTATCAATTTTTCTCTTTTCTGACAGCAAAAATACATGCATATCTCATTTCCCTTGTCATCTTTTCAAGAACACAATGACGCTGCATATAAATACAGTTGGTGGCGATCGATCCCAATCACCAGCACACGGTCAAAGAAGATTGTGACTTTGTGAGATGCAAATCTTAGTTGCACCGAAAACACGATGCTATCTCGCAAGGAAGAAAGAACACGCAAACTGTGGGGGTCCTCTCAAGGTGAATGTTTTTGAAAGGATGATGATAGCGATCTTTCAACAGAGCTATTACCGCAGGCATTGGTTGCTGTCCATATCCATAACTGGAATCTAAATCCTTAAAAACTGGGTGAGATGTCGTTTGAGAATAGAGGATAGAACATGATATGTTTGGATCTGATGAGACTTGACAAGGATGGCATTGGTTGTTGTTGCGGTTTCAGGTAATCAATCAGGACTAGGCTCATCGTGCTCATGCATATCGAACAATAAAGAGCCAAGGCGTACGATCCTCTTAGCTCTCGGCATATCAAGGCTGGCATGTGTACAGCAGCAATGTAGCTAGGTGTTAGGTCTCGTGATTCACATGTCAAAGCACATTGCAAATGAATAAGTCATGTACAGTACTGCTAAAATGTACGCACTTTCGCACCTCTCTAGTTGTATTCAAAGTTATTTCCGAAAAATTCCAACTAAACTGTATACAAAATGCTGTGGTAAACTTGCTGACAGCCTGCCACTCATGAAAATTCAGATTTTTCTTTCTTTCGCCGTATAGGGTACATAAAAGATTTGATCTGCAGAGCTGCCCTGCACATTCTTCTCGCAGGATCCAAGGGGTAGCCCTTGAGAAGGCGAGGGGCCAAGAATTAACGAAGGACCATAAGATTCTTGAGGAGCTATGGAGATTACTCTAGCACAGAACACTAGCCTTTTCTTTCCAGGTGAAGAGTATCATGGCAGATCTAGATGATAAGGAAATCTCTATCAAGACATATATATCCATTCGTGCGTGCCGGGCTGTTTGCGTCATGCATTAAAACTGTAGGAAATATATGAAAAAAGAACGATGTGATAATATATATCGGACTTTATGCAGATCCTTGCAACACCATGCATGTAGCACCTGTGTGGTGCCACATGCAGCATCTCTCTCTTTGTCTCTGAACTTTGCTTCCTTGAGCAGAGCTTTGTAGAATCGATTCGGTGAGGATGTGTTATGACCGGCACAACCTACAGCCGGAAGAAGCCCAATAGTGGGCCCAATTAGGGGCTTAGCCCAACTTATCGTTATTATATAAGGAGTTGTAATCAGATATTTTTAAGCAAGCAATAAACATATCTTTGTTGCCGGGAGTCGGTCTTCTCAACCCTAGCCGCCGCCTCCTCTCGCAGCCGCCGCCGCCGTCGAGCCACCACGGCGCCGTCTCGCCACCGTGCTCGCCCGAGCCATCGCCAACCTCCCTTCCACCCCTATAACCTACGGGCTAGGCCTGGTAGGACCCCGGTTCCTATCAATCTGGTATCAGGAGTTTCGGGATCGCTCATGACGGGACCATTGCCCACCTCCACGGCTGCGCCGCCGGCCACCACCGCGGCGGTTACGACGTCCGCCACCGGGCCGACCTTCCCCGCCGCCGCGACCACCTCGCTCTCGACCGCCGCCGTCCTCACCCCGGCCGAGATGACGTCGGCCCTCCGTGCCCTAACTCAGGCCGTCGAGGGCATCCGCACCTTCCTCGCCAGCCCATACGGGCCTCAGCTGCCGGGGACGCTCCCCATGACCTCGTCACCACAGCTGCCGCCGTGGCAGCCGCCGCCCGCGGCGCCCGCCTCGTCGGCCGCCGCCTCGACCCAGGCCTCTCCATCGACTCACGGCGTGCCGATCAACCAGATTCGGTTTCCGTCGTCACCGTCGCCGCTCCCGGACTGGCTCGCTTCGCCGGTCTACACCATGGCCTCGAGTCAGCCGACCGTGCCGGAGCCACCGGCGCCGTCCGCAGCCGCGGCCTTCGGCGGTTTCCCGGGTTACGCCGCACCGTACGCCAGCATCGACGGGCCCTTGTTCCAAGGCGGGCCACTAATGCCCGCCGTCGCGGCTCCCACGCCTCGATGCTCCGCCATGAGGGCACCTATAACGCCGGCGCTCAGGCCAGCCACCGCCGCGTTTCTCCAAGCTGGAGTTTGCCACCTACGATGGCACGGTGGATCCCCTGAACTGGCTCAACCAATGTGACCAGTTTTTCCGGGGGCAGCGCACGCTTGCGTCCGACCGCACCTGGATCGCTTCCTACCACCTCCGCGGTGCCGCGCAAACGTGGTACTACAGCCTCGAGCAAGACGAGGGCGGCATGCCTCCATGGGAGCGCTTCCGAGAGTTGTGCCTTCTCCGCTTCGGGCCCCCGATACGCGGAGCCGGTTGGCCGAGCTGGGGGCCTACCCTTCACCTCGTCGGTACAGGACTTCGCGGACCGCTTCCAAGCCCTAGCGTGCCACGCGCCCGGCGTTACCGCTCGCCAGCGCGCGATCTATTCGTCGGTGGTCTCCCGATCACATCCGGGTGGACGTGGAGATGCGGGGTCCGCAGGACCTCCAGACGGCCATGTACTACGCTCGCGCCTTCGAGCAGCGTGCGCTGGCCATGCAGCAGGCCTTCCCGGCCAGAGGAGCCCGGCCGCCTGGCCGACCTGCGCCGACACCAGCGGTCCCGGCGCGCCCGGCCCCGACTCCTGCAGGCGCTGCCGCCCCGACCGCGACGCGGCCGTTTCGTCGGCTGACGACGGCCGAACAGCTTGAGCGCCGCCGTCAGGGCTGTGCTTTAACTGCGATGACCCGTACGTCCCTGGACACGTGTGCCCCCGGCTGTTCTACCTGGAGGCCGCTGATTACGTGGAGACGGACGGCGTCGGGCCGAGCCTCCCGACGCGGACACCACCGTGGCCGACGCCGCTCCCCAGGCCGCCGCTTTTGTCGTCTCCCTCCACGCGCTCGCGGGCATACGGACGGAGAAGACCATGCTGCTGCCGGTCACGATCAACGGCGAGCGGCTCCTCGCCCTCCTGGACACAGGCTCCACGCACAACTTCCTGTCCGGGGCGACCATGCGTCGACTACAGCTGCAGCCGTCCGGCGCGGATCAGTTCAGCGTGACCGTAGCCAACGGCGACCGCCTTGCATGTCAGGGAATTGCTCGGCAGGTCCCCATCCTCATCGGCGACGAGCACTTCTCCGTCACCTGCGTCGGCATCGACTTGGGCTGCTTCGACTTCATCCTCGGTGTCGATTTCTTACGCACTCTGGGCCCCATCCTCTGGGACTTCGACACCCTGACGATGGACTTCTGGCATCAGGGGCGCCGTGTCCGCTGGGAGGGCGCTGGCTGTGCCTCTCCGGCGGATCCTCGGCCCCAGCCGTCGGCGGCCGCTGTTGACGCGGAGCATCCCCTCTTGGCCAGCCTACTGCAGCAGCACAGCGACCTCTTCGACGAGCCGCAGGGGCTTCCGCCGGCCCGGGCCTGCGACCACCACATCCACCTGCTGCCGGACACCGCGCCCGTGGCGGTTCGGCCGTACCGTTACCCGCAGCTGCAGAAGGACGAGCTCGAGCGTCAGGTGGCGGCCATGCTCGCTCAGGGCATCATCCGGATCTCGACCTCGCCTTTCTCCGCGCCGGTACTTCTCGTGCGCAAGGCCGACGGCACCTGGCGTTTCTGCATCGACTACCGCGCTCTCAACGCTCGGACGTCCAAGGACAAATTCCCCATCCCTGTCGTGGATGAGCTCTTGGACGAGTTACACGGGGCCCGCTTCTTCACCAAGCTCGACCTCCGCTCCGGGTACCACCAGGTGCGGATGCACCCGGACGACATCGCCAAGACAGCCTTTCGGACTCATCATGGTCACTTTGAGTTCTTGGTGATGCCGTTTGGCCTCTCCAACGCCCCGGCGACATTCCAGGCCTTGATGAACGACGTGCTCAGCCCCTACTTACGCCGCTTCGTGCTTGTTTTCTTTGATGACATTCTTATCTACAGTTCGTCATGGGCGGAGCACCTGCAGCACGTCGCCATCATCTTCAACGAGCTTCGAGCGCATCGTCTTCACCTCAAGCGCTCGAAGTGCTCGTTCGGCACGACCTCCGTCGGCTACTTGGGACACGTCATCTCGGCGGAGGGCGTGGCGATGGACGCCGACAAGGTCGCGGCGGTCGAGGCATGGCCCACACCGCAGTCACCTCGGGCCCTTCGCGGGTTCCTGGGTCTCGCGGGCTACTACCGGAAGTTCATCCGGGAATTCGGTCTCATCGCCGCACCCCTGACGCGCCTCCTGCGCCGCGACGCTTTCTCCTGGGATACAGAGGCGACCGAGGCGTTCCAGACCCTCAAGCGGGCCCTCACGACAGGGCCCGTCCTCCAGATGCCGGACTTCGACAAGCTGTTCGTCGTGGACTGCGATGCTTCCGGCGTCGGCTTCGGCGCCGTCCTGCATCAGGAGAGGGGCCGCTGGCCTTCTTCAGCCGTCCCTTTGCCGCTCGCCACAACAAGCTGGCGGCATACGAGCGGGAGCTCATCGGCTTGGTGCAAGCTGTGCGCCACTGGCGGCCATATCTGTGGGGGCGGACATTCCGCATTCGCACGGATCACTACAGCCTCAAGTTCTTGCTGGACCAGCGCCTCTCTACTGTGCCGCAACATCAGTGGATCAGCAAGCTCTTTGGCTTCGACTTCACCGTCGAGTACCGCCCGGGTCGCCTCAACACCGTCGCCGATGCCCTCTCCCGGCGCGACACCGACGAGACTGCGGCCGACACGGCTCCGACGGGTGCCGCCCTTTGCATCCGTTCCGGGCCGTCCTTCGCCTTCATCGACGACATCCGCCGGGCCACTGCGAGCGCCGCGGACGCGCAGCTCCTCCGGCAGCGCCTCGAGGCCGGCGACTTGGAGGCGCCTTGGCGCATGGATGATGGCCTCGTCCTGCACGGGCGCCGCATATTCGTGCCGGATCACGACGACTTACGCCACCAGGCGTTGCTGCTGGCGCATACGGCGGGGCATGAGGGCGCCCAAAAGACCCTCCACCGTCTCCGTGCTGATTTTCATATTCCAGGAGACCGTGCGCTCGTCCGCGACTGGGTGCGGTCGTGTGTCACCTGCCAGCGCAATAAGACGGAGACACTGAGGCCGGCGGGTCTCCTTCAGCCACTTGACGTGCCATCCCAAGTGTGGGCTGATATCTCCATGGACTTCATCGAGGGCCTCCCCAAGGTGGGCGGCAAGTCCGTCATCCTCACGGTGGTCGACCGCTTCTCCAAGTACGCGCACTTCATCGCGCTCGGCCACCCGTACACGGCCGCTTCCGTGGCACGGGCATTCTTCGACGGGATCGTCCGCCTCCACGGATTTCCGTCCTCGATCGTTAGTGACCGTGACCCGGTGTTCACTGGTCATGTCTGGCGTGATCTCTTTCGGTTGGCGGGTGTGAAGCTGCGCATGAGTACGGCTTTCCATCCCCAGACGGACGGCCAATCCGAGGTGGTTAACAAGGTGATTGCCATGTATTTACGTTGTGTGACAGGTGATCGCCCCCGAGCTTGGGTGGATTGGCTTCCGTGGGCGGAGTACTGCTACAACACCTCCTACCACTCCGCCCTGCGCACCACTCCGTTCGAGGTGGTCTATGGGAGGCCCCCTCCGCCCATGCTGCCCATGGAGCCTGGGACGGCGAGGTCCGAAGCAGCTGCCGACCTCCTCCGCACACGCGACGAGATCATCGCCGAGGTGCGCCAGCGTCTCCTCCAAGCCCAGCAGCTGTCCAAGAAGTACTACGACGCACACCACCGTGACGCGGAGTTTGCGGTGGGTGACTGGGTGTGGCTGCGGCTCCTGAACCGAACCACCCAGTCCCTGGATCCGCGCGCAAAGCGCAAGCTTGGACCGCGCTATGCGGGGCCCTTTCCTGTGCTTGACCGCGTGGGCAAGCTCGCCTACCGCCTTCAGCTTCCAGCCGGCACTCGCATCCACGACGTCTTTCATGTGGGCTTGCTGAAGCCATTCCGTGGTGAACCGCCAGCAGCGCTACCTCCGACCGCGAATGGGCGCTACTACCGGCGCCGGCTAAGGTGGTGAAGGCTCAGCTTCGGCGGGGCATTTGGCACCTGTTGATTCAATGGGAAGGCCTTGCAGTGGAGGACGCCACCTGGGAGCAGCTCGACGAGTTCCGCCAGCAGTTTCCAGAATTCCAGCTCGAGGACGAGCTGTTTGCGCACGCGGGGAGAGATGTTATGACCGGCACAACCTACAGCCAGAAGAAGCCCAATAGTGGGCCCAATTAGGGGCTTAGCCCAACTTATCGTTATTATATAAGGAGTTGTAATCAGATATTTTTAAGCAAGCAATAAACATATCTTTGTTGTCGACTCCCTCAGGAGTCGGTCTTCTCAACCCTAGCCGCCGCCTCCTCTCGCAGCCGCCGCCGCCGTCGAGCCACCAAGGCGCCGTCTCGCCACCGTGCTCGCCCGAGCCACCGCCAACCTCCCTTCCACCCCTATAATCTACGTGCTAGGCCTGGTAGGACCCCGGTTCCTATCAGGATGTCAAACTTTCAAAGGCAAAGCAAGGATTGCACCTTCGTCGGTATCGTGGCGCCTCATATCTGATACGGCCAGGCTGATGACGGTGATGGGGTTTTTGCAAAGCTGAAGAAGCTAAATCTTCACAGGAAAAGCAGGCAAGTTGGACAGATTCTGTGCCTACAGATAAGGCTGATGAGAGATTGAGAGCTCTGCCGATTCTATTCTCTGAACCTGTGGCTACTCATCGCCGGTTACTCAGAATCAAGCTATGCTAGCTGGTCGATCAGAATAGGTTCCTTACAAGCAAAGCATTTGCCGTACCGTATGGGCATTCCACATCGTTGTCGACACGGTCGTCGTGTTCATTTAGTTTTTTCCGGCAGAATTTCAGCGGTATTTCAGGCTGGTGGAAAGTGCAGTGACTTCACCGGGGCAAATCTTTATGGTTGCACTACCACCGAATGCAATCTTCAGTTTTCTAGCATATGAATATTGTTCATCTATACTTTACTGAAACTGACATGGGCACTGCCTTTCAGTTTAGTTGAAATGGGTGGCCCCTATGCATAAATGAAAACCGGCTAAAACGAGTGGCTCCCCTGTCGGTGAACACGCTGAATCAATAGCAACCGTGGTAGGGTATGTATGTATCTGATTTTTCTCGGTAAGGTGATTTATGTGAGAATCATCTGAATTCATTGATTTTTTTTGTCCTTGTACATGGCCAGAGAATCAAAATACCCATCAACACTTAGAGAAAATCTAAGCAATAGGAAAAAAGGTAAATATAAAAGGGATACAAAATGTAGCTAAATAGTCAATGAACTATTAAATATTTATATAAATAAACAACAAGCAGTCGCATAGCTTGAATATAATATGTCATCTCAATTTATAAATCCTGAACCATGTCATCGACCAAATATCAAGATTTTATAATTGCTTTGAGATACTTTGTTTTTACCAAATTTATGATTATTTTACTATTTCTTATGGATATATATTAATTTAAACTATATCGCCCCTTTATTTTACCATTTCCCTACAAAGTTCCTAACTAATAACGCTTTTCTTTCATCACTTCCCTTCATTTAACTTTTCAACAAAATATGGAACATGCTAATTCACCTTTTTCCCCTTCAACATGGTCATTATGTCACTACAGCAATTGACATTTAGGCTCCACATCTGCCAAACAACCGCCGGTTTGATAGAGGAGTGAAAGTAAACGGTTTTGAACATGCATGGTTGAACGTTGCACCTTGGTCGTAGTCAGGGGTGTATTGTGTACTTCTCTCTCTCCACCATATATAAAAGGATGTATATGAGAAATTTATAATGTGTAAATGGAATTCTGATTCAATTAGCTTTTCACTTGCGAGTGACATACATATCATAGCTAAGTTTCAAAGTTGCTGGAGTCAAGATCGACCACTCCTTGGAAGTTTCGTACTTGAATTTCCGGCCTCAAGATTAATTAGTTGAATGTAGTGCAAGCTTAAACGGACAAAATAGATATCAAAAGTAGAACCTGCCCACATAGGTATGTATGTGTCCAATGATAGGTCAACACAAAATTGTTCCAATAGTGTTTGGGCCCTGTTGACAACGAAAAGAGACGGCTCCAAGATCACCCGATCTGATATCCACCATGCCAATATGCTTTCAACCAAAACCAATGGCAGGCGATTCCATACCATGCATATATGGTATCTATGCATGGTCCTATAGCTTGGAGCTTTCATTAATTTTTTCTAGACAAATCCAAAGTACTCTTGTAGTACAATGTTAAAGCTATAGCTAGATCACACTGGTCTTTTCCAAACAATTCCTGGATAGAAACACACCTTTTGAGCTCTATAAAAGGGCGCGAACACTTGTGCAATCAAAACCATCCAAGTTTCCTCTTTCGTACAAGACCGGTACGGTAGCACATTTCAAGTTAAGCTTCCTTTCAGTCCTCTTCAAGCCAAAGACACCTAGAGAACAGTGCACACACATCACCAAATTAGAAGGCAGATCGATGGACCGTGTGATGAAGCTAACGTCGGAGCGGGCGGTGGTGATCTTCACCCTCAGCTCATGCTGCATGTGCCACACTGTGACACGACTCTTCTGTGACCTTGGGGTGAATGCACTGGTGCATGAGCTGGACCAGGACCCTAGGGGCAAGGAGATGGAGAGAGCTCTCATCAAACTTCTTGGGAAAGGCCCGTGTGTCCCAGTGGTGTTCATCGGTGGTAAGCTTGTTGGCGGGACAAACAGGGTCATGTCTCTGCATCTCAGCGGTGAGCTAGTTCCAATGCTGAGGAATGCAGGCGCACTCTGGCTATAGGGTGAGCAAAGGGTTGCCACATGGAAATGAAGTTTTGTCAAAGAGTGTGAAGCATATGCATTTTATTTCCCTAGAATAACCTAGTTTAGCCGAGCAGGGGTTTTCATCTTGCTCCGAGAATGACTAGGCCAGGCACAAATAACAAGATGTCTCTCACTTGCTAAGAGTGAGCTACGTGCATGCTTTATGTAATCCCGTTTTTATGTTTCTGCTGTAATTGCAACCCGAGTCTTTATTTGTGTACCTGCACTCTCACCTTTTTGTGAAGAGGCAGCTAATAACAATATGTATTCACAGTTCCTTGTTACTCCCTCCATTCCGTTAAGTAAGGTGTACATTTTTTGCCGTTTTTTCCCATAAAACAAGCCGTGGGTGCGGAAGAGGACCAGATGTACCGGAAATAGCCACGGTTCATCATTGCGGTGGAAATAATTCTCTGGGAACGTGCCTCACGCCTTACGAAAAGAGAACTCGGATTCGTCCATGCATATGGGCTGCTTGCATGCATACGCAGACCGAGCAGATGAAACGCATGCAACTGGCCAAAGATTTCTCTGAGGCCCACATACCTGAGGGCAAAACCGTCCAAGTAGCGCTAATTTTGGCCCCTGCAGCTACTGCCTTGGTCTTAGCGCAAGAGATTTCACGCCTTATATAACGAAACGGAGGTACTATATACCAATGATATGTGCATTTATTTAACGTTCAAATCTTAGATGCATTGATCATCTTCGTTTTATCCTCGTTTTTCTGGTTGTTTTTAACTATTTGGATGTCACACTTGCATTGATATTTTATCCAATAAATACTGGTATTTGCTGATCCAGGGTTGCGTCTCTCAATGAAAATGTTGAATAAGTAGAGCTCTGTCGGATCCATATCCATGTCATGGCCTCATGGGGCACAATTTCTCCTCATGCCTTCAGACAATGCCAACCAAACGTATTGGCGATGTCATAGTATTATAAGAAAGAGAAGGTGTTGGTAACGTATTTTTTTACCTTTACATAATGCTTCTCAAGATCGATAAAACGACTTCACATTTCTACAGGTACGTAACAAATGAAACCTCATATGACGATATACTAGCCCTAAGGTAGGGTGCATTATAATTTATAAAGGTGGTAAAATAGATTAATATCATATGAAACCTTATGAGTGGAATAAATTTACAGTCTTTATGGTATGATATATTACCGCCATAATCCCATATGGCTACGAAGCAGGTATATCCTACATGTACACGGCTACTAGTGACGAGCGTATTCTCATTACTGAACGCAAGAAAACCGTACATATCTCTCCTTGCCTTGGCCATCCTTTCAAGATCACATTGACCATGAATATAATTTATGTAAGTACAATTGTAACACACATTTCAACAAGATTGAGGAACGCAACTTTTAATAGCACTGAAAACACGATGACATCTTGTAAGGAAGAAGAATGATGCAAACTTAGTGTCCTCATAGGGTGAAGGGGAAATGATGAAGATAGAGATGGATAGAGCTATTACCGCAGGCATCAACTGCTGCTGTCGATGTCCAGAACTGGAATCTAAATCCTTAAAAACTGGGTCAGATGTCGTTGGAGAATAGAGCATAGAGCATGATTTGACAAGGATGATATTGGTTGCTGTTACGGTTTCAGGTAACCAGGACTAGGCTCATCGTGCTCATGCATATTGAAACAGTAAAGAACCACGGCCTAAGATACTCTTAGGTGTCGGCACATCAAGGATGGCACATGTACAGCAGCAATGCCAAAACGTATTGTCAAAGAACAACTGATATACAGAAGGCACTGTTGAAATGAACGTGCTTAAACGAACCAACGGAGGGAGGAACCCCCGTTGTTTTTAAGTAAGTAGGAGTCGAGTCTCGAACCCTGCCTGCCTAGCACATCATCACATGCGCTAACCAGTAAGCCCCATCGACCACCTGCTCGTACAATGCCCTAGCACGAGGACGTGCTGGTTTAGGATGATAAAATCAAATGGCCTTTCCTTCTTCGAGTACTTGAAATGAAAGGATTCCCTAGTAAATTCAATGATCTAGTGATGAAAATTGTTTCTGGAGGTAAAGTTGGGATAAAAGTTAATGGAGAGGTCGGTCCATACTTTTGCACTTACCAAGGACTTCGAGAGGGAGATCCCCTTTCTCCTTTCTTGTTCGACCTTGCTGGTGATATTTTAGCAATTATGATGGAACGAGCAGTAGACTGTGGATTAATTAGTGGCTTGTCCTGCCATTTAATAGATAAAGGGGTGTCAATTCTGCAATACGCAGATGATACTATCCTTCTTCTGCAAGATGATTTTGAGCAAGCCAGGAATCTAAAATTTGTGTTGCTTTGAACAGATGTCTGGGCTGAAAATAAACTTTCACAAAAGTGAAGTTTACTGCTTAGGCATAAATCATGAGAGGGTTGATATTTTTGAAGAAATCCTCACTTGCCGTGTAGGAGAACTTCCGATGAAATATCTAGGGTTGTCTGTAGATGAAACCAGATTAAAAAAATAGCGATTGGGACCCGATAGGTGAGAAACTAATGAAGAAATTAGGCTGCTGGAATGGAAAGAACTTGTCTATTCGAGGTAGAACGCTGTTAATTAACATGTCTATGACCGGTAGCTTGCTTTACATGCTCTCCTTCTATATAATGCCTGTCGGAAAGAGGAAAAGTTTTGATAAAATTAGATCTGGGTTCTTGTGGAGTGATAAGATGGAAAAAAGAAGTCTCATTTTGTCTCCCAAAAGATCAGGGTGGTTTAGGTGTGCTTGATTTGGAACTTATGAATATAGCTTTGTTAGCTAAATGGCTTTGGAAATTAATCAACGAAAAAGGGATGTGGCAAACAATTCTCCATGCCAAATACTTGAGAAACTCCATCTTAGGCCAATGTGCAACAAAAGCTGGTGACTCACAATTTTGGCAAGGGCTTATGGAGATTAAACCTTTATTTTTGGCTTGCTGTAAGTTTATGGTTGGGAATGGTAGGAAAACAAGATTCTGGGAAGACTTGTGGCTCTCAGACACAAGTTTATCTACACAGTTCCCAAGGTTGTATGCAATAACAAATGATCAACATATACTTGTCTCTACGGTGTTTACATCGGGCATTAATTCTCTATCTTTCAGAAGGAATTTAACTGGAGATAAACGAGTAGAATGGACGAACCTTTTGAACTGTTGTGTTAATGTGAGATTGACAGAGGAGGATGACAAGCTTATATGGCTCTTGTCCGACTCAAAACAATTCTCTGTGAAGTCTTTCTACCTGGCTATGCAGTCTATGGAAAGTGTCCCATATAAGTTCTGGTGGAGGTTGAAAATCCCTTTGAGGATTAAAACTTTCCTCTGGTTGATACTGAAATGAAGTATCCTCACCAGAGACATTTTGCTTAGAAGAGGAGGAGTTTGTGCAAAAAACTGTCTATTCTGTGGACATGACGAAAGCATTGACCATCTCTTCCTGAACGTAGTAAGTGTGGCTACAGGTATGAATTGCTAGTTTGCTAACGTCCACGTGTGCCTAACTGCCTGGCTGGATAGTTTTGCTGATAAACAAAGGGGAAAACTGTCACTTGGGGTAGCAACAGTATTTTGGGGGATTTGGAAAACCAGAAACCTCGCCTGTTTCAAAAATAGGTGGCCTAATGAACCAGTAGAAGTGATACACAGGATTGGTTACTGGATTGATTGGTGGAAAAACTGCAGGTATCGGAGGACGCAAGGGTGGAACTGCAAGTGGGCGCAAAACTGTTGGTGCGGGTCGCCGATGAAGCCTTCAGAAGCACAAAAGGTTGGGCGACGTGGAGACCAATACTGGGAGGATGATGGTCTCTGTGTTTAGCTCTGTAGTTGCTTTTCCTGTTTTTAGCTTGCTACTTCTAGGACCTATTGGATGTCTGTTTTCTTACCTGGGTTTGAATTCGCTGGTGGTGGCCGTGTTGTGGCGGACAATTGTAATAATTGGTTTCTATATATGAAATCGGGGAGGGCCCTTTGCTTCAAAAAAAAAAAAAATCCGAGGTGGGCCTTCAGCAGTTCGTACCACAGCACGACAGTGAGCTTAGGTCTTGGTGGAACCAGCTGGAGATTTGTCAACCAAGAGCGCGTAGGAAGGAGCAAGCGACGATCGCAATTGCTTGCTGTAGGGCCTTTTGGCTGGAGCGGAACAATAGGCATTTTGATGGTGTCTTTGCTTCAGATGATGTAATACTTAGTAGAATCAAGACTGAACTTCAGACTTGGGTGGTAGCTAGACATAGTGCAGAGAGACGAGAGGAGTAGCCTAGTTTTCTGATGCGGGCAGCAAGAGCTGCATTGTAATTTGTAACAACTTCTTCTTCTTAATGTCATGGCATGCATGTCTTGCATGTTCTTGAAAAAAAAAAAAAACGGGCTTTCACACAACTGTCTAGTCGTATTTGAAAAATTACTCTGTAAGTCTCCAAAAAATTCGAACCAAGTTGTACACACAATGAAGTGGTACATCATTTTTGTGATCTGAAAAGCTGCACTACAACTCTGCAATAATACATATAAAATTCAGAATATTCTTTTCTTCGCAATATGAGGTACGTTCTTCATGCAGTATCCAAGACTAGCCCTTGTGAAGGTGAGGAGCCAGACCATAAGATTCTTGAGGAGCTATGTAGATTGCTCTACAGAACACTAGCATTTTCTTTCCAGGTGAAGAGTATCATGACAGATCTAGATGATAATGAAATCTCTGTAAAGGCATATATCCATCCGTACGTGCCTGGCTGCTTGATTCATGCTGTAAAACTGGAGAGAAAAAAAAGCAACTCGATATTACATATCTGACTTTCTGCATATGCTTGCAACATGTAGTACAGTGTGGCGTCACATGCAGCATCTCTCTCTCGCTCTCTGAACTTTCGTTGCTTCAGCAGTGGTTCGTACTTCGTAGGATCGATACGGAGAGGATGTCAAAGAAGAAGCAAGGATTGCAGCGTCATCGGTATCGCGATAAACAAAAAAAAAAAAATGACTGGCGACGCGGAGGGCGACGACGGTGCGCCCGTGGCGCGGCTCACCGGGCGTTTCTGGGACCGCGAGGCCTCGCCGTCGGCGGCAGAAGGCGGAAGACGCTCGCCCCGGCCGCTTGGAGTAGCGGCTGTGGCGGATCGCGCTTCTCCTGCCTAGGGGATCTGAACGCCGAGTCCATAGAGACTGAGGGCGGGCGGATTCCGACGGAGGCGGCGGAGGATTTGCTGGCGGAGGAGTGGGCAGTGTCGCGGGATGACATCCGGCGGGCGGTTCAGTCATTGGGGGAGATTGTGGCGGAGTTTTGGGAGAAAGTCGGCTTCTCCACGCCGGCGTCGAGATTCTGGGAGCGTTCTTCTCCGGCGAACTTCGGCGACACCCGTGGTAAGGATTTGTCTCCTGTGTGCAGGTCAGATGAGTCGGTTTCGATGCAGTCCGATGCGGCGGTGCCGCAATCCACGACGGAAGGCCGGCGTTGTTCTACTCAAGCTCGGGCTCTACGGACGGCGAAGGTGCAGATGGGGTGGCGTGGTCCTGTACCTCGTCCTCGGGTCACGCCACCTCCCTGCCTCGGTGACTTCCAGCCGGAGTTGATTTCCTCACCGAAGGCGCAAGGTCGCCGTTCCCCTCCGGCGGAAGGACTGGTTGGCTTCAGCACTGCGAGGATCACGGCGGAGACATCGGAGCCCGTGGCGGCCCCGAATTTTCAAACTCTAGGGGATCTGACAGGTAGGGCCCATCAGGCATCCAATGGCCGTCCTTCCCCCTGGAGCTATCTGGGCCGTCGATACGAAAGCTTGTGGAGAAACGCGCGGGGTCGGCCTAGGGTTCCTTCGATCGCCGCTCCTACTCCACGATCGTCTCCATCACCGCGCTCCCCTTCACCAAGTCTTCCATCGCTGCTGCGACGCTCGTTCGCCGACGTTGCCGCGTCTCCGCCTCCGATGGCCGCGCCTCCGGGTCCTCCGGGTTGGGCGCCAGCCGCGGCGCCTGGACCGCAAGGTCGTGGGTCAGGAGCCCATGGGCGTGGGGCGGGCGGCCGCGGCACGGCGCCGGGCAACCACAACTTCCAGCCAAGGTACGGGGCGGCGCAACAAGTCGCGGTGGCCAACTACGCCGCGCACCATCCTGGGGCGGGTGCGGGCCAGTACGCCGCGGGTCCGGCGGTGCACGCCGCTGGACAGGGACACTACGGCCAGGGGCCGGTGGCGTTCCACGGCGCCGGGGCTGCTCCGGGTCAGCACGCCGCTGGCATGGTCCACTTCGCCCCGGCCGTGTTTCAGCAGGGAGGCCAGGGGCAACAAGCTTTTGCTCCTGGTGTTGCGGCTGGCCCTCCGCCGGCTGCTGCTCAGGCTCCCAAAAGGAAGAAGAAGCGAAACAAGCCGGTGCAGCGGCACAGGGGCAGCAGCCCGTCATGCCCGGGGCTGTTCCGAATGCTTTGGTTCAACTCGCCGCAGGGCAGGAGCAAGCAGGAGCCGCACAGCTCGTTCCAGGGGCTGTCCAAGCCGTTGTCACTCCCACGTTGCCGGTGCAAAACGTGGTGGCAGTGGACGCGGCACCTGTGGCTGTGCCTGCTGTCAAGAAGACAAAAGGATGGTGCTGGAAATGCGCTGTCAACACTCACGCCACTAAAGATTGTCCCGTGAAGCATTACTGTTACATCTGTGATAACTCTAAGCACCCGACTCCTATGTGCCCAACTCTGAAGTTGCCGAGGCCTGCGGTGTTTGTTGCCGGGCATGGGCAGAATGACACTATGTTCACTATGTTCCCGGACAACTTTTACAAGAAGGAGGTGGCCCCGACGAACACGGCGCCGATTGCTCTTGTGACCGTTCAGGGAGTGGCCGCCACGGCGAGACAGGTGGAAGCCCAGGTGGCTAGGCTGTGCACGGCACGTGCTTGGTGCTGGGAGGCCATTCCGTGCGGGGACAACTGCTTCACGGTGAACTTTCCGAACAAGGATGAGCTATCCAGGTTTGTTGGGGCTGAGCTCGGTGTGCCATCTCAAGCAACTAAGCCCATCTTCAGCGAGTGGAGGCCTGCGGATGTTGAGCACTCGACGGAGCTGTGTCAGATTTGGGTGCGTGTGACCGGTGTGCCTAACCCCCTGAGGCACTTCTGGGGGCTGTGGGCTGTTGGCTCTCTCATCGGTACGACGATTGACATCGATATGTTTGCTCTTCGCCGTAGAGGGGTGGTCCGTATTCTGGTGGGGATGGTGGATGACGACCGCTTCAAAGATATCGATGAGCTGGGGCCGTTTCTTCCGACTACTGGGGTGCAGCGTCTGAAGGGCTACGATTTTGTTTTCCGGCCAGAGAAGGAGGATTTTGTTCCGGATGCAGATTTTGTTCCCTTCTTGTGGCAGCGGAAGGGTAAGGATGATTCTGAGGACGGTGGTTTGGGCGATGGCAACGTGGATGGCCAAGATGGAGAAGACGGCCCGTCGTCTAATGGGACGAGTGCTTCGAACATGACGACGGAGCCTAGCACGTCGAGTGGAGGGGGGCATGTCAATGGTTCCTCCGTGGCGAATGTGCTGATGGGGGTGGCTGTCACTCCTTTTAACCCCTCTCCCACGACACCTAGAGGAATTGAGCTGGTCAAAAAATGGAAAAAATCTGCTGTCTACCCCACTGTCCATGTGATTGAGGATGTCAGCCCATCTGTTCCTGCTCCTGGAAGTGGTGAAGCGTTGAAATCGCGGCCCATTTCCGCGGCTTCTATCGGGCCGCTGTTGGCTGGTGGGATGACTGCGTCTGGACGGGCCGTGGTGGAAGGCGACGACCGCTTCGCTGCCGCCCGCGCGGCGGCTGGGATGCAGCTTACGGAGGCGGCGTCTGTTGGGCTGCAAGCTGCAGGAGACGGTTCGCCACCGGCTGCTCGCGCCTTGTCTGCTGCGCGGACCACTGAAGTGGCCCATGGTGGGCTGGAGCTGGTGGGCGAAGGTCAGCCTCCTGCTGCTCGCGCGTCGCCTGCTGCGCGGCCCACTGTAGAGGCACCTGGTGGAACGAAGCTGGTGGGCAACGGACACTTGCATGCTGCTCACGCGAGACATGGTGAGGCACCTGTCTCGGCGGGAGCTGGGCCGTCCGGAGCCGCCGGTGCGTCAGCCATGGCAGGGTCTTCTCTGGAGATGCTGATGGTAGGCTCGCTAGGCTGTCCCAAGGTGGACGCCGGTGCGAAGCCGCCATTGCAGACGTCGGACACCACAGCGGTGGGGGCTGCTACATCGACTGTGCCTTCCCCTGTGGTGTCTCCGCCGTCTTCGCCTTCCTTGGCGGAGTCTTTGGTGGAGAGGGGAGCTACGCCACCTCTATCCCCTCCCGCCACGACCACACCTGTTGGGGGGCAATCACTACCTACGGCTATGCCTAGGCGTACCGAGTGCCACCAAACAGGGGCCAATGGGGCATCTGCGACGGATGAGGATTCCATGACCAAGGCGATGCGGCGCAAGGCCGGGCTGTTCGCTACTCCGTCTCACTGTAAGTCTCCAGTCCCTAAGTCCTTCCTTTCTTTTTCGCCATCTAAATTGTCAGCTCAGTTGTCTAATGTTGGTGTCAGTTTAGGGAGAAATGAAAAGGAAGTGGTTTTATCGGCTAATGTTTTGAAACACGTAGAATATGATCGCCGCAAGGTATCACCTAGTGTTTCGACTAAGCCGATTGCCTCGCCTTTAGATGATGATGAAGCGAATGACACGCTTGATGGACAGCTTCTATCACATCTTGTAGGTGAGGTTACAGAGGTGGATTTGGATGAGGCTAAGCTAGGATCTTTTGATGATCTGTATGCTACTTGCCGGAAATCCAAGTCCGCTAAAAGTAAGAAAAATCGATCTTCGCGTAAAAGCGCGAGAAAGTCAAAATCCCCAATTGTTTCACAATGAATGGCATATTTCACTAGTACAGAACGACACATCGGAAACGGGCCAAAAACCCCTTCGGCAACGGAGAAAGGGTCCGTGTCCCCGACCCTGTCACTGATGTGAAGGCCTTCATCGGTAACGGAGGCAAAAAACCCGTTTCCGATGAGGTCTCCATTTGGCAACGGTTGGCGCAGACCTCCGTTGCTTTAGTTTTCCTACATCAGATACGGAGTTTTCCATCTACCCGTGTGCACTGAGCTTTTCTCATATTTCGGTTATATGCCATAATACATGAAAGGCTGATTGCACAATGCAATAAAACGTTATTCAATTCATAGCATAGAACAAATGCCATCATTACATTGGTATACAATAATATCACTGTTTTTTACAATTTGACTACAATCATATCCATCACAAATTGGCATAATGTAATATCACCTATTACACTTTGACTACAATCATGAACTCTAAACCTATAAGCAACTAACCTAACAAGATGGAAGGCTGGCTTAATTAAGCCAGCCTTCCATCTTTGACTTGGAGCTCACCTTCTATGAGCTCTCGGTCGTCGCAGTACCCACTCCAAGACCAGTATCCACGAAATTTCCTTGCCTTAAGTTTTCTGGTTCTCGGAATGATAGATTGGTACTTTTATGCAGTGTTGCCGAAATAAACTCCTGCGTGAAGGAAAAAAACTATTAGCGAAATGTACAAAATACATCTGGATATTAAAAAATCGGTGGCTATTTTCCAGCAACTGCTTTGTTCGGTTGCCATTTTCGAGAAACTGTTAAGATCAACGGCAAATATCCAGGAACTGCTCTGTTTGGTGGCAGACAGTTCGCATTCCTTCCTTCTCTTTTTCCTCGTTCCACCCCAATCCCCCACCCGCCATGGACGACCGCAACAGAATAACAGAGACAACTACCGTCCATACCGACGGCACCGTTCTGGAGGTGGTGTACACGAACGGGGAGCATATCATGGAGCGGATCCTCAACAAGTACGAGGAATGGCTAGCAGAGGAGAAGCATCGGTTCATCGGCCTTGACATCGAGTACACCCGTGATCGTCGGTGCATGGCTGTCCTACAACTCGCCATGCGCCAGCATGTCCTCGTGTTCCACTGATGCAAGTCCAAGAAGAATTGTCCAGAGTTGGGCAAATTCTTTGAACGCAAGAATATCACCTTCGCAAGCGTGGACATCACCAACGACAGCAAGGTGCTTTCTTCTACCGGCTTCCACATTCCACCAGAGTACTACGTGGACATGTATGTGTGAACATGTATGTGTGGACATGTATGTGTGAACATGTATGTTGGTGCTTTAACAATAAGTGTTTGTAATTATCAGAACATGTATGTGTGAATTTGCACTAGGAATTTGTTTATGTGATGAAATGCTCATACGTAGAACCTAGTTCATCGGCATCACAGCCGGTCACAGAAAGATTTATACATTTCACCCGGTTGGAGATCGAGGAGGTGCAGGCCTCTGCCAGATGCGCTGAGATGCTACCAGCGCGCTGCGACGCAATCACCTCCTCCTCCTTCTCCTTCGTCGACATCCACCTCCTCCTCCTTCTCCAGATCAGACACCACCTACATACCCTCCACCACCTCCAGATCGGCCACTTCCTCCTCCAGATGGGTTTCTGCTGGTAGATCCGCCGGAGGTGCTGCACCACCACCTCATGAATGACCTCCTCCACATCGGCCTGGCTCAGAAGAAGCCGGGCATCACCGGAGGAGGAGGGCGTCAGATGGTGGCGCTGCCGCATCATTAGCGGACGCATGGCCGCCTCCAGATCGACCTTCCCCTCACGAAGGGCTGCTGCTAGAACGGTGCTGCCGCGGCGGCTAGAGCCGCGGCCGCGATGGCCGGATCTAGAAGCGCCGACAGAGGAAGCCATTAGAGAGAGTGAGGAGAGTTGAAAGCCACAGTGTGCGGCGGCTAGGGTTGGAAGAGAGACAGTGAGAGAGTGATAATGAGAACGAGCCGGCAGTATATATAAGCACCACATTGGCAACGGACATTTTATATAACCGTTTCCATTGATTTTACACCAGCGAGAGAGTAAACTTACTACCCAACTTACTAACAGGTACTCTAAATTACATATGAACGCAGAGACCACTTAGCAGCTAATGCTGCTACATACAGACTTGATACTGAAGTAAACAATTACATATATGCCACTACTAGCTAATGCTACTACTAGCAGCTGCTGATGAAGACTCGGCTTGTCGTCGCTGTACACGAGTGCGTCCCTCCGGCATAAGGTACCGTCGAAGATCTTGATGAAGAACCCGTTGTCGCCGTCGAACTCGAAGCACAAAAAGTGCCCCTGCTCAAGCTTGTACGCTTGGGCGAATGACTTCCATCCCTGGCCGAGGTACAAATTCCCCCCGGCACTCACGGCCGTCTTCACCGCCCAGCTGTCGTTCTCGCAGTCCTCCATCTTCAGATGCATGGTAGCTGCCACCATGCCTTGGAGCTTCTCTGCGAACGCCCCTCGGGAGTCTCAGGCGGCTCTCAATGCCCTTGTACAGGATAACCAAGAACTCGAAGCCGCGCAGCTCCGGGGACATGTCTTCAGAGGACGGTGAGGGCGACACCGACGGCGTGGCATTGCG
This sequence comes from Poa pratensis, assembly GCA_947311845.1. Taxonomy (NCBI): domain Eukaryota; kingdom Viridiplantae; phylum Streptophyta; class Magnoliopsida; order Poales; family Poaceae; genus Poa; species Poa pratensis. The sequence goes on along the minus strand of CAMZMU010000085.1, from coordinate 13,854,910 downwards.
GCTGCGCCCCCTACCACGGCCGCGCCCTCGTCCACGGCCGCGACCGCTGACGGTACCTCTCGCCGGGGACATGTCTTCAGAGGACGGTGAGGGCGACACCGACGGCATGGCATTGCCGCTGCGCCCCCTACCACGGCCTCGCCCTCGTCCACGGCCGCGACCGCTGCTGATACCTCTCGCCATGGATTTGGACGGAGGGGATCTGGCGAAGTTTGAATAACTGTAGGCGATGGACTGGGGCTTCAAAGAGACCGCTGCTGGTACCTCTCGCCATTTATACTCGCGGGTCTGCTCCGCCCACCTCCCCATCTGCCCATTCGCTAGCCTCCACGTATCAACATTTTCAACGGTTGGAAAATTCTATCCGTTACCATAGAGGCAAATATTGGAAACGGACAATTTTATTAACCGTTGCCAATATAATAGGTGACGGAGATTGGAAAGGGTCCGTTGCCAATGTAGGCGGGCCTGGTCAGGTTTGTACGCACCGACCGCGCGGAAAGCGCGATTCTCCGTCGCCTAACACCTGCCGTTTCCATAGAGGGGTATCCGATGTGTCGTTCTGTACTAGTGTTTGAAAATAGCAGAGGTCTAGGCGACTTGGCTAAACATTTAAATATTGCGCATCATGTGAGGGATCACAAGTTGGATTTTCTGGCTATTTCCGAGACGGGTAGACGAGATTTTCCAAGCGCTCTACTAGACCGCCTCTCAGGTGGTGTGGAGTTTGCATGGCATTCTTGTCCCCCTCGAGGGAGATCAGGCGACATGTTACTTGGCATTAAAACTGATACCATGGAGTTGTTGGACCGTTCGGATGGTGAATTTCACATTAAGTTTCATATTCGGAATAAGTCCGATAATTTTATATGGAGTTTGGTTGCTGTATACGGTGCTGCTCAAGAGGAATACAAGGCTGCTTTCCTACGTGAACTGGTTAATTTAGCTAAAGATAATCCATACCCTATTCTTATAGGTGGGGATTTCAATATGCTGAGGTACCGTCACGAGAAAAGTAAGGGCAGATTTGATGGTCATTGGTTTCTCTTATTCAATGCTGTTATCGATAGCTTGTCTCTAAGGGAGGTTCATATGACGGGGAGATAATTTACTTGGGCAAATAGTCTCCCCGAGCCGACGTTTGAAAAGCTGGACCGGGTGCTAATGGATTCCCGTTGGGAGGATAAATATCCGTTGGTATCGGTTCGGGTTTTGGAACGCATCGAGGCTTTCTCGGATCATGCCCCCATTCTCCTTTCTACCAGATCATTGAAACCGCCTGTAACGTCCCAATTCAAGTTCGAATTAGGGTGGTTGTTACGGGATGGATTTGATGAATTGGTTAAAAGGATTTGGGCTCAACCGGTTGCGGGTACCTCTGCTATCCAACGGTGGAATGGTAAGATACATAATTTGCGTGCATTCCTGCGTGGTTGGGCAAGGCATACAACCAGTGTCCTTAAAAAGGAAAAAGAGCGCCTGTGCTCAATCATTGAGGAGCTCGATAAACTTGCGGAATCACGCCCCTTATCTGCAAACGAGAATGACCTCAAACGGCATTCGAATGAGCAAGTGGGGCGGATGCTGCGAGAGGAGGAGCTCAAATGGTACCAACGATCTAAAGCCCAGTTCATTCTGCAAGGGGATTCGAATACGAGATACTTCCACAATGTCGCGAATGGCAGACACAGGAGGAAACTCATTCACTCCCTTCACCAAGATGAGGGCTTGATCGAGGGCCAGGACAAGCTCAAAGAGTATATTACTGACTACTATAAAGGTTTGTTCGGTGCTCCGGAGGAAGGCAACTTCACTCTATATGAGTCGCGAACAGATGATATTACCCAAGTTACTCTGGAGGAAAATAACCTGCTTATCGCACCCTTCTCTGAAGAAGAGATTAGCAAGGCTGTTTTCCAAATGGAACACAATAAGGCACCCGGACCTGATGGTTTCACGGCTGAGTTCTACCAGCATTTTTGGGAAACCATTAAGCCCGACTTGCTCGAGTTATTCGGATGTTTACATGCTGGAAAACTTGAACTTTTTCGCATTAATTTTGGGGAAATCGTCTTGTTGCCTAAAGTTCAGGAAGCTGAAAGGATACAACAGTATCGACCAATATGTCTCCTGAATGTTAGCTTCAAGATCTTTACAAAAGTAGCTACTATTAGGTTAAATTCGGTTGCTGATCATGTGGTAAAGCCTACCCAAACTGCCTTTATGCAAGGGAGGAATATCCTAGATGGGGTCGTGGTTCTCCACGAAACCGTTCATGAGATGCATACGAAGAAACTTAATGGGGTGATTTTTAAGATTGACTTTGAAAAGGCGTATGACAAAGTAAAGTGGCCTTTCTTACTACAAACTCTGAGAATGAAAGGTTTCTCCGATGAGTGGTGCAAATGGGTGCTCAATTTTGTTGCGCGGGGAAGTGTGGCGATAAAAGTCAATGATGACGTCGGACACTACTTCCAGACGAAAAAAGGTTTAAGACAAGGTGATCCTCTGTCGCCAATACTATTTAATATAGTGGCTGACATGTTGACCATCATGATCGAACGGGCAAAATCGGACGGCCAAATTGAAGGGGTGGTTCCACATCTTGTTGATGGGGGTCTTTCTATACTTCAATATGCAGACGATACAATTCTTTTTATGGAACATGATCTAGATAAAGCGACGAATCTGAAATTGATATTGTCAGCATTCGAGCAATTATCAGGATTAAAAATCAACTTTCATAAAAGTGAACTGTTTTGCTTCGGCGACGCACATGCCACAGCTGCTCAGTATGCCGAGATATTCGGTTGTGAGCAGGGTCAATTTCCTATTATGTACTTGTGTATACCAATACACTACCGGAAATTGACTAATGCGGAATGGCGTCATGTCGAGGAGCGCCTGCAAGCGCGTGTGTCAAGTTGGAAAGGAAAATTGCTGTCCCTCGGAGGAAGGTTGGTTCTCATTAATTCAGTACTCACTAACATGGTACTGTATATGATATCCTTCTTCCAATTGCCAAAAGGTGTCTTGAATAAGTTGGATTACTTCCGCTCAAGGTTCTTTTGGCAAAGGGATGGCGAGAAAAAGAAATATCGACTGGCTAAATGGGATGTTGTTTGTCGGCCAAAAGATCAAGGGGGGCTGGGTATTCATGATCTCTGCATCAAGAACTCGGCCCTTCTTGGGAAGTGGTTGTTTCGACTGCTGACCGAAGATGGCATTTGGCAAACTCTCCTTAAAAGAAAATACATTGGCTCAAAGGCGGTATCGCAGGTGTACTGGAAACCTGGTGATTCCCATTTTTGGGCTGGCCTAATGGCGACTAAGAAACATTTCTTTCGCTTTGGTGTATTTAATACTCCCTCTGATCCAGAAAAACAGTCGCACATACAGCTATGTACTTGTACTAAGCAAGTTCAATTCCCACGCCCCTTTTAGTGGATCGGAGGGAGTATTAAGAATGGCACGGAGATTCGTTTCTGGGAGGACAAATGGTTAGGCAATACCACCCTCCGGGAACAATACCACGCTTTATATGATATTGTTCGACATAAAGGGGACACGATAGCCGCTGTTATGCAGAGTTCGCCCCCTAACGTGTCGTTCAGATGAGATTTAATTGGTCCAAGATTAACATCTTGGAACGCCTTGTTGGCACGGTTGGCTTCGGTGCACCTCACACAAGGTTCCGATGAATTTCGGTGGAAGCTATGCGGGAACGGAAAATTCTCAGTAGACTCCATGTATAGGGCGCTTGTGCATTCTGATATCCCGGTCGATGATAATAAAAAGATATGGCATATGAAGATTCCAGTTAAAATTAAGGTTTTTACGTGGTATCTTCGTAGGGTGTCATTTTAACTAAAGATAACCTTGTCAAATGGAACTGGCATGGAAGTACTAAGTGTATGTTTTGTCCTCAACAAGAGACAATAAAACACTTATTCTTCGAGTGTAGTTTTGCACGTTCTATATGGTCATTCGTCCAAATAGCGTCTAACTTATATCCTCCCAAGTCTGTGACCAACGTTTTTGGTAACTGGTTACATGGGATAGACAAGAAGCTTAGAACAATTTTTAGGGTGGGAACGATTGCCGTTATATGGTCGCTATGGCTTTGTAGAAATGACAAGGTTTTCAATGACAAAGATGTTTCCATTTTGCAGGTACTTTACCGGTGCACAAATACTCTCCGTACGTGGTCCACCTTACAACGCGCGGGAGATCGAAACCTCTTTACGGAGGCATGTGCACGGCTAGAGGAAGTGGCAAGGGACATTTTGTCACAACATGGGTGGCCGCTTGATCGCCGGATTGGACCTCCATAGGCTGCTGAGCTCGCTATGTCATAGGCGTCTTACATTACCATGATGGTTGTAATTTGTTTATTTATGCACTTTTTACTATTTCCGTTCGGATTGCGGCTGTGTGCATTTGTTATGCAGAGGCCGGGTGTAATACTTAAACTTTGAGTAATAAAGCCCTTTATCAAAAAAAAAATGTATTGGTGGTGGTGGTGTGTATATGGTACTTATGTTTCTCAAAAGGATATAAACCAATGGTGAGATGAGTCGATAAAAGAGATAAGCGCACACCGCCACGTAAAACTATGATTCGGATTTGACATTTCAATCATCTGCTGAAATAACATTTAGAAATCATCCTTGACCTAGCGAAGGCCTTTGCTAGTCGACCAACGTGGCAGCTTTAGCTAACATGGCACTCGTGTGTACATTATATCATTTGTTGCTGATATGATAATTTGAAAGTAGCAATATGATGCCCATCAAAACTTAGAGATAATCAAAATCATAACAAAAACATACCGCACAAGTAAAAATAAGTTTATTTAAACATTTTAAATAAAGAAAAGTAGTAAGTGATAAATAAGTTACCAATTGTTCAGTAGCTTCAAAATAATATGTAATCATATTTTCTGCATTCCTGGACTTACGACATCTATCAAATGATAACATTTTATATTAGATTTAAACTATTAATACTTTACCAACTTTAGGATTATTTATCTATTTTTTTATGAATTTACTTTGTTTTCACTCTACTTCCTCACAATCTTTCATTTCCTTGAAAAATTGGCTAAATCATGGTTTTTCCTCGATTCTTTTTTATTTAGCCTTTCCAGAAAATATTTGATTTGCAAACTCAACCTTTTCCTTAGACGTGAACATTTTTATCACTTAAAAAATTGTCATTCGGGCTCCACACATCTGCTAAATGACTCATGGTCTGTAAAGTAAACGATATCTGAGACCTGGATGTTCGAATGGTACTCTTTGATCAAAGCCGTGGGGGCTAATGAGTACTTATCTGTAAACAATGTGACAATATCAAAATTTAACTCATTGGACCCTTGATCTCTCAACCATATATACATGGTCGTACAGAAGAATTGTATAATATGTGCACATAACTCCTGGTTAGTTAGTCCTTTAGTTTTGAGTAATTCATGACATACATAAATACATCTGCTCTAGAAAGTTGCACGAGTCAAGATCAACCACTACTTAACGAGCCTCGAGATTAGTTGTAGGCCCTGCCCTTGGGCAGGGCTGGAGAGGGGCGACCGCCCCGGGCCCGTGAAAATCCAGGGCCCAAAAAATACGTGCGTCTTGCCTTCGTTGGCCCAAATTCACAATGTGCATAGCAGGTAGAGCAGAGCATCTGTGCAACGACCGTAGCAAGAAAAGGAGGTCCGATTTCACAGTAGCCACTAGCCAATCAAGGCCCCGAGGATGGCGATCAATCCGCGCTAGGTGTCCATACACGAGATGCTCCTCTTGACAGTTTCTTTTACTACTCGTTTTGATCTATTTTTTAGAAGAATATATATTACTGTGGTTTAAGATTTGTGAGTTCCACCTGATAATCAGTAATATTTTATTGAATTAATAATCTCTTATTTTCTATTATTGATTGGCTATAAACTATAGGATGAAATTGATATTCATACCATCACCACCCACTTTTTATCTTAGCCAAAAAAACTATATGCATAGGCATATCTCTTTCCACGCACTAACACACTCGAGATGGAGTCCTCTTACTCGCAGTTTTTATGATGTGCATAGTTCTTCTCACACATCGATTATGATATGATGATATTGATACCATCTCGCTCACTTAGTTTTGTTACTTGTAATTCATATTATATCTAGGACTTTAAAATGTCTTTTTAATATTCAGGCAAGAGATCATTTGGATGTACTTATCGGGTTTCATGGTAATATTTTATTAGTATGGTTAGGTATTTAGTAATGTTTGGACTTTTATAGTAAGGGCCTCAAATTTATTTTCGCCCCGGGCCCTCGAAATCTCAGGACTGGCCCTGATTAGTTGCATGCATGTGGTTCTAAATTAAATGGCCAAATATATATATCAACCTGTACATAGGCATATTAGATTTCTCCGAAGTCAACATGGAGAAATTATTCCAACGGTGCTTGGTCCCTGATGATGAAAAGACTGCTCCAAGACATATCCAATCTGATAGCTTGCACACCAATATGCTTTCAAAGAAAACCAATGGGAGCTGGCAATTGCACACCATGCATTCTATGTGTATGCATATGGTCCTACTGCTTCGAGCTTCCATTTGTTTTTTCTTGAAAAAACCAAAGTAGCAGCTTGTACTACAATGTAAAAGATGGCAAGCTAGCTAGATCACACGGGTGCTTTCCAAACAATTCCTAATCGTACTTGCACCGGAGATTCCAACTCGTGAAGTGGACAGAAAACACACCTTTTGCAACCTCTATAAGAGGGAGCCATCCCTTGTGTGCTATCAAACCATCCAAGTTTCCTCTTCCGCACAAGGTCGGTACGGTAGCCACAAGCCCACAAGCTATAGCTAACTAGCTAGTATCCTCCAGCACGTTTCAAAGTTTTCCTTGAGTACTCTTCAAGGTACACTCAGAGATTTGTGAACACACTCACATCTAACATTAGGCCATTAGAAGAAAGATGGATCGTGTGATGAAGCTGGCATCGGAGCGGGCGGTGGTGATCTTCACCCTGAGCTCCTGCTGCATGTGCCACACTGTGACACAACTCTTCCGTGACCTCGGGGTCAATGCACAGGTGCATGAGTTGGACGAGCACCCTAGGGGAAAGGATATGGAGAGAGCTCTCCTCAAACTACTCGGGAAAGGCCCGAGTGTCCCGGTGGTGTTCATCGGCGGGAAGCTTGTGGGAGGGACAAACAAGGTCATGTCTCTGCATCTCAGTGGTGAGCTGGTCCCAATGCTGAGAAATGCAGGCGCCCTCTGGCTATAGGGTGGGCAAAGAGTTGCCACATGGAAATAAAATTTTGTTAAAGAGTGTGGAGTACACGCATATTTTTTTTAGAATAATCTGATGAACTAGCCGAGCAAGGATTTTCATCCTTTTCCGAGAATGATTTAGGTTTATTTGAGAGGCATAAAATATCAAGATGTTTCTCACTCGCTAGAGTGAGCTACATACATGCTTTTTGTAATCATCATTTTGATGTTTCTTTTGTAATTTGTAACTTGAGTCTTTATTTGTGTGCATGTACTCTGACCATTTTTAAAGAGGCAACTAATAATAATATCTATTCACAATCTGTTGTTATATATATACAGATGATATGTTCATAAATTTAATGTAGATGCATTGATCATTTCAGTTATCCTATTTTTCTGGTTGTTTTAGTTATTTGGAGGTTACACTTGCATTGATATTTTCTCCATTAAATATTGGCACTTTCCAATCCAGGCTGAGTCTCAGCATGGTAATGCAGCGGGCTTGGATGAATAGAGCTCCTTCAGATCCATAGCCATGTCATGGTCCGCAATTTTTTCTCATGCCGTACCGCTAGATATGCATCTATTCATGGAGAAAAACAAACAACATCAACAATAATTTGTACATAGACAACAATCACAATAATACACAACAAAAGAACAAACAACTATAGCCCCTAACACAATCCCTAGATGGGCGAGGGAGAAGAGTTACCACACGAGTGTTAGGTTCGGTCACATGTTTGGTATTTGGGACTAAGATCATCCACTATGTGTGACATAAAAATGATTCAATAGCTTGTATTAAGCGATTTGGCACATAGTAGAGAATCAATGCGATTTATCAGACTAAAAAAGCGGAGCAACTACTCGCTTCTGACACACAAAGAATAGAGCGGGCTGCTCGTGAGGTATAAGTTATAACGGCAGGAGTATGCAGCATAGAAAAAGGAGTTATTTGCTATGTTGTAGGTCCCAACATTGCATGTCTGAGCAATGCTATAAGCAACATAAATATATATATACGATTCTAAACCCTGACTGCATTATGTTTCAACTGATTCAGTATAGTGGATGTTCTAAGGTCTCACATGGGTGTGTGTGGGGGAGAGGGGGGGGGGGGGGGGGGGTCACATAGATAGTAACATGCATTATCATGCAATGACAACTAGGTGCATTGGTGTCATGAAATAGTATTAAGTGGGAAAAGAGATAAGATTGGTAACATATTTTGTGTTACAATTATATAACGCTTCTCCGAAAATTCATTTTGGCACCCGAGCACATCTACTCTCTATATCATGTCCGTACATGCACTGCAAGATTCGTGTCACACGGTTCACTTCAGAATTTTCTACCACAGTAAATACAAATGGGTCCCCGCATTAAATGATATCGGTGCCATCACCTTTTAGCCGGACGAATTATTTTATTGAATTAATAATCTCGTATTTTATATTATTGATTGGCTATAAACTATAGGATGAAATTGATATTCATACCATCATCACCCACTTTATATCTTAGCCAAAAAAAACACTATATGTATAGGCATATCTCTTTCCACACACTAATACATTCGAGATCGAGTCCTCTTACTCGCAGTTTTTATGATGTTGCATAATTCTTCTCACACATCGATTATGATACGATGATATTGATACCATCTCGGTCACTTAGTTTTGTTACTTGTAGTTCATATTATATCTAAGACTTTAAAATGTATTTTTAATATTTATGCAAGAGATCATTTGGATGTACTTATCGGGTTTATTGGTAATATTTTATTAGTATGGTATTTAGTAATGTTTGGACTTCTATAGTAAGGGCCTCAAATTTATTTTCGCCCCGGGCCATCGAAATCTCAGGACCAGCCCTGCTTTTTAATTTTGGCTAGTTGTGTGGGTGCAAAATATGTAAGGCTAAAAAGTCAGGTACGGTGAATGTAAAATCAGGTCATGTTTTCAGATTACACATCGTGTTTCACGTAGATACCTGATAGCGAGTTTTGGGAGAAGCTATCTAAAAGACTAAATTTTCAAAGTACATATAGAAAACTTCCTTGTTACAATTTTTATGTCGACATTGTCCTTTGCGGGAACCGCAAGATTCAAAACTCTAATCTGTGTACGTCGTGTGCGCGAGCGAGAGGCTACTGCTGGTGAAGGTGTAGTGTCGTACAAGATTGGGCCATAACAACATATCACATATCATCCTCGAGGTTGGGTTCTCATTAGATTCTTAATAATACTATCCAATTGTTATGTAAGATACTTTGGCATATACGTTCAGCAGTTCTAGTTATTTTAGCAACAGAAAAGGCCATATTAGAGTTTCATACAGGGCCCAATTTGCCGGCTTGGCCCTGCGCTCGAGGGTTCCACGTCGGGATCGCGCGCATGGAATTTTGGCGTCCATGTTCATTTAATAGCACTGCAAAGGAGAAATAAGCATCCAGACTTAGAGTCCTCTCAACCTGAAGGTGAAAGTATGATGATGATAGAGATAGATAGAGAAATTACCGCAGGCATCAGTTGCTATCCATGTCCAGAAGGGAATCTAAATCCTTAAAAACTGGGTAGGATGTCAGTTGGAGAATGGAGGATAGAATATGATTGTTAGAATCCTAGAATCTTCAATTTCGGTAGAACGATAGGAGGAGGGGAAAACCTGTACCTCCTCCGTGGTTTGGGTCACTCGAGATGCCGTCCATGGTGGACGGCGGCGGTGATTGCAGAGTGTAGGTGGCGGCGGTGGTGGAGCTTCCCGTGGGCACTGCGCAAACCCTAGATCGGATGGGTGCATCGGTGGGGCGGTGGAGCACGACTAACCTCGTGACCTGTGCCTCCGGCCCCCCACCTGTCTTTATAGCGCAGGCCACAAGGGCCCACCAACCAGTGTACGGTTGGACGCCCCCGATCAGGGCGTGATCAAGGGTCCGGTGTGACCGTTGGGTCACACGGGAGGAGATCAACCTAACATTCTCCCCCTTGATCTCAACTTTTACTTTTAACTATATACTTTTCGCTTTACTCGTTTCATCACAGATCAGTACATAGAGCATGTTTCATCGTCACAGCTCAATTGCCGATAGAATCAGACAGCTACAATATACGTCTCTGTTTTGAAACAAATCTTTACTTTTGGGCCTCTTTATTGTCCGGAAATAATATAGACTATACCATAAACCCATGTCGACTATGTGTTCTCCAAAACACACTGGGCGGTAAGCCTTTAATTAGCAGATCTGCAAACACTTGTGTGTTTCTTTTATCTATTCCTCTTATGCTCCAAGCATTTCAACATAATTCCGGACTTTCTCCTTTACAACGTATAACTCTGTGTCAATGTGTTTGGCACCACACTTGACTCGTTGTCTTAGGAGTGAATTACTTAATGGTTATTGCTGTTGTCAACCATTATCAATTCCGGGTACAGGTTTCCTTAACCATTTTGCCTATCCCTCAGCCTCATATGATGCTATAACATATCTTTACATCACACTGATGTCAAAACTTTATTCTTTGGAGATTTTCCACACAAAAACTCCAAATGTGAAATTTAGCGACAATTGTGGATTTCGCTATACATTTCACAAATTCTTTCAGAGTACTCACAACCTTTTGAGAGCACTTTATAGATCTATCTTTGTACTCACAACCTTTTGAGAGCACTTGTTTCTTTTAGCATGAGGCCATATCTTTGATTCCATTCCAGTGATCTATATCTGGATTGGACATTGCCAAAACAACCCGGATACGTGAATTGTCAGGGTAATATTGAGCAACAACAGCGAAGCATATGGTACCATATCCATTTGATCCGTTCTATGTTATCTCTTGGAACACTAAAGTTCCCAATTCCATTACCCTTGACAATAAGAACAGGCGTAGGTTTTCTCGACATGCATGCTTTAGAGACTTCTTCTCAGCATGTCCATGCGATATTTCTAATACCCCTTTTCTTCTTTTCTTAGTAAATCTCGATACTTTTAACGAGAGACACTCTACCGAGAATACTCTTTTGAGGACAAGAACTTCTTTTCTCTGCCGGTAGTAGATTGACATCACCACTAGCAAGTAGGATATCATCCACATACACAGGATTAGGGAATGAATTTCCCATTCTATAAGTTTGTAGAAAAGCGATTGTCCTCTCATTCTCTTTAACCCAAAATAACTTCTGATTCTAGAGACTTGCTCTAGTCCGTAAGATCCCTTGTGTTCTTTACTTTCATCTGATGTAACTCAGATCATTATGTGCCATTATCACTCATTATAATCTGTTTATTCTCTTAGCGCAAATCTTTCGATTTAAAATCGCTTTTTACATATTTCCTTTGGAGTCACATTGGCGTTGTAGACCCTTTATAGCCTACTGTTTTGGCTCCATTGGAAATTACTTATGAGTCCCAAACATCGTCGGGATTCACATAGTCTCTAATCATTAAGACAAGTAGACACTTGTCAAAATCGATTGAGCGCTGCTTATAATTTCTGTAAATGAGGTGGGATCAACCTTCATTTAAATTTCTCTGATATAGACTTTATAGTCATCTGTTTTTCTCATATGGGGATGTTGTTGCTCTGTCATTGCCTAGAGGCAATTAATTCTGTAGTCTTCTATCGCCAAAAGGCAATAGCTCTTACAAGGACCTAAATCACAAGATCCATGTTTACTTGTTCATCTCTATTATAAAGCAACAAGCTCCCCCAGATAAAATCTATTCGAGCCTTAGGTATGTTCATACCATGCTCCCCCAGATTACTCCATTTTCTCCAAAATGGTGTATCCTTAATCCTTTTTATTTGGGTTTATTCTGTTAACCTGTCAATCTGTCTTCTTTATGGCACTTTGAGTACCGTCCTTAGTCTCCTTTCGGAGCTGTAAAAGATCCAGAATAAATCTATCTCTTTACTTTAGGGGTATCATTATTATGACCGTCGTACTCCCCAGACGATCACAATTCATCATAGATCACTTAGATGCATAATATGCATCACATTATCTGAAGTATAGGGGAGTTTATTCTGTAACATTCTCTATCTCCCCCTCGAAATGTGGCAAGAACCTTTTTGCCACAATTTCGAAACTTTGATTATCTGCTTTATTCAATATGAAGTTATCTTTTAACGTATGGGAGTACTTTTTCCTCATTCCTTTTCAAAACTCACAAGAGTTCTTTCTCAATGGTACTGCAAGTCACACTTGCATAACATTCTTATCTTTAGGTTCATTTGTAACTTTATTCTCTTTTGACTCATTAAGTGCTTTATAACTATGACACATAAAGTGTGCGGTCGATATAAAAACACATGAGTCATCACATCTTCTTCCTGTCATACAGGATAAGTCCTTTGTCAAAATTTTCTCCCGCCATGCGGGTATTTTCCCAGACTTTTCCCACCACGTGGGTATTATTATCGTCTTTTCCCGTCATGCGGGTAATTAAGAGACACAGATGCCACAATTGGCTCTTTAGACTGCATATTCAATCATCAAATTCAGAAATAAATCTGAATACTCTTTTATACACATGCTTAATCCAACGTTAGTCAAATTAAGCATTCATGTTGCTCGTTTAAAAAATTTCTTCACATAGAGTACATGAAAGAAATTCGTTAAACAAAACTCTGAATGATTTATTTGTTTTCTGCATGGAGAGTACATGAAAGACATTTGTCAAACAAGACTCTCGATGATCTATTTGTATTCTTGGATTAACATCCAAGAATTCTTTTTCTTTTGCAGTCATTCTTTAGAGAGAACATACTCTCTCACTTTATGACCTTTCTTGGTCATCTTTCGGGTCACAAGTACCCATTCTTTTGCTTTCACGAATGAAAACATGAGAATCTTTGTCTGAGAAAATATTCAATAATAATAAACAATAATGAGCATAAAAATAACCCTACGTTGGTCTGGTTAAAGATATGCACATTAAATCTTTAAAACTTTCTTCTATATTCTAAATCACCGTTGGGCAGAATTAGAATGAAACATCATCTTTCTACACTAATTCTACATCACCGTTGGGCAGAAATAGAATCAATGCATAAAACTCATAAACAATATGATGATAATATTTCTATTGCAATAAAGAACTCTGTTTGGAAAATGACATTATCATCAACTCTATTTCAGCGGAAACATGAAATATACATTGAAATCATATAATTATAGTACTGTTATCATCAACGTTGGTCAGAAAATAACAATACCATAATTAATCTGTTAAACAAGTATTTCTCTTTTTCCTCCTCTCTAATTAAATTTTCCCGTTGGTTCCAATTTAATTAGAGAAGAGTCATTTTACTTTACAGCAGAAACTGTAATGTATTCTCTGTATTTCACAAACATTGCACTGTTTAACATTTAACAAATCATGATTATGTTATTAACAACGTTGGTCGTAGAATAACAGAATCATAATTGTTTCAATAATTCCTTTAAACATGCTCTTGTAATTTAATTCTTTCTTTATTTCTGTTTACACTTTAAGAGCGCTTTTATTTATTTGCAGCGGAAAAAACATGAATAAAATTCATGAACTTTATACTTTTCACAACTATTTCTATCACTGTTTGTGCAATTAAAACTATATCACCGTTGGGCAATAAAAGAAATAAATGCACCTTTTAACACATAATAAACAAATCATGATCATGCTATTAACAACGTTGGTCATTTAATAACAGAATCATAATCATCTTAATTCTCACTTTAAATCATGATAATGCTATTAACAACGTTGGTCAATTAATAACAGAATCATAATCACCATTAATATCACTTTAATCAAGCTTTTAATTCTCACTTTAAATCATGATAATGCTATTAACAACGTTGGTCAATTAATAACAGAATCATAATCATCATAAATATCACTTTATCACGCTTTTATTCTCACTTTATTGCTTTTAGCAATTACTTTTAACTATTTGCAGCGGAAATAATTCTATCACAAACTTTATATTTTCCAGAAACATTTCTGTCACTTTTCTGTTTTTCTAAACAAAATTTCGTTGGATAATTTTGAATAGAAAGAACTAGATGAAAATTGCCCAAAAAATTGGACAAAAAAATATAAAACAACTTCTGGAAAAAATAACAGAAAACTGTCCATTTTCGGCCCGCAGTGAAAAACGCGCGGCCCATTTTCTTTTCTTTATTTGTCGCCTGAGCGTCGGGTACGCGGCCCACGGCCTGTTGAGAGACCGCGCTAACTGCCGCCCGAAGCGACGCGGAGAACGGCCCACGACCGCGGCCTCCTTCAACTTTCGGCCCACTGGCCCGCTTTGGGAGTTAGGGTTCGCTGCGCCGCATCCTGGCCGTTCGTTCGATCCGACGGCTGTCCGTCCTTTTCGGTTGAACAAAAACGTCCCGACCGAAAAAATCGCCATTTCCTGTCTTTGCCTCTGCTCTCTTCTGCACCGCGTGCCGGCGGCGGCGCCAGGGGCACGCCGGTGGCCGGCGGCGACGCCAGGCCGCACGCGCCACCGCTGCCCTTTCTTTCCCTCCCCTCCCGCTCTGTCTCTCGCTCACCACGCGCTGCTCAGAGGCGCGGCTGCGCCCCCTCTGCTCCTTTGCGCATCCGGCGACGGCGAGCCCGTGCGCTCCCGCTGCCCTCTTGTGCTCGGCGAGCAGCTCGTGCAGTGGCGGCTGGGCGGCGCGCACTTTGCCCTCGAAGGGGTTCGTCCTTTCGGCGGTGGCGAGGTGTGTGCCCCCACCGCCCGTGTTCTTCGTCCAGTGCCTCGGCATGCCGATGCGCACTGGATCGAGAGGAACGGCGCGGCCCTTGCGGCGCTTCTTTTCCGGTGAGTTCCGGTGAGTTTTCTTTTCTTTGCCCCTGCATCGGGGTTCCACGGGAGGATTTTGCTTTGCTGTTTTCTATTTGTTTTGCTTTTCAATTGCTACCGAAAAAGAAAACTAGGATCCAAATTAGCTCTGATACCATTGTTAGAATCCTAGAATCTTCAATTTCGGTAGAACGATAGGAGGAGGGGAAAACCTGTACCTCCTCCGTGGTTTGGGTCACTCGAGATGCCGTCCATGGTGGACGGCGGCGGTGATTGCAGAGTGTAGGTGGCGGCGGTGGTGGAGCTTCCCGTGGGCACTGCGCAAACCCTAGATCGGATGGGTGCATCGGTGGGGCGGTGGAGCACGACTAACCTCGTGACCTGTGCCTCCGGCCCCCCACCTGTCTTTATAGCGCAGGCCACAGGGGCCCACCAACCAGTGTACGGTTGGACGCCCCCGATCAGGGCGTGATCAAGGGTCCGGTGTGACCGTTGGGTCACACGGGAGGAGATCTGACGAGATTGCATAAAGATTAAGACATGGCTGGTATTAGTTGCTGCTATGATTTGACTTTTGAGGTAACCTGGGAACAGGCAGGCTTATCATGCTAATTCATATCGAAAAATAGAGGCATAAGATCCGCATAAGTGTCGGCACATCAAGGTTGGCATACAGCCGCAATGTAGGTTATGGTCTCGTGATGCACATGCCGAAGCATATTGTCAAAGAGGCTATCGTGTACGGAGAATACTGTTAAACCTCTCTAGCTGTGAAATAATTACTCCCTCGGATCCGTTATAAGGGTCGTACGGATAAAACCTAGCTAGTAGAACTTGCATGAGTGTCTTGCGACATTTTTTCGGATAGGAGGGAGTACTCTATTAGTCATGTACTACTGTTATAATGTACATGCTTTCGCAACTCTCCTGCCGTATTGTTATAGAGAAAACCTCTCTAGTTGTATTTGAAAATTGTTTGCTGCAATCTCCAAAACATTCGAGCTAAGTTGTACTCCGAATGCAGTCCAGTGGTACACTTGCTGTCAGCCTGCCCGCATGTAGAACTTGCAGAACTCTTTTCATTTCGCAGTATGGTCTACGTCATAGATTCGATCTGAAGAGCTGCACTATACATTCTGCTCGCAGGAGCTAAGGCTATCCCTTGAGAAAGTGAGGAGCCAAGAATGAACGAAGAACCATAAGATTCTTGAGGACCTATCTAGATTGCTCTAGCCCAGAACACTAGACTTCTCTTTCCAGGTGAAGAGTATCATGGCAGATCAGGAGTATAAAGAAATCTCTATCAGCACATATATCGATTCGTTACGTCCTGGGCTGCTTGCGTCATGGATTAAAACTGGAGAAAAATAATGAAACAACTGATAAAATATATCTGACTTTCTGCAGATGCTTGCAACATGTAGCAACTGTGTGGTGCCACATGCAGCATCTCTCTATCTCTGAACTTTTCTTCCTTCAGCAGAATTTTGTAGGGCTGATTCGGTGTGGATGTCAAAGAAAAACTAAGGATTGCACCATCGTCGGTATTGCAACGCCTAATGTCTGATACAGCCAGGCGATGATGTGGTTTTCGCAAAGATGAAGCGGCTAAATCTTGACAGGAAAAGCCAACAAGTTGGACAGATTCTGTGCCTACAGATAAGGCTGATGAGAGACTGAGAGCTCTGCCGATGCGATTCTCTGAACCTGTGGCGACTCATCGCCGGTTACCCAGAAGCAAGCTGCGCTAGCTGGTCGATCGAAATCGGTTCCTTACAAGCATCCGTACCGTATGTGCATTCGCCATCGTTGTCGACACGGTTCTTGTCGCCGCAGGGGGCGGTATTTTTCCACAGTGTTTGAGTAAAAAAAATCAGGTTGGTGGAAAGTGCAGGGTGTTCACCAGGGCAATTCTTTACCGTTGCTGCCACCGAATGCAATCTTCAGTTTTCTATCATATGCTATACTATTTATCTATATTTTTTAGACCGACAGCTTTCATATACCATAATTATCAACGAAAACCGGGTAAAACCAAGTTGTTCATCTATTTGTAAACATATGAATCAGTACTTCAGTAGCAACCGACCCTAGTAGGATATGTATATGTTTGATTTTTCTCAGTAAGGTGATTTATCTGAGAAGCATCTCAATTTCTTCTCATTTGAATATAGCGTGTGTGTGTTTTGCATTGCACTTGGTTTTCTTAGAAAATATTAGTGCACATTGCATCCTGAGCTATGTTTTGAGCTCAGTATCAAATATATCTATATATGAGGTAGAGATGCCTCTAACTTCCGATTAAAAAAAACTCCCAACTTCTTGATCAAATTATTCTACGCAGATTTGTCGACTAAATGAGGACGAAGGAAGTATCAAATATTTCAATACTTTCCACATATACTATTTTTTGATAAGGGGATTTTATTACTTAAGAGTTTTAAGCACAGATACTATTTAGAAGTCCCTGTAACTATCAAAAGCCAATTGCACCTCTTCACAAACGACGATGGTTTAACTAATGTGGCACCCATGTGTCATTGTTTTCGTTCATATGGTAATTTGTATGAAGCTAGAAAATGTTGGCTGGATTGTCCTCTTGCAAACAAGCTATATGCAGAAAGAAACAATCTCCGCGACAGAAGAAAATGATATTTCTCGGTTCACATGTCATAGCAGATATGTCTATTTTGTAGGTCTGCGTTAATGCTTGTTTATGTCACCCGACTTCACCCCGTAGCGCCAAAAGAGTGGCCTCATTCATTCACTTCTATTTTCCAAAACTGAAGGATATTACTCTTAAACCGTGCATTGGAATTACGATTCACGGCGAGCTCTTTGAACTTAAATTCTTCAAAAAATATTTTCTTTGAGTGCAATTCTTCTAGTTGACACAATCATATATGTTCATTACCAACAGGGTTGATTCTATCAATCATCCCAATAAATAAATAAGTAATATAACATGGGATTAAGGGAAAAGCCTGACTGCACTCACGATTGAGTGGTCCTAGATTTGCTGACCAATTAACGAAAAGTTTGATAATTATACAAACAAAGTACTTGCATCCCATAAACGGAGATAAAGTCAAAGGCAACATATTCTGGGGTTTGAACAATTTAAGTAAGTATTCACTAGTAGGAAAACCCTTATAGGGAGGTTGGCATTCCGTGGCGCACCCTTAATTGGTGCGCCACAGAAATATTTTTTGTGGCGCACCAAGCCCGGTGCGCCACAGAAAGTCACATTTTTATGGCGCACTAAACCACATGCGGTGCGCCACAGAAATGTCACCTTTCTGTGGCGCACCAATCTTGGTGCGCCACAGAAAGTCACATTTATGTGGCGCACGTGGCCAGGTGCGCTACATAAAGTTATCTGGGGGCGGGTAAAATTTGAAAAAAAAAATTCTGTGGCGCACCAAGTTTTTTTTTTCAAATCCCCCCCGGTGGATCGCCTTTTTAGTCTTGCAGGAAGTAAAATAAAATGATAAAAAATTCAATAAATAAAATCCTTTCAGATGTTGTTAGGTATGAGTGTCTAGTAGGTATAGAAATTTTGAAATATGAATTTTCACCTTTTCTGCAACAAACAGAAAAAAACTTGTAATGGCCATAACTTTTGCATACGACGTCGAAATAACGTGTTTTATATGCCAAAAAAACTAGAGAAAAATCCGAGTTCGAATCCAGCCGGGTTTACCCGGTCAGCAATTCACAGATTCCTCAAATTCCAAAAGAAAAGAAGTTATTTCAAACAGACGAGTTTTCGCAGCAAAATCAAAAAAAAGAAAAAAAATCAAAAAGTCCAAAATAAACACAGAAATGTATAACAAAGAAGATTGTTGATTTTTTTTGAAGTGTTTTGACTTTTTTTGACTTTTTTGATTTTTTTGGATTTTTTTTGGATTTTTTGGATTTTTTAATTTTTTTGAATGTTTTGGATTTTTTGGATTTTTTGAAATTTTTGAAGTTTTTTGAATTTTTTTGGATCTTTTGAATCTCCTTTTGAAACTTTAGAAGTTTTTGAAAAATCTGAAATTTAAAAACACACATTTATAACACATACCACACATATACACATACAAGACTTAAGAGGGTTCATATGATATATATATCACTAAGAACTTGAGTAGCACAAAGGATGGGTGACCTAGCGGGAAGGTATCAGTTCAAAAAATTCAAAAAATATGAAAATAATTCCAATAATTAGGATTTTTCAAATTATTTCATATTCTGGTTTTTCTGATTTTTTTAAAACTTTTTATATTTTTTTGCATTTTTCGAATTTTTTGAATTTTTTGAGAAATCTGTGGCGCACCTGGCTTGGTGCGCCATAGAATTGTGCGCCACAGAAAAAAATTTAGTGGCGAGAATTCTGTGGCGCACCCAGCAATTTGGCGGGTGCGCCACAGAATCCCAAAAAGGTGCGCCACAGAAAGGCCTTTTCCCACTAGTGATTATATTACAGCACTAACTTATAACTCACAATAAATATCTTGAAGATGACTATTATAGAAAAATCACAATGTAAAGTCATTACAGTCATACTCAAAATGATTTATTCTGATTGGATGAATAATCTATGCTTTTATAGATATTAGATAGTAACTTAAAGAGGATAAGAGGAGTCCCTGGATTGTCTTCTTTTAAAGTGTACCTTTGATGTTAGACACTAGGATTATGCTTGTCTTAAAAAAACTTGTTTTTTCTAAAGAACAGACGGATATTTAAATGCTCGTTTGCTTATATTATTATTTTTGGCTGCCTTGAGTATTTGGATTATCAGCTACAGTAAAATCTTCATGCGTGAAGACCCATCTTATCATAGATGAAGGCTATTTATTTGAATAAATTAATATTGGTTGGCCATAGGGATAAATTATAATATGCTTAACAATTTAGATATTTGGTAGCTAATACATATTTTTCCAACTTATTAATGCCCTTTGAAATGTTCTGTGCTATGTTTATGTTTAGATATGTGGCAGTGACAAACTCTCCCACTATGTTACTTGAAAAATAAGAATACATATAAGACCTTTGTTACGGCTAGTCTCGCTTTCGCTTGCGTCTAGTCTACCATTTGCCGGCTGGGCAGTTGGAAAATTTCATGTCGCAAGGTGTCATTTTTACTTCCTAGGAATATAGGTTTACTTTCAATCCCGTGCGTTGTTTAATTATGCAAAATCCAGATATGATTTTTTGGTCTGATGCTTAGCAACAATGCTAGCAAGTTGCATGTGATATCATGTATTTTATATAAGTAATAATGAGGTTTCTATTAAGATATGTAAGATAATGATATATAGGTCTGAGATTGTTAACCATGCCTCCCATGCGGTATATATGATGGTAGTATGATATATATCGAGTGATAGACGAATATAAAGGTGCGTGGAGGTGGAGCTGCACGAATGATATATTTATATATGTTGCAATCAATCGATCTCGATTCGCTGCATCACACTACTGTTTGTATATACACTAAGCTGTAAATCCATTGAGGTAAGCACCAGCAAGAGAGAGATAAAGCGACCGATGCCTCTTGCTACTTGCTTTTCATGACCAGAAACTTTACATATCTCTTTTCATCTGCATGCATCAATGCCTTTAATTTTTACTACATATACCAAAACCACAAGTGGAAATGCTGGATAGATAAGGCAGACCATGGTATCTAGCCATAGCCAAAAGGTATGGAGTGCTGGGTGCCACATTTTATGAGCATCTATATGATAGCTCAATTTTTATATATGTTTGACTTTGTTTTTTCATTAGCTTCTCTATTTTATGATGGAATAGAATTGATTTTTACTGTATATTTGTATATGCAAAAACTAGCTGGTCAATGAATATGTGTTCGTGATACGCACATGCAATGTTGTGTGTAAGTGTCATACAATACATTATCCATGGACCTACGTTTTTCATATTATTGTCGTTGTATTGTTTATGTGTTTTCACTTTTCATTTTTAGTTTTTATATATCAGCAATGGTAAGGCGGTACATATATGTTCTTGTGCAACTGAGTGTAACTTTCCTAGAAGCATATATATCATCGAATATCTAAAATAATATTCGAGAAACTAATCTATTGAAGTTTTTGGAGGAAAATAATGTGATTTTCATAGACCAAAGTAAATGATATTACTCCTAGTCCTAAGGAGGTACCCTGGGCTGCTCATGTTGACAGTGCAATGCAGGCACCCCAGATTCGGATGCCCACGGCACCACAAAGCTCTCTCTCTCTCTCTCTCTCTCTCTCTCTCTCTCAAACTATAGAAGGGCCTGGATGCACACCCTTAAATCACACATCACACGACCTCTGATATTAGCTTCAGCTGCACACTAGTACTAGATCGTTCACTCGCGATCAAGAAAAGAAGGCAAGAAGTCTCCGACCGGTCGACGATGGAGAGGGTGACGAAGCTGTCGGCGCAGAAGGCGGTGGTGATCTTCACGGCAAGCAACGAGTGCCCCATGAGCTACACGGTGATGACCCTCTTCTCCGGCCTCGGCGTGGGCGCAGCGGTGCACGAGCTGGACAAGGACCCCCGCGGCCGCGACATGGAGCGCGATCTCGCCCGCCGCCTGGGCCGCAATCCACCAGTGCCTGCCGTCTTTATCGGCGGCAAGCTCGTCGGCTCCACCGACAAGATCATGTCGCTGCATCTCGGCGGCAAGCTCGTGCCCATGCTCAAAGCCGCCGGTGCCATGTGGCTCTGACCTCCCTCAGAGCCACATCAGCAAAATTTTGTTCAACGAGACATCAGCTAATTTCCGGTTCTAGCAAATTTTGCACCTCGCGCGCATACATATGCATGCGTGCTTAACTTAAGTACTTCGAAACATCATACCTTTTCGAAAAGAAGAAAAGGGTACAAGAGATTCGGTTTTGTACTAGTAATTGGTTCAGGTCGATCGTCACCTGAGCATATATAGCATATTTTTGAAGAGAGCGAGAGCACAAGACGTTTTGTTCAGCCGCTAGCAAGACAAGACTGCTCCGTGTATCTGGTATGACACATCCATGTGTCTTTAAATGACAAAATGCAATTTATGTCCATTTCCAACAGCTTCTGAGATGTATGTTGCCCCTCAATTCCTAATTAACGAGCTTCGAACTGCACCATGTTAGTTTTTCGAAAGATCCAGCAATTGCTGGCTTTCCATGTATTAGCAGAGGGAAATCGTACACAATCATACACAGGTGTCGCCCCGGGCGAAATTACATCTGAAGGCGCGAGCAGAAAAAAGAAAAGAAAGGAAAAAGGGCGACGAGCCAGCCACCCTTGTGGCTCTCTCGATGCCCAGCGATGCAGAACCATGGC
The DNA here is from genome assembly GCA_947311845.1 of Poa pratensis. Taxonomy (NCBI): domain Eukaryota; kingdom Viridiplantae; phylum Streptophyta; class Magnoliopsida; order Poales; family Poaceae; genus Poa; species Poa pratensis. The sequence continues at coordinate 13,832,487 of CAMZMU010000085.1, read as the reverse complement.
CCTGCCACATAGAGACCTGGTCGCAAAGCCTCCCGAGGCCGCCGCCTCGGCGCACGTCCACCGTCCGGGGCCGCTGCCCCGGCATCCACCGCCCAGGCCTCAGAACCGCCCCACATGACCGCTGCACACCCGACGCACGACGAGAGATAAGACGCTCCAAGGCGGCGCCTCCAAGAAGGTAGCAACGTGTGCGCCACCGCCCGCTCCAGAGGAGCTTAGGCTTTCACACGGATACACTTATGACACTCGCGTCGGTAGAGGATCGAAGCTTCCGAACGACGCAAACAAGAAGGAGAACGACGCCCTAGAGCGCCGCCGCCGTCGGCACCGATGTGCGAGGCTTTCACCTGAAGCTCGATCTCGACCACCAAGCCGGGCTTGGGCTGGGGCAGCAGGGCGGGCGGAGTGGCTCTGACGACAACCACAAGTTCAATCGACATGGCGCAGGGTCGCAACACCTCACGCAGCGACGACAACGCCATGTCGGCGGGAGCCACGATCACCTATCCGGGGCCTCCGCCCAGGCTTCCTTGCTGCCGGGAGGAGAAGATATTGGGAGCCTCCCGCACAGCAGCACCACAAGGACCCGAGCAGCACACCAACGCCACCACAGCATCTTCCTGCCAGGAGCACAACGGGCCAAAGCAGCACCCGCGCACCCCCGACCTGCACCACCACGACTGACGCTGAGCTCGCCGACGCGCAGCCACCAACGCCTCGTGGACGACCTTCAGAACGAGCGCGACGTCGACTCGGGCCCGCCAGGCCCAGATCGGGCCCTCACTGGCCCAGATCTGGCCCGCGCGGCCGAGCACGCCTACCTGAAGCCACGACCATGGCACCGCCCGCGCAGCCACCACGGCCGTCAGATCCGCCGGTTCCAGGGCCGCCGCCCTGGCTTTCTGACGCCGGCGACGCGACCTCCGCTCCCCAGCAGCGTTGGCGCGACGACGACGAGACGAGTAGACGAGGACCTCCCCCAACCGCCTTTGTGGCAGCAGGGGGGCCGCCGCCACCGCGGCCGGCGCCGGCGGCAGCGGCGGCGAGGGGGCCAGGGGAGGGAGGGCTTGGAGGCGGCGAGCTGGGGAGCCCCCGGTGTCGCCTGGGGAGCGACACGGGGGGAGATGTTCCGGTGCTCACTGCACCATGTTAGTGACAAGATTCACTCCAACTATGCGGAAGGCGGAAGTAATGAACTTATGCTGTAGGGTAGGTAACTTATGTTACATCTTATGTTATACTCGTCTCAATTTTGTCCTAGCTTAGACCAAAGTTGAGACATCCTTTTGTGAATGGAGGGAGTATTTATTAATTGGAGACTACCTTCAAGCCTCCAGTTTTTGAGATGTATGTAGCCGCTAAATTCATTATTGACAAACGCAGTGCGAAGTCAATTTTAACTAGACCATGTTAGTGACAAGATTGATGTAGTAGTCCAACCATGCAGGACTAATGAACTTATGCTACGTATGCCATAGGGTACTGAAATTATGCTACTATTTACCTAGTTCAAGTTGCTACATGACAATAATTTTGTTAGCTATGCAGTTGTTTTCCTAATTAATATGCCTATTCGTTGTTTGCCAAAGAAACATATGCTCTACATATGGCTAGAATTCGTTATGGACCTCGTCACGGCATATCACTATCAATTGTCCTCTCATTTCTTTTGCCCTCACATCTCATCTAGACAAGTAAGTATTCATTTTCTCGTTTATTCCCCACTCTCCCCCTCCATTTGGATATATATTAGAGTTATTTTTCTCATCCATAAAAACTTCATAAAAACTATTAAAATCACCATGTTACTCTTTCTATCAAAACTAAGTCACGACCAGGTTTAAGGTAAAAGGGTATTGTTTTGGGTTTATTATATTACAAAAAATAAGACATTCTAAACCCTAAGCTTTCTTATATGTTAAGTAATTTGAAGGCATTCTATTGACATTTAAATAGAGTTTAGTGTTATAACATTGCAATAAAAGATTAATGGTACATTAGCCACACAAGTGGTGCCTGCATGCTTAGCATGGTTTCTATCTAAAAATTGTATACGCGGAAACTTGAGCCTTCTATTGCATAAATGATTTTCTATGTAACGCACACGCACATTGACCAACACACTCACAGTAACGGAAATTGATAAGAAAAAAAAACTTTGTTAAAAACACTTATAAACTTTACAATAAGATTGGCACAACCAAGGCTGGCATATAGCAGGAAAGTAGTTATAAGATTGGTTTAGGTCATGTAATATGTGTCAAGGAATTAATCAACCACAATTCTCACAATAGAAAGGGTGTCTACCATAGTCCATAGGTACTAGCTAGTGAAATGTACTCCCTCATATATCTGTATTTCTACGTTCGAGAATATGACAACGTCACGATCATTAAAAGTGTTACCAGTTGTAATATCGGCTGTACAAAATACAGAATACAAAGAAACTACACTCGCTCTCACAAATATGCAGATTTCACGAATCCTCTTTAATTTGCAGCGAGGGATACTGCAAAGATTTGATTGAAGATGTAGATTATGAATACTAGTTACAGGCCCAGTACAGTACTACCCCTTGAGAAGGTGAGGAGCCAAGAAGAATTGGTGAAGAATCTTAAGATTCTGGAGCAATGTAGATTGCTCTTAGGAATACTTACTTTTTCCTTATCACGAGATACCTCTTTTGATTTCCACTGGAAAATTTAAGGTTTTTTTATTGCACCAGGGTGTTTGCATCATGTATTCAAAATGATGAAAAAGAAAGAAACCAGATCGTTTAATATATATCGTACTTTCTGCAGAAGCTTGCAACATAATTTCTTATAGCAACAGTACACCTATTAACTTTTGTAGGAAACTCGATGACGATGAAGAGAAAGCAAAGGATTGCACCGTAGTCAGTTCATGGCGTCAAGAAACCTCCATATCTGATAAGGTCAGGCCGTCGACGATGATGTGCAGTGGTTTGCAAAGTAAAATCGTAGCTAAATTAGCAGAGGAAAAAGCAGGAAGGTTGGGCGGATTCTACACCAACAGATAAGTGACAAGAGGTGATTTGTGGATGCTATTCAGAAACTGAGGGACTCGTCGCGGGTTCCTCGGATACCAGCTCAGCTAGTCGGTGCAGAATCGTGTCCTGGCAATGCGTTCGCCGTACCATATGGCATTCTTCGTCATTGTCAACAGGGTTCTTGTCGTTGATGGTGTATTTTTTGCAGAATTGTGCCAGCGAGTCCATGTTACTGTGGTTGTTTTGAATGTCAGTTTCAGAAATATGTTGGCCATAGACAGCATAACTGGATTTTGTTTCAATTGAAATAACTGAATTTCAATGATTTAGGTTTTCATTTCTGATGCAATACTGACCATGTTATTGGATTTCGGTTGAATTCAACAAAACCTTTTAATTTTCCGAGAAATAGTTTAAAATTATTTAATTTTTTGTGTTATAATAGCTGAGATATGTTCTGTGGACAAATATTTTGTATCTACCGAAATGACTAAAATTTCCAATGTTTCCCTGAAATTTTATTTAAGTGAGAAGCACACGAGCAACATTAGTATTTTCCAGGCTGAAGTGTATGCACGTCAGCATGTACCTTCAGGCCATAAGAGGCAGGGAGCACAAATTTATCAATTACCATTGTAAATTTTGAAAGAATTCTTGCTACATGATTGTGGTACCAGTTAATGCAAGTTTCAGTTTCCATCCTTGTCTCTAGACATATAAATATTTCGATTAACGTCATGATGGTGCAAACTATGATTTGATTTTCAGTTCTCAGCATGGTCGAATGGTGATCAACGCGAGGATCTTCTCTACTATGCTCTTATAGTTTTTTACTTTCTCCAGAGAATCAAGACAGAAAATGTTAACAACTGAACAACAAAACCAACTGAACAACAATATTACCATAGGGAATCAAAACAAGAGTGTTACTTTTTTAGAAAGAGTGTTACTGAACTACCCTGTTTTACAAATCTTCAAACATTTTACTTATCTATATATTATCTTGAAACATGTTTAGTACGCGAGTATAGCAGTCTTACTCGACGGAGATGTTCCAACATCATGCAAATAACATGCATGTCTCTGACAGCACCACATAACGTTCCTTGCTTTAGCTGAGTTTATTAGGATCCAGTTCTGTGAGGATATCAAAGGAAAAGCAAGGATTACACCGTCGTCGGATCATGGTGTTGCGACGCTTCAATATCTCATAAGGTGATGCCGTTCATAGATTAAGATATGGTTCACCAAAGCGGAAGTATCTAGGTATGCAGAGAAAAGGCAGGCAACTTGTACAGATTCTCTGTGCCTACAGATTAGTGATGAGACGAGCTATGTGGATGTTATTCTGAAACTGGGGCGACTCAACGCCGGTTTCTTAGCTGGTCGGAATCAATTCATGGCAAAGCATTGGGCCGTACGTACCGTAACGGTCACTCGGTATGCCCCGTCGTTGTCGACACGGTTCTCGCCGTCGCATACGCATTTTCCTGCAGAATTTTGATAGTTTGGTAGCAGTGGTTAACTGTTGCTATTGCGGCACACATGGCCTAGCCGGCCAAATCCATGCAAGAAAGGAGATGCCTCTCCCATAGTCCCATAGGCATACAATCTGAGAATCCCATATGGATCAACACAGGGCAAATATTCCAAAGTTCAGTTTGGTCCCAATGAAAAGATAGATCGCTGCACTGTCCAGATTGATCTCATGAATACCATCTCTTTTAATGAACCATTGTAACCCTATAAAAGGCAACCCACTCCCATGCCACCATACCATCCCAAATTTCCTTCCAGGCAAAGAACATAGAGTCAACTGCTAGCGTCTCACAAGCTCCCTAGTTTAGCACAAACACAGAAGCTCAGCTTGCCATCGAGGTTGGTGAACACACATTAGAGAGATGGATCGTGTGATGAAGCTGGCATCGGAGAGGGCGGTGGTGATCTTCACCTTGGACTCGTGCTGCATGTGCCACACGGTAACCCGCCTCTTCCGTGACCTCGGCGTCAACGCCCTAGAGCACGAACTAGATCATGATCCCAAGCGCAAGGAGATGGAGAAGGCACTCCTAAAGCTTCTCGGGAGGGGGCCATCCGTTCCGGCGGTATTCATCGGTGGAAAGCTTGTTGGGGGCACAAACAAGGTAATGTCTCTGCACCTCAGTGGTGAGCTTGTCCCCATGATACGGAATGCAGGTGCCCTGTGGCTATAGAGGGCACACCATCTTGACAAAGAGACAGAGTGGGTGAGATAGATTCCGTACGACTCGGCAAAATAAAGTTTGTAAGATACACGTTTTTCCGTAGAATAACATAGTGACCTAGCTAAGTCAAGACAGGTTTTTTCAATCCTGTTATGGGAACAAGCAAGTTTTGGATCGTTATAAGTAGTAAGCAATGCGCATGGTATGCATGTTGTATCTTCCTTATGTCTCGATGTATATGCAAGTTGTACGGATTTAAATGAATTTCATGATAAATGGCTGGCATGTGTCAAGAATTAAGATAGAGTTGTATAACTGGCTAGGATCAAATCTTGAAGATCGCATAAACCACCATGACCTTAAAACTACCAATATATGGAAACGATAAATGTAGCAGAAGCCCCATATATATAGGAGCTCATATCCCTAGATGTCGTTTGTTTGGCCCTAAAAACACACACACCCTAAATTTGGGTGAGTCACACTCTTCCCTTAAAAGTTATCTTCATTGATGGAAAGGAAATTTTCATCACCTTCCTCCTACTTACGTTGCAAAGTTGTCGTGCTCGCCTTCCGCTCCCTCCTATGTCTTCGACGTCTCCTCAACTCCGCACCACCGCAAGCACACGTGAACTCCCATTGTGTCTCATTCGTCACATCGTTACCCTGCCAAAATGTTGAGATCCATTGTGGTCAACCAAATCTCGTTGATGGGCTCACAAAATTCAATCACTCCTAGTGGAAACTATTGGATCACATCACGTGCTCTAGAAAGTTCTACCAGAAGACCGATCTTATGGAAGAGACTAGCCAATTGTATTTCAACACTCCCTCACGTCTAGACCCGTGGAGCTTTTTTCGCTTTTTTTTTCTTCTAGACGCACGCCTAGACCCATGGGTCTAGGACGTGGATCTTTTTGGGGAGGCCGCTAATATTTATTTTAATACTGTGTCGGCAGGTATTTGAACCTGATACCAATTGGCCTGATACCATATTGTATCACATGCTCTAACCATGTTCAACGAAAATACTCAACAGAAACAACTATTTGGTGTTGCCTATCATCCACACCGCTCTCTTATGTGTCATGTGTGGGCTAAACTCCTAGGGTGTGTTTGGTTCAGGGGATAAGTTTAGTGTATAGGGTACCCCCAACCAGCTGGTTAGGGATAGCCAATTTTTTTGTTTGGTTAGATAGGATGTGATGTGGTTTGTGGTAGCCATTTTTTGTTTGGTTGAAAGGATGATGAGTGGATGAGTGGTTGTGGTGACCTTTTTGATTCAGATGGTGAAATTGCCCGTAGTCATGAAATAAAATTTTAATTTGGGATACAATCCCCTTTTATCAGCCACAAATACAAGCCGCGTACCACGAAGAAAAAATTGTGAATTACTGTATTATAGTGGTCTATCCTTGCTAGGAATTCCTGCAAAAAAAAAAATCCTTGCTAGGAATTGACTTGCACACACTGGGCGGAGGACTACGAAGAAAAGAGCTCGTGCAGCACTAGATCGGCCTCGGGCCGCATCTTGGCTCCTGGCAGCCGTCGGAGATTCTCTGCCTGCGCTGCTCCGGACGCCCCATCTTGGAAGTACCTGCCACTGCTGCCGGAGATTCTTTGCCTCTGCTGTTTCGGACGCCGCCTCGATTTGCCCCGCCGCCCCTAGTTCACGAGAGGGAGAGGAGAGAATCAGGACTAAGAGAGAACATCCTCGTCCGTGAATCAAACGAAAATAGATGGGAGATGGAGGTCCGTACCTGCTGTCGTTGCCGCAGCTGCCTCTGCTCTCCTGCGCGCGTCAAATTTCTTGCCGCCGCCTCCTCCCTGGTTCACGAACGAGAGGGGAACGAAGATAGACGAGGGAAATAGATAGGGTCCGGGAGTTTTTTCCTGTCTCGCGGGCGGTGAGCGAGCGTATCCGCGTGAGAAATGGTGAGGCTAGCAGCGGAACCAGAAGTGGTTAATTATCGCCATCCGCGAGATTTGGACGGATGAGCAGAGCCACCGTTTTGATGGAATATCAGTGGAATCTGGTTGCCTCTGCCGCTCCCATCCTCCCATCCAAACGAGCGGCAACCACTGAAAAGTGGTTACCCCTGCCACTTGAGGGATATCCCCTCATCCAAACACACCCCTACCTAGCACATGCTCCCGAGGTTTGCAACAAAGACAAAGGTCTAGTCCGGCACCTCTTGTGCATCCCTCTACCTGCAGGTACTCCTCGTGACCCCCGAGAGCCATATGGTGCATTCCTTTCCCGCCAGCCGCTGCCAATGACGAGCACAGGGTTTGACAAATTACAAGGTGTATTTTTCCTTCAAAATGCTGACGTTCATCAATGATTACTCAATATGATGGTACATTTATGTAGATGAAATAACTTTCAAAGGAATGTTTCGAGGTTTTCATCATTTGGTGGGATGGACAATGAGTTTCTGTAGTGTCACGATGATTTGGAGAGATGACTATTTTTTTGTAATTATAGATGAGTGCAATAAGCGATAAAGTGTGATCTTTCTCAGCTGAGGCACATCTGAATGAGCTAGAAGGACATGCCCATCTTATTTCAGATAACTTTGTAGAGTCCCACGTGTATACTACGGATAGCTTCGGTGTTGCTTTGGAGTCCGGAGTTCTCTGCATGTGCATTTTTAGTGCCACGTAAGACGCCGTGATTACTTCAAGCGAAACAAACATCTCGAGAACTTGGGTTTAGTTCTTTACATAATCTCACAACAACAATGTGTGTGATCGCATATGTCGCCCGGTTGTCTATGTTGATGCATGATTATGATTGGGGAGACACCACCATCTTTAGTGTGAGCAAAATTGCAAATATCCTGAGTTAGGTGTTCATAGAAGAGTACTTGCATGTATATCTAATACCTAGAACACGGCAAGGCTTGTTGATGCGGGTGAAGCGAGTGTCTCTTGGATATTTGCGTGCATCAATTGAATGCATTTTAGATGGACGAATTTCCAGCGGCATGGCATAGGAAATTCATGGGCATTGCCATGATCCATCATACTCGACAGTTGCATCCTAGGATTTATGGATTTCATGTTATTACATTAGGATGTCTCGCCTACATGATAACATCAATGTTTTGCGAAGTGTTCTTGTTTATGCAAAGGATAGCACGTCTGAAGCCGCAGCATGCAATTTCAAAGTCAGCGGTCTAACTATTTTATGGGATACTACCTTATAGTGGGTATCAATCCTTCTAGAAGCCAACATCAAACCCTCGAGATAAGAAGTGATTCGACTTCCTCAAGGCTCAAGAAGTGGTGATGGACATCAAGCCCATAGGTAGAGTACATTGCAAGCTTGGTGTTTAGTTTGGCATGGAACTACTCGATTTTGGGGTCAAATGGCACTCTAGCGGATGATGACAATATGTGTGATCATGCATAAAACAATAACAATGGATGAATGAGGGCAAGAGGAGAACTTTTAGTAAAACTTTGTGAGAACAACTATGATTCCCGAGATGATTGTTAACCGAGTCCAAATATTCCTAAAAGGATCTTATGTATTTTGGAAGTGAGAGATCTAGCATTTTTATTATATGATAAGCATGGCTGTGATGAGCACCTTAACATTGAATAAAACAAAGCATCTCACGAATATCATCAGATCTCTAACATATCACATATTTTATATGGGCAAAGTATCCAGTGCAAACCTTCGCTCGGTGCAAATCTGAAAACTACGCTGTGGACCTTCTGATGGTGAATAAACGGCAGATATTGGATGCGGGGGCTATCCAGCCACTTAAACACCGTTTAGCACATAACCCCCTATCATTATCCCACGATTCTATCCCACTTTTTACTGCTGGTTTTTTTAGAACATCACGCTTTATTGATCACATTATAATGTCATTACAAAGTACGCCCGGATACAAGCCGGGCAAAATTTAAAGAAAGATTACAGACCAAAGGCTCCGCAGAGCGAGCTAAACGATGAGCAATAACATTCGACGAACGAGGAACATGCCTAAAAGAGCACGAACTGAACCTTGCCACCAGGATCTTGATGTCTTGGACCACGACGCCAACCTGGGAACGATCCCTAGCCGGAGACGAGATGCGCTGGATCATCGAGAGACAATCAGAGACCAGCAAAACCTCCTGGTAGCCACGGTCACTCAGAGTGACCAGCGCCTTGCGGATCGCCAAACCCTCGGACACTTCAGGAGAGGGGAAAGCACTCAAACCTTCACTGCATGAGAGAATGAAATTTCCCAGGTGATCACGCAAAACCTCTCCCCATCCCATCCGGCTTTCATCCGGGAATAGTGCTGCATCGACATGCATACACACCATCCCAACCGGCACATGAATCCACTGCTGAGGCAAGGCAGTTGGGGTCTGCCTTGTGATCGGTTTGGATTTGAAGCAATACTGCAGTATCATCTGAACATAAGCTATTACCTTTGCAGCCACGCGATGAGGATGCAAGGAATTCGCATTGTTCCGTGTGTCATTGCGAGGGTCCCAGATATGCCAACAGGTAACAGCCAGGACAGTCGACGAGACAGGGTCTTCACGCTTCAGAAAATCAAACAACCACTGACGAGCCATAGTCAGTTCTTTGCGTTTCAGACTCCTTAACAACCTTCCACACCTCACAAGCAAAAGGGCACAACAAGAACGTGTGCTCCACCCTCTCAACTTTGCTGCAGAAACAACAACTATCATCCGCAGGAATGCGGTGATGCTTCAGTTGGAACCCTGTGGGCAAACAATCATGCGCCATCCTCCACAACACGACCTTCATTTTATTTGGCGCCTGAATTGACCACAATGTTTTCCAACACTTTGACTCGTCATCCCGAGCCGAGGTTGCCCCATGGCCAGCTTTGGACCTCTTCGAAAAAAGGCTTCGGTTCTGGCCAGGTTGTAAGCGGATCTGACCGAATAAATGCCAAATCTGTCATGTGGCCAAGATACGAAATCGTCTCCTCCATGTCTGCTAACGGGAATGTTGATAATCACCTTCGCCAGCTCATCATGGAAGAAGGAGGCCACAACGTCTTCATTCCATGCATCCTGTGTGGCATTCATCAGGGAGCTCACCTTTGCATCAGCAGTAATCGGAGACAATGGTCGAAAGGAACCAGGAATGAAGCCCAGGATCCAGTTGTCATTCAGAATATTGACGCGGGAACCATTGCCAATTCCCCATATAAAACCCTTCATAAATAGTTCACGACCAAACAGGATCGACCTCCATGTAAAAGAGGAGCCCCTCGGCTTCGTGGCTATCAGGAAATCGTCATTTGGGAAGTATCGTCCTTTGAGAACCCGAGCACACAACGACGAAGGTTCAGAAAGCAACCTCCAGCACTGTTTCCCTAGCATGGCTTGATTGAAAATGATGAAGTCTCGAAAACCCATGACGCCAAGGGATTTGGGTGAGGATAACCAGTCCCATGACCTCCAATGCATTTTCTTTTTCCCATCTTCAAAACCCCACCAGTGATCAGCAATTATTTGTCTCATCTTTTCGCAGCACTGAACTGAGACTTGAAAACAGCTCATCACATAGTTGGATATAGCTTGAACTACTGCTTTCAACCACACCTCCTTCCCAGCACGTGATAGAGGTCGGTTGCATACACCAGTAACACATTTCCAAACCCTCTCGGGGAGGAACTTAAACGAGGCTGTTGCAGCCCTCGCTATCTCCGTCGGCATACCCAAATAAGTGTCTTGAGTACTTCATTTGTCACCTCCAGCTTTGCCTTGACCGCAGCCTTGACATTGTTTGGACACTTGTTGCCGAAAAATATTGAGCTCTTCTGTAGGTTCACTTTCTGACGAGAAGCCTCACAATATGTGTCTAGGACCTATTTCAGAGCCCCCCACACTTCTGTCATCACTGCGGGCGAAAAAGATACTGTCATCTGCGAAGAACAAATGTGAAATAGAGGGGCCACGTCGACCATTACGTAGTCCTTGTAGCTCACCGAGCCCCTCTTTCTTCTGCAAAAGACATGATAACCCTTCCGTACACAATAAGAACATGTATGGGCTAATAGGATCTCCTTGGCGGATTTCACGAGAAGGCACCACCGGGGATGTTAGATCGCCATTAACTCGAACAGCATATTGTGCCAACGTAACACATCGCATAACTGAATTGATCCATTCAGTAGCAAAGCCTAGCTTAGTTAAGAAGCCATGAAGATATTCCCATTCTATCCGGTCATATGCCTTCATCATATCAATCTTCAAGGCAAAGAAAGGACATTTGTTCTTCTGTCTCCTGACGGTATGCAAGCTCTCAAAAGCAACAAGAGCACTGTCGGTGATAAGACGACCTAGAACAAACGCACTCTGGAACTCCGAGACAATGTCAGGTAGTAGGAGCTTCAGCCGGTTAGCCACAACTTTTGAAGCAATCTTGTACAAGACATTACACAAACTAATGGGCCGAAATTTGGACAGATGTTTTGCATTGGATACCTTCGGAATGAGGACAATGATTGAATCACATAACCCCTCTAGAATTTCGGCACCTCCCAAGAAACCACGAACAGCTGCACAGACATCATGCTGCACCAAATCCCAATGAGTTTAATAAAACAGTGCTGGGAAGCCATCCGGCCCAGAGGCTTTTGTCGGCCCCATCTGGAACAACGCTGCTTTGATCTCTCATCAGAATAAGGTTTGCAAAGATCAGAATTCATCACATCATCAACCTTCGATGGTATGGCATCAATCACCTCCTCCATCGACAAGAAGGACTGGGCAGTGAACAAGTCCTCATAGAAATGCTGCACCATACTCTTAATTTCGGACTGGTCATTACACACAGAGCCATTCTCCCTGACAAGAGCGCTGATTCGGTTAATCTTTTTCCGAGCCGTAGCCTTCGCATGGAAGAACGCAGTGTTGCGGTCTCCTTCTTGGAGCCACTCCACACGAGATCGTTGGCGGGCCATGATTTCTTCCCTCTCGAACAACTCACAAAGCTGCCTCTCCACCTCCTTCTCTTCCGCTATGATCGCTGGACTCACATCGGCAGACCGAAGGTAGCGAAGCTTCCTCTCCAGCTTTTGAATTTGGCGCGCAACTGGGCCGAACGTGGCCTTGCTGCAGCATTTCAGAGAGCTTGCATGCGGCCCAGATTGGCCCAAGTGGATTGAAGTGAGCACAGCCCAACATCATTATCTCGCCATGTCGATTCCATAAGACCACAGTAATCATCAGCTCGCCGCCACGCCGCTTCGTATTTGAAAGATGCCTGTACAGGAACTCTAGGCTCATCAGGCAAGCCACCAGTGATACGTCTCCAACGTATCTATAATTTCTTATGTTCCATGCTTATATTATACCAATTGCTACATGTTTTATTCACACTTCATGACATTTTAATGCATTTTCTGGGAATAACCTATTAACAAGATGCCACAGTGCCAGTTCCTGTTTTCTGCTGTTTTTGGTTTCAGAAAAGCTGTTCTGCAAATATCCTCGGAATTGGACGAACAAAATGCCACGTTCCTATTTTTTCGACACATTCACGAAGTCCGAAGGAAAGACGAAGGGGGCACCGAGTCGCCGTCCCCACCCCACGGCGCGGGTGGGCCCACTGGCGCGCCGCCATGTGGGGAGCGAGCCTCGGGCCTCCACCGACATCGCCCCTTCGCCTATTTATTCCCTCCGACGCGAAAACCCTAAAAATATCAGTCATATTCCACGAAGAGGTCCGCAGCGCCGCCGCCATCCAGAACAAGTTTCGGGGGATAGAAGTCTCTGTTTCGGCATGCTGCCGGGACGGGGAATTGCCCCCGGAGCCATCTCCATCGACTCCACCGCCATCTTCATCGCCGCTGCTAACTCCCATCATGAGGAGGGAGTATTTCTCCCCCGAGGCTGAGGGCTCTACCGGTAGCTATGTGGTTTATCTCTCTCTCTCCCATGGTGTGATCTTTATGTGATCATGAGCTTTGTAATCTAGTTGAATAAGTAGATGTTACTCTTTATCTATTATGCCACTCTAGAGGTTACTTTAATATGAACTCCGGGGTCACTCTCCACGGTGTGCATCGTGTGTGACTCCTTTATGACGTTGTGGCGTTTGTTTACTCAGACTTTGAGGTGTGCTTTTATAGCCCTACGCAATGAATGGTGTTCGTTATCCAACAAGAGAGTGTTTGAGAGTAGCATTTATTTATTCAATTATGAGGTCATTGTTGAGAGTGTCCACTAGTGAAAATATGATCCCTAGGCCTTGTTTCTAAGCATTGAAACACCGTTTACAACAAGTTCTGCTACATGTTTACTTGCTGCCATTTTTATTTCAGATTGCAACTACTACTTATAATCATCCATATTACATGTATTTCACTATCTCTTCGCCGAACTAGTGCACCTATACATCTGACAAGTGTATTAGGTGTGTTGGGGACACAAGAGGCTTCTTGTATCTTAATTGCAAGGTTGATTGAGAGGGATATCTTTGACCTCTATCTCCCTGAGTTCGATAAACCTTGGGTGATTCACTTTAGGGAAACTTGCTGCTGTTCTACAAACCTCTGCACTTGGAGGCACAACACTGTCTACAAGAATCGAAGTGTGCGTAGACATCAACCAGCAAGACGAATCAGCTGGGCATAGTGATCAGACGTTGTAGCGATAATATTTTCCACATTACACTCCGTAAATTGGTCGGAGAAGGCACTGTTGGCCACAGCACGGTCGAGACAAACACGCACGTTACATTGCGCATCCTGTCGGTTCATCCATGTAAACTTGGGTCACGAGAACCCCAAATCCACCAGACTGCAAGCATCCAAGCAGCCTCTAAAGAGCTCCATCCGAGCATCAGATCTTCCCCTCGTCCCATAGTGTTCATCACTACTTAGGACTTCATTGAAATCTCCACAACATAGCTAGGGACCAGTCCATTCCCGCCGAAGCCGACAGAGCATATCCCAGAATATGTGTCTCAACTCACGTGTTGGTTCCCCATAGACAAAGGTAGCACGCCATGGACTCCCATTCTCGCCAACCACTGTAACATCAATACAATGAGGATTGATACCCCGGAGAGAGAGATAACGGGTGCTTCCGGAAGAGCGCAAGACCGCCACTGCGGCCCTCGCAACTGACAGCGAAAGAACCAGAATAGCCCAAAGACCACATGAAATTCTTCGCTCTTGTATCCCACATCTTGGTTTCACACAAGAAGAGGATCTCAGGTCGGAACGTCTTCACTAAAAGGAAGTCAGTGAAGGGCCAAGCCTCTACCTCTCTTGAAGCCCCTCCCGAAAGGGTGGATTCACTGGCTTTGGTCATCACTGGTAAGACCACGGGTCAGCCCGAGTGTAAAGATGATGCAGCAAGCACAAACTCAAATAAGAAACAGCGAACCAACACCAACCGATCGGCGGATCAGGCGGAGACTGCTGCGCAGTCCCGTCAGACGCAAAGAGTATTCTAGCGTGGAACTGTCGTGGTTTGGGCTCGGACGCGGCAGTATGTGAACATTTACTGCTGGGTTGGTTGATCGCTTCGTCGAGTTGTTGGCCTCGTTGTTACGATCGTGCCGCCTGGCCGTGAACCCTAGCACTCCGCCGCCGGACGTGATGGAAAATGACCATGCACAGCCGCAAGCCATGGACGCTCTTGCCGCTCTATCTACTCCCATGCTCCTGCCTCTCTTTTCCGACCATTCCTCGCCGCTGGTGAGTTGTTGTTACAGTCAATACGTAGTTCAGTTGTTCTACGTCATGAATATGATGTGTGTCAGAATAGAGTAGTACTACTACGTGATACTAGTACCTTGCTGGTGAGTTCTTGTTTGAGTAGGCTTAGACTGGGTGAGATCGAGTCAATTTGGTTTCCGATTCAGAGTTGTATGTAGCGTGTGTGCTCGCATGATTTTCATATCTACCTCTATGGTGTTGCATTACACAGATGGATCCACATCCTAGCTGTACTTTGGATTTTCAAACCAACGATTGAAATGATGGAGGTCAACATCACACGGAAATAAATCCTCCCCGACAAATTTGGATCGTATGAGCACCCCAGAAAAGGGAGCAGCTAGTGCTCCATTTTGTGTGAGTACAATTATCAGCATAATCATCGTGTACACCTATGTGTGAAGAGGAATTAAAGCCAAAAAAAAAAACCTCCCGGGTCGCCTCCCTCCCAGGCGGCTCCGGAGGTACCTCCACCACACCCCTCCTCGAGCCCCGACCGATCTTGGAGCAAAGGCCGTCGCTGCCGCCGGCGCCGGCGGCGGTGGCGGCGCCCATCCCGTCGATCGAACGGAGGGCAGAAGAGGTGCTCGCGGCGGCGTCTCATGGGATGCGGGCGGCGGCTTTGGAGGGCACACGGCGGCGCGGCCCTGGAAGGGCTGGTGCCTGAGTTGCTCCGGCTGAGTGGCAGTGAAGGGGCGGCGGCGCGCCACCGTTGCGGCCACCGGCCGCGAAGTGCGGGATCTGGATCTCTGGTTGGCCCGCGATCTGGTCCCCCTGGGCCATGATCTGGACCTCCGGTTGGGCCACGAACTTGGCCTACTGGGCCTCGATCTGGACCTCTGGATGGGGATACTGCTGCGGAAGTTTGGGCTTCTACAAACGTGCCCTCTGGTGCCTTTTCTCTAATGCCTTCCTGCTGGAACTTGACTGTCGGCGTGGGGCCTATCAGTCTTGAGAATAATGTCGGTGGTCCTAGGGTTCCAAATCGCGTGAAGACGAAGATCTGCTTGACACCGGTACCTTGATCTGGCATGAGTGTCGAGTTTCGGAAGGCTCCGCCGGTGATCTTTCATGGGATAATTCGTAGAGATTGCTGGATCAGAGGGATTCGGTCGCGCCGGAGGGAGCGGAGTGAAGATCAGTTTCTGTGCCATCATGGGCAAATCCATGGTGTAGTCAGAGGCGGGGAATGTCATGAAAGCTGAGATTAAAGGACTAGAAAATGGTGATTTGAGGCTTTGCGACGATGAGGAACTTGGTTGGAGTTGCAGGAGGCGGAGCAGCGGTATGTTAGTGGGGGCAACATCACATGTGAAGTTCGAAGTCCTACATTTCAGAGTGAAAATCCAAGGTCTGGTCTTAATTGATTGTGCCTGGCAATGGTCTTACCGAAGACATTGTTTTGAGAGCGGGACTATGTTCAGGGTGAAAACCAAAGGTGTGGCCGTCATTGGTATTTTCCTGGCACTGTTCTTCTTGAAGGCATTGATTTTGAAGATTTGGACATCAGATGGTATCTTGGTGGTGGTTGTGCGCCTGCTGCAAGGATTGTAACTCGGTAGCGAGACCTTTCTTTTTATTTCTTCTTCTTATTGTCTTTCGGCTGTGTGCATATCCGTAATGACTTTGGTTATTGCGTTGTTGCAGAGGCTGGGTGTAATTTGTATCTCCGCGTCGAGATTATGAAAGTTGTCGAGGAGTTCTGCAAGGCATATGCACACAATGTTGGTTTTTCGGTCCGAATTGGTCAGAAGAAGACTAATGTGGTGGTCTGGAAACGATTTCTTTGTGGCAAAGCAGGTTTCCAATCAAAGAAGGAGGAGCAAAGTAAGAAGGATTTGAATGGAGAAAAGATAAGAACACGTGCAAGAAAGATTACTGGTTGTGAGGCCATGATAACTGTCAAGTGTATGGGGGCGCCGTCGCGTGCTGAGCCACTATCCCGTAGTGCAGCAGACGGCATCCGTGGTGGATCGCCATTTTGCCTGGTGGTGGTGGAGCGGATGTTGAACGGGGAAACATGATTAGTGACCTTGAGGGAGAATAATGACAGGGGGTTATGTGCTAAACGGTGTTTAAGTGGCTGGATAGAATCCCGCATCCAATATCTGCCGTTTATTCACCATCGGAAGGCCCACGGGCGTGGTTTTCAGATTTGCACTGAACGAAGGTTTGCACTGGATACTTCGCCTTTTATATGTACAATTATTTCATTTAACACAACTTTGGACATCAATAGCACTTTTATGTAAATCCACCTTCACCTTGTTCAGCAAATCTTTTGTGCGGATTTACTTATTTGGATGCCTTATTCATTGTTATTCTTAAAATTCAAACACCCCTCGAGTTGTGCTTCGGAGAAAACTAAGTGACATTCAAAATAATTATTATGTTGGAAAAAATTTCACGCGCATGTTACTTCCAATTCAATGGCTTCAAGATTTGTTTTGAAGATTGACCAAATTCAGAATGTCTTTTGTCGCCACAAACACAGATAAGATTTGATCTGAAGATGTAATAGTTATACATTCTATTGCATGATCCAAGAATACCCCCTGAGAAGGCGAGGAGCCAAACAACTATCAAAGAATCATAGAATTCCTTAGCTCTGAAGATTTGTTGCTCTACAGAGCGCTAGCTTTTTCTTTTATCCTGATTTCTTCTCTTTTTTTCCAGGTGACAACTATCAGGGCAGATATATACATCTCTATCCTGGAATCTATATCCTTCTCTTCGCGTGCTGTAGTCTGTACATGCGTCATGCTAAATAAAATGGAGAAATATAAATGAAAAATATTTGATAAATATCTTACTTTCTGCAGATGCCCGCACCATCATACAGGTAACAACTGTGCGTCTGTTCTGCAGCATCTCTTCCTCTCAACTTATGGTGGAAGGTTGAGAATCTTGAAGGGAAAAGCAAGGATTGCACCGTCATCGGATCTTGGCATCACGGCGCCTCATATTTGATAACGCCAGGTCGACGATGATGGAAGCAGGCAAGTTGGACATGATTCTGTTCCTACAGATAAGTTACGAGAAGAGCCCTGTGGGCTGTGGATGTTATTCTGAAATTGAGGCGACTCGGCACTGGTTCCTCGCAAACCAGCTCGATATGCTGGTCGGAATCAGTTCCTGGAAAAGTATGGCCGTACCATTCTGGTGCTTCCTCGTCGTTGCCGACACGGTTCGTGTCGTCGCTGACGCTTTTTCTCCAGAATTGTGCTTGTATTTTGCAGTACTATTATTTATATAAAAATAGTACGGATTAACACTTCGCAATACATGAACTTACACATAGGCGGGAGTTTTTTCCTCCTACCAAATAAAAGGTAGTTTATAGTAGTGAATAACACCGGATGTAATAGACAGTGAATAATGTTTCACCTTGCAATATTGCAATCCATGCCTTATATCCTATTTTTTTCCGAAAGGATGATCAAAGCCCTTTCTTTTTTATTAAACTATATATGATGCACAAAACTTTCTATTATTGCATTGCTTTATAGTTTAACGCTTACAGCTCATGGCTCACACAAAGCCGCTACATCAATCAGCGAACATAATATAAAAAAATACTCAAACAACCTCTATGCATCTTGAAGTCTATTAGCTTGCCGTCATTTCCCGTAAAACCTCCATCAGACGAATGCATCCTGAATCCAAATGTCCTCGCTGCTCCACAAGAAAGAGATATAAGAGCACATATGGATCCAGTAGGTAGCCCTATGAATGACCAGCAAGTAATTTGTAGAGCCAGTCCTGTTAAAAACAACTACAAGGCAAGGTAGTATTTAGGACTAGGATGGTAAGAGCATATGTCTGAATTATGTGATAGTTTTATGTAAGCTATGTATTTTTGCGTTCGTAGACTTAACTACTATGATCTTTTGTATGTTTAATGTACGTGATCGCCATTTCAAAGAAAATATCGATGGAAATTGTCGTGGTGGTATCACGGCAGATGCCATAGGTATGGCTAAGATGTGGGGCTGATGGACGCTGGGAGATCCGGGGAGGGTTTGCGCGCTAAGGAGCACGCGATGAAGAACACACAGAACCAAGCACACCAAGATCTACCCAGGTTCGGGGCCCTCGTGAGGACGTAACACCCCTACTCCTGCCTACCTCTCTGTATATATATCTCGGTATCTCACAAGTACAAGTTGCTCCTCGAGCTGTATGGTCCAACAATGGTGAAGAATGGTGAAGTGCTCAAGGAAGAAGATGAAGCTAAGGGGGGAAATATCTCTCTAGGCATCGTCCCACGCGCAGGAGGGAGTGATGCTCTATATATAGGCTAACCGAGTAACGGTTATGCCCCTGGATGCACTGTAGCCATGCCTCCGATGTGTCATGATGGCACTCCTGTCACGGACAGGACGTGGCCTGCCCATCCCCTGCAGCGCAACGGTAGAGCTAGGATGTCCCCTCTGACAGAGACAAGACGTGGCCTGGCCGTGCTACCTCATAGCATTTTCCCCGGTTGCTCCGGAGTCAGCAGTGAAGTACCACCTTTCCCGCCCTTTACGCAGCACGCCCCTGACAGGCTCCGTGCCAGGCGCTTCCGTGCCAGAAGGGAGGTGACATGAGCATTGACTCCTGCTCCGACACTACACCGCTCTCTTCCTTTAATCCGGCCAGGGTACCTCGGATCACCCTGGGCTCTAACCCGGCATGGCTATGTCGGATCGTCTCCTTGGGTTAACCCGGCAAGGATATGCCGGACTCTTTACCTCGGTTTAGATTCATCACCTGCATATAAGAATAACATGGTAACACCGACATTTGTATGTCGGCATAGTTATGTCGGATCAAATACGTCGGCCCGAGCATGTCGGACCAACTATCTCCGATAGCACATATCGGTTACCCCGGAGCTGTTTACCTCGGTCACCTCCGTACCTCGGACCATACTTGGACACTCTTAATACCGTATCATGACCCTACCCGAGGGTAGCCCCCCGACATTAGTCCCCGAAGCTGGTGCGGTCCTACAGCCGTGGATGAAGGGCCACACCAGATTTACCAAAATCAAACCAATCCGAGATTGACATTCGACATGCCTATGTCGAATCCATAGCAACAGCTAGGATTCCATCTTCCTTTTTCTCGTCATAAGTAATTATGTCGGTTTAACCGACTCAACCGAGATTATCTCGATTCTTCCGAACATCTAGTTATTGCCTCTTCTTTAACTTTTTCCGACATTCCTCGTATGCCGGTTTTCCCGACATGCCGAGGTTCTCCTAACCTCGGTCGAGTTTTTACCTTCGCTTCTGACAGAGATACAGAGTTTATCTCCTCGCTTCTTGTGCACAGGCAGACATACTCCTGCAGGTCCTGCACACAGGTCACCCTGGTCCCACCACAGGTCCCATCGTGTCAACACACTTGAGTGCATTGACCGCATGAAGGACACGTTTAAACCGCATTTTTTGAATCTCCCGCCCGTTAGTGCTCCACTAACGGCGCTCTGGGCAGTTAAGATCTTAGTGGCCCACGATGTGGCCGTTGTGGCAGTTACCTCGCAGGGCTGATCGTGGAGATCGTGCGCAGGAAATCCGCCCACGATCTCTCCCTTAACTGCTCCCTCCCCGCGCCTATAAATAGGGGCACGGGATCTCTTCTTCCCCTTTCTTCCTCATCGACCCTCCGCTCCATTGCCACCGCGCGAAACTCTCTGCTATCACCGCACGGAGACCTTCCCACGCCGCCGACGACCGGACCCTGCCGCGCCGCCGCCGCGCCGGAGATTCCACCGCGGCGATCTGCATTTCTTTCGCACCGCGGAACCGATCCACTGGTAAGATCTTCATCTACCCGATTCTCTCCGCTCTGTTTAGGATTAGGTTCTTCCGCCGCGGTTCTTGATTAGTTCTTGAATATATTTTCTTTTCTTCCCCTTGGTAGATCTTCTCCATCATGCTCTGTCCATAGAAACTAGTTTATTCCTAGATACCTCGGTTTTCTCCATCCCGAACATACCCAAATGCTCAATGTTGGCACACTTTTGCGTCTATGCAGATCTCCCCTCCGAGATGTCTTCCCGTAGCACTCCGGAGCCTGTCGACATTCCGGAAGAAGAGGGAGAGGGAGAACGGGGTGGATGGGAAGGATCCAACGTCACTGAAGATGAAATTACATGGCTGAAGCGAACCCGACGTATCCCGGAGTGGGTGGAATGCCGGGTTCCGGGCAAGGAGGCCGAGCCAAATGTTAAACCCGGAGAACGGGTGGTCTTTGTCGCGCACTTCGAGCGCGGCTTCGGGCTCACGGCCAGCAAATTCTTCCGAGCCTTCCTTGATAAGTTTGGCCTCCAGCCTCATCATCTCCCGGCGGACGCCATCACCACACTCTCCTCATATATATCTTTCTCCGAGGGATACCTCGGCCTCTGGCCCACTGTCCACCTCTGGGCCAAATACTTCCAGCTCCGGAAACAAAGTATCCCGGACCCAGAAAACAGGGATTTTCCGAAGCAAATGACTTCTTGCGGGGCGGCCACCATTGCACCCCGGAAGAAGTCAATCTTCCCTCAGATCCCCTCCCTCGAGTCATGCCGGAAGTGGCAACGGACGTTCTTCTACGTGAAGAATCCGGATGGAGATGATGACTTCCTCAACCTGCCCGAATGGAACCCCGCCACTCCCTCGAAGCAGCTCAATTGGGATTACAACCCGAAGTTCTCCATCCCCGAGATTAACTCGGTTCACAAGCTCGTCGAGTCCTTCCAGGACGACGTTGGGCTAGTGGCAGATGACCTGCTGCGGACCTTCGTCAGCCGCCGGGTTTCACCCCTCCAGGAGCGAATTCATAAGATATGCCATATGAGTGGCCGGTATGATCCCACCCGGATCAGCACCCACGAGCTCAGCAAGCTCGAGGTAAAACGCCGGGTTAAGGCCATCGCCAAGACCGAGATGGAGGATGAGTGGGAATGGGGCAAGGAACCCCACGACAGAGAACATCTCCCTCCACATGTGAGTATGCCGCATTCTCCTCCGACACAACTCTTTGACCGAGATAACCTTTATGTCGGCATCACATTTACTTCTCTGTGCAACTCTAATCCATTGCATTTATGCTGCAGAGATTTACTCATCAGACCATCGAACATGGAGTGGACCCTTCTGCGAAGTGGGTCGAGGACCTGCCTGCCCCGGCCGTTCCCGAGACCGAAGATCCGGATAACGAGGATATGATGCCCATCCCCAAAGCTCGCACCTCTGCCTCGGGTAAGCCTCGAGCTCAAGCTACACTCCGAGATTGGTAAGATGACGATGACGACAATTGCCGAATCTTAGAGCCCATAGATGCTCCTCCCCTCGCATATGCTCACCCATTATCCTCGGCCTCAGCTAACCCGACCAGTCCGAGCACCACTCGCAAGCGCGCAGGGACCGGACCTTCGGAGACCGGGACATCAACTACCTCGGAGCCTCCTCCGAAGAAAGTCAAGAGGGTGAAGAAGTCCGGCCAGATACTTCGGGGCAAGAGGCCACCCGTTACTGAAGGGTAACGAACTCTTTACCAACATATTTGCTTTCTTAACTCCTTAACCGATATAACCTTTTCCCGAGACCAACTTTCTCTTTTTACTTCGCTGCAGAGATGTCAAGAGGGTTTCTCAGAGTGCTTCCTCGATGCGCTCGCCCATAACAGCGCCCGTGGTAACTCGGACTCCCGAGGTAACTCGGACTCCCGAGGTTGAGACTGCTAGTCCGACCAGGGCTGGCCATACCTCGGCACCTCCTACTCCTGCCGGCACATCGCCGCTGAACCCTCAAGCTCATCAAGGAAATCCGGAGCCGCCGGCCCCTGACCAAGACGCAGACCTCGGTGTCCACACTCTGGATCCCGACACTGTGCGGCCTGAAGCTCCGGTCGTACCGGACCAGCAGCAGCCAACTCAACCGCCACCATCTACACAACAGCAGCAGCAGCAGAAGCGGAAGCAGAAGGAGTAGCTGCAGCAACAACAACAGCAACATCAGCAACCGAAACTGAAGCAGCGGAAGCAGCTGCCCCTGCAGCAGCAACAGCCACCGCCGCCACCGCAGCAGTCACCAGGCAGGCCATCTCCCTCTGCGAAGTCTCCTGCCACGACATATCGGATAATCGGCTCCTCCACGTCCAAGCCGACATCCGGCAAACAGGCCGCCGGGACAGAGCTGATTATCTCGGGCAAGCAGCCCAAGGCGACTCCGAAGCAAACCTTGACTGCCTCGGTCTCTCAAGCTTCAGCAGCTCGCTGGGGATTTCGCCTGCTGCGCACCTCCGGTGGCAACAGCTTGGGCTCACTGGAGCATTATGATCTGGACTGGCACGCCGCCGACATAGAAGAGGTTTCCTCCCTAGATCCCGCTGCCCAGCATCCTGCTGGACCGGGTGATGTTGCTCAGGCCATGCACGCCCTTCAGGTCGCAGCCCTCCATGCCAGTAAAATTAGCGAGGTAAACCTTCCCGAACTTAGCCTTTTCTTCCTTTACTAAGGATTACACATGTATTATCCCCAGTCCCCGAGATTCGGGCTAAGTGGTTGAGGCTCAACCGAGCAAAAAATCACTTGGCTCGAATCTTCCATAAAAAACCTCGAATTCCAGTCCCCGAGACTCGAGTCGAGCTTACTCGACTTGAGTCTCGGAAAAAATTCCGACATTTCCTGTCCCCGAGACTCGAGTCGAGTTCTACTCGGCTTGAGTTTTGATACTAACACCGATATATCCCTTTATTAGGATAGCCACAATGCTCGTACCAAGCTATTCCAGACCTTGCTGCTAGACCACAAGAAGCTCCGGGACTCCCATAAGCATTTGCAAGTGGAGCAGAAGAAAAAGGATGATGCGCACAAAGCTGCGCTCAAAAAGGAGCAAGACGAAGTAGCTCGGCTTCAGAAGGAATTGGAGCGAGTGCAGAAGCAGCGGGAAGCCGATTCCCAGAAGCTGAAAAAGGAGAAGCAGGAGGCTGTTGCTGCGGAGAAGAAACTCCGGGAGGATGATGCCTCGAAGCACAAGGAGATCCTTGGCGAAATTAATGGCCGCGCTACCTCGGCTCAAGAAGCCCTTGAAGCCCTTCAGGCGCAATGCGACATTTGGCTGGCCACTTTGGCCTGGATCAACCGAGAGATGGATCGTAAGCTTTCTCTGTCCCACTTCTTCCGCCTACCCCGACATTCGTCCTTATGTCGGAATATGACGTAACATGCTTATAGCCTTTCTCACTGCAGAAAACTTTGCGCATACTTCAATTGCTGCCTTGAACATCACCAATAGGGCCCGAGAAAGAATATCCGAGGCTGGCCCCATTCCGGATGAGTGGACCATTGAAGATCATCTCACGGCACTGAAAGCCCGGATCACTCCACTGAAAACCATTGGCATTGAGCTTCTTGAAGCCAGCATCCGAGTCTACCAGACACTGTGGCCTACAGCTGAAACTCCGGCCTCCACTGCCGAATTAGCCAAGTGTCTACTGAATGCCGAGACAAGACTCCGGGAGTGGAAGTCCTCCTCAGCTCGTGCCGGCGCGGACCAGGCATTAACCTTCGTGATGTCTTGGTACGAGGAAATTGACCTCGACAATGTGAGGTCACTGCGCGCTGGCTCGCAATGGACCGATGACCCGATACTGGTTGAGCGCCGCAAAAGGAGTGCTGCTTTCATGGCCAGTTATGCTCCAACTCGGTACTTTGTCCCTGGGGAGATTTACTCCGATGTTGAAGATTACGATGACGACAGCGATGATGATGAAAAGACTGATGATGAGGCCCTGGATGAGGATCCTGAAGCTGAGGCAGCCGACATTGCCACCGGTACCATGGCCGAGACTGCGGAGCCACCTGCAACCGAGGTAACTCCAGCAACAGCCTCCGATACTGCCGGAACCTCGGGTGCCACTCCTACTCCCTAAGTTGTTCCAGCAACTGAAAGCATTCCTGCTCCTGAGGTTGTCCCTGTCGAAGCTCCGATCGACCCAAGCTCCTTCGGCACTGCTTCCTGAACTTATCATGAGTAAAACTATCAAATCCCCGGAATGCCGGGTGCATATGTAATTATACTTAAGTGTTTGCACCGCTACTCTATCTTGCTGGTTTAACAAAACTTGGCTTGATGCCGGATCACTTTGCATCAAGTCCCCGAGTTTACTTTCTCGTTTACTATACTTAGCAATCTCTGCTCTTGTCTACCATTTTGGCGTTCGACAGTCGAGTCACAAGATAGAAATTATAGCATACAATCCTTGTAAAATTTTGGGGTAAGATTCATAGTCATCCGACACAAAGAAAAGGAATGAAATAACCGGGTTAGTAAACGACATATGTCGGATCTTTTTAGGACCGAGTCCCCGAGTCCATTTTCATGTTTACCACATACCATAACCTTTGCTCTTGACTACCATTTCGGCGTTCGTCAGTCGAGTCACAAGATCACAACAAGATAGCATACATTACTTGAACTTTGAAACGAGTCAAAATATTATCCGACACATGAACGACAAAGATAAAAACAGACATAAAACACATGCATATGAACAAGGCAGTCCCCGAGTTTCATCTCGGAGTGCCGGCATTTCATTCAAAAGGAAACCGAGATACATACACTGCTCCCTTAGGAGTAAAAGGGACGAAGTAGAGCTACATTCCAGGGTCGTTTGGTCTCCTCTCCGGATTTGTCCATTACATTTTTCCTCGGTGCCTGTGCATCTATAAGATAGTATGAATCATTGTGCAGAGCTCTGCTCACAATGAATGGTCCCTCCCATGGAGGTGACAACTTATGTCGGCCTGCACTTCGCTGCACCATCCTCAGTACTAAATCTCCTTCTCGGAATACCCGAGGGCTGATCTTCCGGCTATGATAGCGTCGGAGATTTTGCTGATATATAGCCGACCGAGATAAGGTCAACTCTTGGGCCTCTTCGAGCAGATCGACTGCATCTTCCCGAGCGTCTTTTGCCTCGGATTCTGTGTACATCGCAACTCTCGGCGAGTCATACTGTATGTCGGTCGGCAAGACCGCTTCTGCTCCATAGACCAGAAAGAATGGCGTATAGCCAGTTGAATGATTCGGTGTGGTCCTTAGACCCCACAGTACCGCTGGTATCTCCTCTATCTAGCATCCCGGAGTTCGCACCAGAGGTTCAATTAACCGAGCTTTTATGCCGGCCAACACCAGTGCAATTGCTCTTTCCACTTGCCCATTGGCCTCGGGATGTGCCACCGAAGCAATGTCCAACCGAATCCTATTCTCAGCACAAAACCGAGCAAATTCTCTCACAGCAAAGTTTGTACTATTATCCGAGATAATGCTATGGGGGTACCCATACCTCAAGATGATGTCCTTCAAAAAGGACACAGCTGTGTGACCATCACACTTCCGGATAGGCTTCACCTCAATCCACTTGGTGAACTTGTCCACCATTACCAGCATATGAGTCATGTTACCTCGGGCTGGTTTGAACTCTCCCACCATGTCCAGACACCAAACAGCAAAGGGCCAAGTGATGGGAATCGTCTTGAGTGCCGAGGCTGGCAAATGAGTCTTCTTAGCGAATCTTTGGCACCCCTCGCACCTTCTGACGATATCTTCTGCTTGCTCCAAAGCTTTGGGCCAGTAAAATCCATGCCGGAACACTTTAGCAACCAGAGCTCTTGAAGAAGCATGATGACCACACTCCCCTTGATGAATTTCCAAAAGCATTTCTTGCCCCTCTGCTGGCTCGACACAGCGCTGCAACACCTCGGTTACGCTTCTCTTGTACAGCTCCTTGTTGATGATGGTTTATGTCTACGCACGCTTCTATTCTTGTAGACAGTGTTGGGCCTCCAAGAGCAGAGGTTTGTAGAACAGCAGCAAGTTTCCCTTAAGTGAATCACCCAAGGTTTATCGAACTCAGGGAGGTAGAGGTCAAAGATATCCCTCTCAAGCAACCCTGCAATTAAGATACAAGAAGTCTCTTGTGTCCCCAACACACCTAATACACTTGTCAGATGTATAGGTGCACTAGTTCGGCGAAGAGAAGGTGAAATACAAGTAATATGGATGATTATAAGTAGTAATTGCAATCTGTAATAAAAATGGCAGCAAGCAAACATGTAGCAGAACTTGTTGTAAACGGTGTTTCAATGCTTAGAAACAAGGCCTAGGGATCATACTTTCACTAGTGGACACTCTCAACAATGACAACATAATTGAATAAATAAATACTACTCTCAAACACTCTCTTGTTGGATAACAAACACCATTCATTGCGTAGGGCTGCAAAAGCACACCTCAAAGTCTAAGTAAACAAACACCGACAACGTCATAAAGGAATTACACACACGATGTGCACACTGTCACCTTCACACCGTGGAGAGTGAATCCGGAGTTCATATTAAAGTAACCTCTAGAGTGGCATAATAGATAAAGAGTAACATCTACTTATTCAACTAGATTACAAAGCTCATGATCACATAAAGATCACACCATGGGAGAGAGAGATAAACCACATAGCTACCGGTAGAGCCCTCAGCCTCGGGGAGAACTACTCCCTCCTCATCATGGGAGACAGCAACGGCGATGAAGATGGCGGTGGAGTCGATGGAGATGACTCCGGGGGCACTTCCCCGTCCCGGCAGGGTACCGGAATAGAGACTTCTGTCCCCCCGAAACTTGTCGTCGATGGCGGCGGCGCTGCGGAACCCTTTCTGGAATATGACTGATTATTTTAGGGTTTTCGTGTCGGAGGGTATTTATAGGCGAAGGGGCGATGTCGGTGGAGTCCTGAGGTGGGCTCCCCACATGGCGGCGCGGCACAAGGGGGGCGCGCCACCCTATGGGGAAGATGGCCCATGGGCTTCCTCTTTCTCCCCTTTGGACTTCGTGTATGTGTCAGAAAAATAGGAGCGTGGCTTTTTGTTTCGTCCAATTCCAAGAATATTTCCAGAACAGCTTTTCTGAAACCAAAAACAGCAGAAAACAGGAACTGGCACTGTGGCATCTTGTTAATAGGTTAGTCCCAGAAAATGCATAAAAATGCCATGAAGTGTGAATAAAACATGTAGCTATTGGTATAAAACTAGCATGGAACATAAGAAATTATAGATACGTTGGAGACGTATCAAGCATCCCCAAGCTTAGTTCTACTCGTCCTCGAGTAGGTAAACGATAACAACAATAATTTCTGAAGTGACATGCTACCAACATAATCTTGATCAAATAATATTGTAAAGCATATGTCATGAATGAAGTGACTCAAGGCAATGGTCTATAGTTTGCTAACAAATAGATAATGAGTAAACACTGAATCATATAAGCAAAAGCTTTTCATAAATAGTACTTTCAAGACAAGCATCAAAAAGTTTTGCATAAGAGTTAACTCATAAAGCAATAGATTCTAAGTAAAAGGCATTGAAGCAACACAAAGGAAGATTAAGTTTCAGCAATTGCTTTCAACTTGTAACTTGTATATCTGGATAATTGTCAACACAAAGCAATATAATAAGTGCAATAAGTAAACATATAAGAATTGTTGCACACAAAGTTGACACAAGTGTTTGCTTCAGGGATAGAAAGGAGTAGGTAAACTGACTCAACAATAAAGTAAAAGATAGGCCCTTCGCAGAGGGAAGCAGGGATTAAATCATGTGCTAGAGCTTTTTAAGTTTTGAAAACATATAGAGAGCATAAAGTAAGTGTTTGAGAGGTGTTTGTTGTTGTCAACGAATGGCAGTGGGCACTCTATCCCCCTTGTCACCCAAACTTTCAAGAGCGGCTCCCATGAAGGACGTTATTTCTACCCAAGGGTAGATCATCCCTCTTCTCTTTTGTTTACACATGCATATTTATAAATTGGTATGACACTCCTCCCAACCTTTGCTTACACAAGCCATGGCTAACCGAATCCTCGGGTGCCTTCCAACAATCACATACCATGGAGGAGTGCCTATTTGATAAAGTTTAACATTTTGGAATTTGCTTTTGATAAATCATTGGCAAACATGTGAAGAGAATCAAATGGTTAAAGTTATAATTAATTGGGACTGGGCACCCCATTTGCCAGCTCTTTTTGCAAGTTATTGGATAAGCGGATGTATATGCCACTAGTCCATTGGTGAAAGTCTGTCATGAATAAATGACAAGGTGATAGAGTAAACGCCACATACTTCCTCATGAGCTATAAAACATTGACACAAATAAGGAGTAATAAAGTTTTGAATAGTTTAAAGGTAGCACATGAAGTATTTACTTGGAATGGCAGAAAATACCACATAATAGGTAGATATGGTGGACACAATTGGCATGGGTTTTGGCTCAAGGTTTTGGATGCACGAGAAGCTTTCCCTCTCAGTACAGAGTTTAGGCTAGCAAGGTTGTTTGAAGCAAACACAAGTATAAACCGGTACAGCAAGACTCACATGAAAACATATTGCAAGCATTATAAGACTCTACACTGTCTTTCCTTGTTGCTCAAACACTTTTACCAGAAAAATCTAGACCTTAGAGATACCAATCATGCAAACCAAATTTCAACAAGCTCTACGGTAGTTCTTTACTAATAGGCTTTTAACTACATGATGCAAGAGCTTAAACATGAAATACTTGAGAGCTCAAAACAATTGCAAAGTGTCAAATAAAACAAGACAATGATCTATATGAGTGTCTTTTCGATATACCATCTACCACATGCAGCATTTTCTGAACCAACACATCAACCAAGCAACTCTCCAAGTAATTTACAAAAGAAACAAGAGAGTACTTTCCAAAGAATTAACAGCTCTAAAAGAGATGCATGAAAAACAGGAGCTAAAAGCATAGCAGTAGCTAGATAAGAATACTCAAAAGATATAAGTGAAGAATATGAGTATTCACATGAAAAAGCGGAGCGTGTCTCTCTCCCACACAAGAATGCTAGGATCCAATTTATTCAGAAAATAAAAACAACAAACAAAAATAAAAGCACACAGACGCTCCAAGTAAAATACATAAGATGTGGAAGAATTAAAATATAGTTTCACTAGAGATGACCTGATAAGTTGTTGATGAAGAAGGGGATGCCTTGGGCATCCCCAAGCTTAGACGCTTGAGTCTTCTTGAATATTGCAGGGATGACCCACGGGGGCATCCCCAAGCTTAGGCTTTTCACTCTTCTTGATCACATCATATCATCCTTCTCTCTTGCTCCTTGAAAACTTCCGCCACACCAAACTCAAAGTAATTCTCATTAGAGGGTTAGTGCATAATCAAAAATTCTCATATTCTACTGTGACACAATCATTACCAAAGCTTCTGGACATTACTACAGCCACTGATGTTTAATGGAGCAAAGAAATCCAATCAAACATAGTAAAAGAGGCAATGCAAAATAAAAGGCAGAATCTGTCAAAAACAGAACAGTCTGGAAAGACGAATTTTTTCGAGGCACTTAACTTGCTCAGATGGAAGAAACCCAAACTAATGAAAGTTGCGTACATATATAAGGATCATGCGTGATTTTTTTCAGAATTTTTGAATTTTTCTGGAGCGCATACAGCTCAAAACGGTGGACAGCAAAAATCTGTCACTGCGCAGAAATCCAATTTTAGCAACAACTTTCAACTAGAGACTTTACTTGGCACAACAATGCAATAAAATAAAGATACAAAGGAGTTGTTACAGAAGTAAGCAAGCTCCTTGACTCAAATAAAAGAAAATTCAGAAATAAAAAACATGGGTTGTCTCCCACAAGCGCTTTTCTTTAAAGCCTTTTAGCTAGGCATAGTGATTTTTATGATGCTCACATAAATATGAGAGTTGAAACATAAAAGAGAGCATCAAGAAGCATATATAAAACATGTTTAAATCTAACACTCTTTCTATGCATAGGAATCTTGTAAGAAAACAAGTCAATGAAGAACAAAGTGACTAGCATAGAAAGGCAAAACAAGTGCAACTTCAAAAATTTCAACATAAAGAGGGAGACTTAATATTATTGTGATATATGAAATGTCTCCCTCTCTCATAAAAACTTTCAGTAGCATCATTGATAAAATCCACAATATAACCATCACATGAAACATTCTTACCATGATCCATATGCACAAAAGTATCAATATTTTCCACACAAGAAAAGTTCTTCTCATTAATAACAATGGGAGCAGGATCATCATAAAGAACTCGAACATGATAGACAAGTTGTATATTAAAGGGATGGTTTTGGGTAATCCCTCCATAACTATGACAAGTTTCATGAGGATGATTGTAATTATAACCTATGTCATAGTATTCTTTATAATAATTATCAAAGACTGGAGGCATAGTATCATCATAAGCAATAGAATAGTTATCTTCCAAAGTGTGTTCATCTGTAAACATATCATCACTTTTACTAGAAGGAGATGTATCAAACATATAATCAGCAGTAGCAAAAGGATTTTCAAACACATCACTAGGAGGAGAGGTCTCAGATATATAATTATTACTAGCAAAAGGATTTTCAAACACCTCATCCCCAAGCTTAGAGCTTTTCATATCATCATTGGAAGAAACATGGATAGTACTAAAGTATGGCAATTATTAACATCATCATTTTCAGAATTGGTACCCCAAAGATTTTCAATATCAAAAGTAGTTTCATTTTCCCAATCATGATCACTACAATAAATAACAGGCATAGGAACATCATCTAATTCGGACTCATCAGCAAAAACTACAATAGGAGCAACATGTTTAGGGGAAGATACCGTTTCCTCTCTCCTTTTACTCCTCTTCTTCTTCTTTCCCCTCTTCTTTTTATCTTTAGGAGGGAGAGGTTTGAAAGGAAGCTTCTCCACATAACCTGGTTTATTGTTAGAAACAACAGAAGAAACTTGGGAGGATTCCTCTCTTTCATTAATAAGAACAAAACACATATTAGTCCTGTCATATTTTGGTAAAGTCCATCTTTTATAATATTTTGTATGTAAGTATTTGCGTGGCAATTATCAACACAATAAAGATGACAAGCATGCAGGACACTATTTATATCAAAAGCACTCATATCTACCAAAGAAGTTTTTCTTGATAACTCTTCACACCCCAAAAATAATGTAAGTTCATCATGCTGATTAGGAGTGATCATGTCATCACAATATAAACTCGCAGCACTCATAGGATTCGAAAGACTATTATCATAGCCCGAGCATTGAAAATTTAAATGACCCACTTTATAGCAAAGTTCACAAATAAAAGGATAGAGGGCACAAACTTTTTCACCAAGCTCATCAAGAGCTCTGTTCCACGTTCTAGTTTTTTCATTCCTATGATGGATACAATATTCATCTTCGATTTGATTCTTTTCACAAGGTCTAAGTGCTCCACAAAAATTAACATGCTTATAAGAAATAGTATTTTCAGAAGTTTGAGCATGTTTATTACAATCATTAATAACAGTATCATTTTTCATGCAAGTGTCTTTGAAAGGTTCATGATACATGTCCCAACTTTCTTTAGGAACATTAATATGAGAAGCAAAGGTTCTACAACAATCAACAATAATTTGAGAATCAAGACCATAATTAGCACTAAGCTTTTGAAAACCAGCAGTTTCAACGAAAGACTTAATGCATTCATATTCATAGTTTATACCTGATCCTTTACCTTTGTCGTTCTCCCAATCTTCAGTATTGCTTTGAATTCTTTCAAGAAGATCCCATCTAGCTTCAACCTTCTTACTTGTGAAAGAACCCTCTGAACATGCATCTAGATAATCCTTGTAATGACCTGAAAGCCTTGCATAAAAATTATTAACAATTATTTCCTCAGAAAGCTCATGGTTAGGACATTTGAGTATTAATGCTTTCAGCCTTCCCCAAGCTTGAGCAATGCTTTCTCCATCATGAGGGTAAAAATTATAAATGTAATTCCTATCTAGATGCACTTCATGAAGAGGATAAAATTTAGAGTAAAAGAGAGATTCAAGCTGTTTCCAATTCGAAGGTTGTTCATCCAGCAGCCTATACCATTCCTTTGCTTTGTCCTTAAGTGACAATGGAAATAGTTTCCTCATGACATTTTCTCTTGATAAACCTGCAACCTTAAATAACTCACAAAGTTCTGTAAGTTTCGACAAGTGAGCACTTGGATGGACTGATCCATCCCCTGCATACTGATCATTCATAACCCTTTCAACAATTTTCATAGGTATTTTAAAAGAAATACTTTCAACAGGTGGATTTGGAATATCACAAGCATCATTCGAATTATCACATATGGGAGACAAACTATCATCAGAGCAAATTTTCTCCTCTAAAGCTGGGGAACTAAAAAGATCATTTTCATAAAAACTAGCTTCCCCAAGCTTAGACTTTTCCATAGCATTAGCAATAATGGTGTTCAAAGAATTCATACTAATAACATTGCTATCACTATTATGCAAACAAGCCTCCATAGGTTTTTTAATTTTCTCTTCAAAAGCATCATGTCCTAATTCAATATAAAGTTCATAAAGATCTCTAATTTTTTTGTTGTTTTCCATTAAGCCTAACTAGTGAAAATAAAAACAAGAAACAAAAAGAAATAATTGCAGAATCTAAAGGAGATACCTTCCAACACTTACCTCCCCGGCAACGGCGCCAGAAAATAGCTTGATGTCTACGCACGCTTCTATTCTTGTAGACAGTGTTGGGCCTCCAAGAGCAGAGGTTTGTAGAACAGCAGCAAGTTTCCCTTAAGTGAATCACCCAAGGTTTATCGAACTCAGGGAGGTAGAGGTCAAAGATATCCCTCTCAAGCAACCCTGCAATTAAGATACAAGAAGTCTCTTGTGTCCCCAACACACCTAATACACTTGTCAGATGTATAGGTGCACTAGTTCGGCGAAGAGATAGTGAAATACAAGTAATATGGATGATTATAAGTAGTAATTGCAATCTGAAATAAAAATGGCAGCAAGCAAACATGTAGCAGAACTTGTTGTAAATGTGTTTCAATGCTTAGAAACAAGGCCTAGGGATCATACTTTCACTAGTGGACACTCTCAACAATGACAACATAATTGAATAAATAAATACTACTCTCAAACACTCTCTTGTTGGATAACAAACACCATTCATTGCGTAGGGCTGCAAAAGCACACCTCAAAGTCTGAGTAAACAAACACCGACAACGTCATAAAGGAATCACACACGATGCGCACACTGTCACCTTCACACCGTGGAGAGTGAATCCGGAGTTCATATTAAAGTAACCTCTAGAGTGGCATAATAGATAAAGAGTAACATCTACTTATTCAACTAGATTACAAAGCTCATGATCACATAAAGATCACACCATGAGAGAGAGATAAACCACATAGCTACCGGTAGAGCCCTCAGCCTCGGGGGAGAACTACTCCCTCCTCATCATGGGAGACAGCAACGGCGATGAAGATGGCGGTGGAGTCGATGGAGATGGCTCCGGGGCACTTCCCCATCCCGGCAGGGTACCGAAACAGAGACTTCTGTCCCCCGAAACTTGTCGTCGATGGTGGCGGTGCTGCGGAACCCTTTCTGGAATATGACTAATTATTTTAGGGTTTTCGCGTCGGAGGGTATTTATAGGCGAAGGGGCGATGTCGGTGGAGTCCCGAGGTGGGCTCCCCACATGGCGGCGCGGCACAAGGGGGGGCGCGCCACCCTATGGGGAAGATGGCCCATGGGCCTCCTCATTCTCCCCTTTGGACTCCGTGTATGTGTCAGAAAAATAGGAGCGTGGCTTTTTGTTTCGTCCAATTCCGAGAATATTTCCAGAACAGCTTTTCTGAAACCAAAAACAGCAGAAAACAGGAACTGGCACTGTGCCATCTTGTTAATAGGTTAGTCACAGAAAATGCATAAAAATGTCATGAAGTGTGAATAAAACATGTAGCTATTGGTATAAAACTAGCATGGAACATAAGAAATTATAGATACGTTGGAGACGTATCAATGGTGTAAGCTTTGGATCTATTCTGTACTTGCCTAGCCTCCACTTCATTGCTCGGCAAACTCCCATCTGACATGTATGCCATGATTGGTTGTGCCCATTCCGGGACAGGGCGCACAGGAAAGACCGGAATATCGACCTCCATTGGATCCGCCGACATTACTGCACCGACATCCAGTGATCAGTCCCCGAGGTATACCAATCAGTCCCCGGGTTTTCCCAAATGCACCCGACATCTACATCCATGGGCACTGCTCCATCTTCTGGCTTCTTCGGATAAAGATTGATTCAGACTCGGGGGATGGCTTGATCGATGGCTTCCTCAGATGCTCCAACGATATCCCGGGCGGAATAGCATCCCGAGACGAACCGAGCTTGGACAACACATCAGCAGCTTCATTCTCCGCCCGAGGTACGTGCTTGAACTCGCACCCTTCGAAGAATCCCGAGATCTTTTGGACATGAAACCGATACAGTGCCATATTGGCATCCAAGGCATCCCAGTTTCCCGAGACTTGCTGCACCACTAGATCCGAGTCTCCGAAGCATTCAATTCGGCGGATACCAATCTCTTTGGCCACATTGAGCCCATGAACCAATGCCTCATACTCGGCCACATTATTAGATGCCGCGAAATGAATCTGCAGCACATATCTCAGCTGATCCTGCTTTGGCGAGGTAAGGACTATCCCGGCACCTAAACCAACCTTGGTTCGGGAACCATCAAAATGCATCCTCCAATAATTGAAGTCCGGCACGGGTGGTGTATACTGCATCTCGGCCCAATCCACCAAGAAATCAGGCAATGCCTGAGATTTGATAGCATCTCTCCTCTCGTAGTGTGGAGTGTAAGGTGATACCTCGATAGCCCATTTGGCTACTCGGCCAGTGGCATCTTTGCATCCGATGATCTCCGAGATAGGAGCCTCACACACCACTATGATTGAATGCTCTTGGAAGTAATGTTTCAACTTCTTAGCGGCCAAATAGACACCATATGTCATTTTCTGGTAATGAGGGTAGTTCTGCTTGGATAACGAGATTACCTCGCTTAGATAATACACCGGTCTCTGCACGGTTTTGCCCTCTTCTTCTTGGACACTCACAACTCGGTTTGTGGCTGCAATGTAGAGCAACATCGGCTCCTTGGGTAATGGTGAGGCCAGTACCGGCGCAGTGGATAACATCTTTTTTAACTCGGTGAAGGCCACGTCCGCTTGCGGAGTCCACACGAAGTGAGTGGTTTTCTTCATGAGCTGATACAACGGCAATGCTTTTTCCCCCAACCTGCTGACAAACCGACTCAAGGAGGCTAAGCATCCAGTGAATTTTTGCACGTCCTTGAGACATGTCAGTAACCTCATGCTTTCAATAGCACGGATTTTTGTCGGGTTAACCTCGATACCTCGGCTGGACACGAGGAAACCGAGTAATTTTCCTGCCGGCACACCAAATGTACATTTATCCAGGTTAAGTTTCATCCGGTATTTTCTCAAGTTTAAAAATGTCTCTCTGAGATCATCGATCAAAGATGACTTTTCTTTAGTTTTTATGACGACATCGTCGACATACACTTGCACATTCCGACCTATTTGGCCATGAAGACATTTCTGCATACATCTTTGGTATGTAGCGCCAGCATTTCTCAAGCCAAAAGTCATGACACGATAGCAATAAGCCCCGTACGGGGTAATGAAAGCAGTTTTCAATTGATCATCCGGGTTCAGAGGAATCTGATGAAACCCAGAGTAAGCATCTACAAAGGATAACAGCTCACACCCGGCCGTGGAATCGATCACTTGATCTATCCGAGGTAACGGGAATGGATCCTTAGGGCATGCCTTGTTAAGGTTCGTGAGATCAATACACATACGCCACACTTTGGCCACTAGAGGTTCATCTTTCTTTTTCTCTACCAGGACCGTGTTAGACAACCAGTCCGGGTGCAGTACTTCCATGATGAAACCAGCCGCAAGTAGCTTGGCCAGTTCATCTCCCACCACTTTCCTTCTCTCATCCGACAGTCGACGTGTCAGTTGCTTCACGGGCTTCATGTCCGGCCGGACGAACAAAGAGTGCTCAGCCAACTCTCTCGGAACACCTGGCAGGTCTTGATTGGACCATGCGAAGATATCCCGATTCTCACAGAGGAAGTGACTAAGCTTGCTTTCCTATTTCTCAGTTAACCCGGTGCCAATGATGACATTGCGGTCAGAGCACTCCGGGTCAACATTGATTTTCTTCGTCTCCTTGGGCACCTGGAACGATGCATTCATCTCCGGATTAGCCATACCCGGCATACCGAGCTGCGTGGACTGAGCCATCGCCACCACTTCCAGGATCTTCTTCTTCTCAGCAGCAATGATCAAAGACTCGGCTAGGCAAGATCCAGCCGAGGCACACTCTATGGAGTGCTTGTAATCACCCGAGATGGTGACGATGCCATTAGGACCCGGAATTTTCATCTTCAGATAGCCCACATGGGTGGAGATCATGAACTTGGACAGCGCGGGCCTACCAAGCAATGCATGGTATGGACTTTGGAGGTCCACTACCTCGAACTGGAGACTTTCAGTTCTGCAGTTGTCCTTGGTGCCGAACATCACATCCACCCAGATCTTGCCCATAGGAGCACAAGAAACACCCGGCACTATACCATGAAAGGTCGTGCTACTAGGCAGCAGCATATTCATCGAGATACCCATCTTCAGCATGGTGTCTCGGTACATGATATTAATGGCACTGCCATTGTCAATCAGAACTCGGGTGAACCGAACATTGATGGTAGGTCCAACGAATGTCGGATCCACCACCAGAGCCTAACCTCCCGGGGTTGGCATGACTCGGGGTGATCTTTCCTGCACCAAGTAATCTCTTGCTCGGACCAGTGCATGAACTTCGGCACTGCCGGCATAATAGCGTTCACCTCCAGTGCACGCCGATGCAAACTCTTCTTGTTAGTTGGCTCGGTCACAAAGACCACATATGTCTGATGAGCCTCTCTGTAATCCCCCTGCGGATAATCATTCTGATTACTCGGGCCAGCATTGCTGGTGTTTCCTCGGATATCGACCTGATTCACTGGCTTCGGAGCAGCTTGCCTCGGAGCAGGCGCATTTACCGGGGTAGCATTTGCCCCGGTGAGTGGCAAGTTCTGCCTCGGTGGAAATCTGTGCTGTGCCCCGCCGAGTTTCCTCCGGCTCTTGCTCCTTCTCCTTTTGCCCGAGTGTACCAACTGCACTGCCGAGTCGTGTGATTCGCCGGTCTTCTAAGGTCAGTGGTGTGGAACCTGCAAGGTCCATCCAGCATGGACTCATAAGTGAAGGCCTGCTGCTGATCACCCCAGGGCTTCTTTCCTTCTTGATTTTGGCCCCATGCCGGACCATTGAACTTCGGACACCAGCATCTGGCTGATTTTGGCTCACCGCAGCAACTTGGTTCGAGCCATACCGGTAATCCGGTTCTCTCCTCTTGTTGCCGAAGTCCTGGCGATCATTCCTAAGTGGCCCGGGCCTGTTGTTCACTGGGTATCTCCTGCTCGGCTCAACCGAGTTAAGCAGAGGCTGCATCGGATCACCGAGTGCATAACTATCCACAATGCGGATTGTCTCGGCCAAAGAGGTTGGCATCTCTCTCT
This sequence comes from Poa pratensis, assembly GCA_947311845.1. Lineage (NCBI taxonomy): Eukaryota > Viridiplantae > Streptophyta > Magnoliopsida > Poales > Poaceae > Poa > Poa pratensis. Next base: position 13,794,010 of record CAMZMU010000085.1, on the reverse strand, counting down.
GCAGCTTCTGCCAAAGCTTGGAGCCATGTCGGCATCCCTGGGCAAACCATGAAATGGGTTGCGCTTCCACAACTCCTTCACAGGAATTGCGAACAGTACTCCACCGAGTCAAGTAGTCTCGGTCAGTCTCATCATCCCTGTGCCTGCAAATCGCAAGCTGCTGAGGTCGGTTGGGCCTCTTGTAAGTGCTGGAGAAGTTGCTAACAAAAGCCTCTTCAAAGTCCAGCCAACAGTCAACACTGCCCTCTCTCAGATTGTTCAGCCAGATCCGGGCTGGCCCCTCCAACATCTGCGGGATATACCTCACCGCCCATCTGCGGTTACCTCCCGCAATGTGCACTACCGACACATAGTCTGTCAACCAATCATCTGGCTTGGTGCTGCCATCGTAGGTCTTGGTACCTCGGCTCAATTGGAAACCCGGCACCAGTGGTTCCCTCATGATCCGAGGTCCAAAACAAGCAGGGCCAGGTGGGCCTTGCGCTTCCAGCATCTCGGACAGATAGATTCTGTCTAACTTGTAACGTGCATCTTTCGGAGCTAACTGGCGAGATCTCAGCCGAGCTCCCAGTGCTCCCTCAACTCTCTGATATCCGGCTCGCTCCATGGCCAAGTTTCCGTCATCATACCGGTTGGCCGCTTGACCAACATACTGCTGCGGCTGAGCATATTGAGCCTCAGGGTACTGCGGTATCTGCTGATACTCCGGATTCTGCTCAGGGTGCCGAGGTGGCAGACCTCGGCCAGCCGACATAACAGGCCCGACATTCGGGTTGCCCGGACCGAGGTTACTTCTACCTCGGCCAGCATTGGCCTGCCCTGCCAGCTGCTTTCCGGCATACGCAGCATCATATGTCTGCAACTGCTTGTTCTTACCGGAGTTTACACTCCGGTCACGACCTCCACCATTACCCCCTAGATTTCTCACTAGCTGCCCTAGCCGAGTGAACTATTTGGGAACCACCAGCCCCCGGATTAGCCTTGCGAAAGGCCTCATTCTGTCGGTTAGCAGTACCAACCAGCTCATTAACTCGGTCCTGCTGCCTACGGAGAGCTTCTCCGGTTAAACTAGGCAGCTCGGCTCTTGCTGCCTCGGCAGCTCTAAGAGTCTTAGCAGGGGAGCTATACTTCGGTTTCTCAACCGACATGACACTAGGAGTTCTACTGGAACTAGCTCTACCATCTCTAGCAATCTCAGCATTGAGGCCTTTGCCTCTCTTGTGCACCTCCTCTACTCGGCTAGGGTGCTCTGCTACCGGGGTAAAACCATGAGATGCATTATACTCACGGAGGGATATGCCGAAGTTCCTCCGAATCTCGGCTATCTCCATGGCCTCTTCATGCAGCTGCTGGCGCTGCAGCTCTAACTCGGCTGCTGTCAAGGCAGCATCTGCTCCAGATGCTACCGGGACAGCCAGCTTCTCGATGATGTCATCCAGAGGAGCAGGCCTAGCCGACACTTTGGAAGTGCCGGCACGGAGGTGCCCTTCCCCTTCCAGCGGAGGCTTCGTTGTGCGGCCGGACTTGGAGGCAGGTTCCTCGGCCTAAGCTTTGCCCGCGCCAGGCGCAGGGCCGGTCATCATTACCTCGGCGCAGGTCCCGGGGCGATCGATACGCCGGCCGCGAGCTGCACACATAGCAGGAGGATCATCTGCCACAAGCACCTGCGCGGGGTACTTGCAGACAACCTCGGTGGCGACGTAGGTCACGAAACTGCCGAAGGTCATGAGGCAGCCGTTCTTCGGGAACGGCTTGCTGCCGAAGCAGCCCGCGTTGTCGCTGATGAAGTTCAGCGAGCCGAGCTTGCAGATGAGCCCGGAGACGACGCGCTCGTCGGAGTCGATGATGGAGCCCGTCCGGATGATAACCCTAGCCAGCGCCTCTATCTGCCCCACGGTGGGCGCCAAATGTCGTGGTGGTATCACGGCAGATGCCATAGGTATGGCTAAGATGTGGGGCCGATGGACGCTGGGGGATCCGGGGAGGGTTTGCGTGCTAAGGAGCACGCGATGAAGAACACACAGAACCAAGCACACCAAGATCTACCCAGGTTCGGGGCCCTCGTGAGGACGTAACACCCCTACTCCTGCCTACCTCTCTGTATATATATCTCGGTATCTCACAAGTACAAGTTGCTCCTCGAGCTGTATGGTCCAACAATGGTGAAGAATGGTGAAGTGCTCAAGGAAGAAGATGAAGCTAAGGGGGAAATATCTCTCTGGGCATCGTCCCACGCGCAGGAGGGAGTGATGCTCTATATATAGGCTAACCGAGTTACGGTTATGCCCCTGGATGCACTGTAGCCATGCCTCCGATGTGTCATGATGGCACTCCTGTCACGGACAGGACGTGGCCTGCCCATCCCCTGCAGCGCAACGGTAGAGCTAGGATGTCCCCTCTGACAGAGACAAGACGTGGCCTGGCCGTGCTACCTCATAGCCTTTTCCCCGGTTGCTCCGGAGTCAGCAGTGAAGTACCACCTTTCCCGCCCGTTACGCAGCACGCCCCTGACATTCTCCGTGCCAGGCGCTTCCGTGCCAGAAGGGAGGTGACAGGAGCATTGACTCCTGCTCCGACACTACACCGCTCTCTTCCTTTAATCCGGCCAGGGTACCTCGGATCACCCTGGGCTCTAACCCGGCATGGCTATGCCGGATCTTCTCCTTGGGTTAACCCTGCAAGGATATGCCGGACTCTTTACCTCGGTTTAGATTCCTCACCTGCATATAAGAATAACATGGTAACACCGACATTTGTATGTCGGCATAGTTATGTCGGATCAAATACGTCGGCCCGAGCATGTCGGACCAACTATCTCCGATAGCACATATCGGTTACCCCGGAGCTGTTTACCTCGGTCACCTCCGTACCTCGGACCATACCTGGACACTCTTAATACCGTATCATGACCCTACCCGGGGTAGCCCCCGACAGAAATTGTGCCACTTGTGTATAGCGTCTATGATTTTGGAAGCTTGGTTGTGTTGGGTTGATCAGTGATGTTGAGCCTGCAAGGCACTCCTCCGCTAGATTGGTCCATAAGTAGAATTACATTTTGCAATAATAGACCTAAAATATAAAAGTTTAAAACGATGGCCCCAATGGGAACAACGTCTAGCAGCCTCGTCACAATTTTGCTGCAACAACTACTAACCAAGCCAAACGTGTGCTAAAAAGTGAGCTTTCATACAGGCTGGGCCGGAGCAGGCCAAACGACAATGTGCTGTAAACATACTAGCTAGGATAAAATGGCATAAATAATAAACCAGTTCCTACTTGCGGAAAAAACGAAGACCGAAATCCGTTCGTAAGCACGTACATACCAGAAGCAAAGGGCCTGTTTGGTAGCTGCAGCCTTATCTCGTGGCCTTGGGGCAGACTCCAGGGGGCAGTGTTGAGTGTAGCCACCCCTGAATACGTGTTGTCCATCTTGTTTGGTAGCCCGCATCGCATCGGTTGGGCAAACAACTCCTCTTTGTTTGGTTACATGCTGATTTTAATTAGCCTCACCTAATTTCACATGGGTGAAATTACCCCCTACTATCACACTATGACAGCTCAACAATGGCGGCAAACGGCGGTATGTCGGCGACGGATCTGGACAAGGAGACGCCATGGCGGCGGCGGAGATGGATGACGACAACACGACATGACGGCGGCGGAGCTCGACAACGACGACACTACATGTCGATGGCACAGTTCGACGAAGATGAGTTCGAACAGAGGTTGAAGAAGACGGTAACACGAACAGTCTAAATACGAATCCTCAGATCTACCCATCTACAAGCATCGAAACGCAAAACTTACAACACGATAGTTGTGCGGCATGACGAGGTGAAGCTGCTCCTCAAAGGAAATCGAAAACGATCAACTGTGTGCGACAAGATCTTCAAAATTCGTCCAAAAAAGCTTCAAACAAGAACACAAAATTAGCTCCACACGGTTAACGAAAGCTCGAACTGATCCCCGGAACGGAACCGCGACATCAAAACGCATCATTTTGGTGTACAACTTTTTTTGAATCGAGCCATGTATCAAGAATTGGAAGAGGTAGGTGGAAGAGAGAGTGAGTGGAAGCACCTGGAAGGACCGAACTTGCATGGGCATGGATGCTTCTCGCAGCCGATGGGCATGGCCAGGTGGAAACGGCCGATTCGGCCGTTCCTGCAGGGACTGGCCCAAGGGTGCTTTGAGAAGCGGTTGGGTCTGTCTCCACAAAAACAGCAATCAAACAGGTAGCTTGTTTGTGCAGGCAGTCGGGCCACCAAACACGTCCAAAGTGATGCAATGTTGCAGCCACGATGTGTCCATGTCTTCATGTTACACCATGCATCTTCCACATCACGCCACAGGCACACGTATGAAATGTGCAACTCAACCCGCCATGTTTGCGCCACATCACGTCAAGTACCATTCACGTCATGCCACACATCGGGCACGTCAGGCCACATGGGTCAGGTCGGTCTATTTGACGTGGTTGTTCATCCTAAAAGGCGTGCCATTCGACATGGCTCACTGTTTAAGACGTCCGGTTTCATCACAGCCACGAACGCCCCGAGCCCAACATGCCGAGGGCCTGCTGGTGAAGATCAATCATCGTCATTGATGACTCTTTACCCTCGATGGTATGATTAACCATCACGCGATCAATCTATGACGGTTTTGGCGCGGTCTGTGACGACTGTGTACTTTTTTTTTTTTTGAGAAAGTGACGACTGTGTACTTGTGATAACAAGAGGACACCATCAGCAACCGTGTGGTGAAGCACATTGTACCATGCTGTGTGCGGCATAACACTATGAGGGACAGTGTCAGTGACGATGTGGCCGTGATCTAGGAGGTTAGTAGAGCTTAAAAAAAGGGTAAAAAGCAACCTTGCCCATAGGCATATGTATGACAGTATGAGGTCCCCTCTCAAGGTCAACCCAACACAATAAACCAATGCATATGCTTTGGGACCTATTGAACAAAAGACGGTTCGATGCATGTGTTATCCAAACCGATCTCCATCCATAGCAACAATTTCAGACCAGCGGCAGGGACACTTCCCTTTTGGAGTATGGACCTAAAACCAGCTGCTACGAGGGCACCTCCAATGGCCCAGCGCATACGGACAGGCCTTGTCCAAATCTGTCCTTCCGGACAGAGGGGACTCTCCAACGGGCCGGCGCATATGGACAACTGTCCACGCGGACAGGTTTTCGGCCCCAAACCTGGCCCAAATTTGATCCAGGTTTGGGGGAGAAAACGGACAGCCTCTTGTCCTCCCTTGTCCGCGCCTGGCCTAGTGCCAGCCAAACAATCCCCAATTTGCCCCCTCCTTTGGCCGCCGCCTGGATCGCATCGGCCGCCGCTGTCCCCTATCTCTTCGGCCTCGTCCACCGCGACAAGTCCCGCCTTTGCGCCGCCGTCGCCGTCATCCGCCGCCACCGCCACCGCCGCTTCCTGAGACATTCGGCCATTGGACCGGAGGCGGCCGCGAAGTCCACCGCCCGGAAGGTGTTCGACGAAAGGTATGTGAGAATCAATCTATATTTTTGGTTGAACAAGTGATGTAAATTTTATTCTAATTTGTTTGTTTTGCTTAGATGGACAGTGATGATGAGTTCTTCTACAAGACCTTCATCGATACATCGGACAAAGAATCGGAGGACGATTCCGAAGTTATCACTAGTAGGAAAAGGCTTATAGCCACCAGCATACCGCTGGCGGACGCCGTTTCCGTCCGCCAGCGCTTCGACCGCTGGCGGGCGGTTTTTCGAGTCCGCCACTGGTTTTGTACGTACCGCTGGCGGACGCCCACTATGCCCGCCAGCGGTAGGAGCAGAAATTTGGGAGGGAGCGGGGCAAACTACCGCTGGCGTGCAGAATACGTGCCCGCCAGAGGTACCAAATAGACCGATGGCGGACGCTCTACGGTGCCCGCCAGCGGTAGATGCGTCGGCTGAGCTCAGCGGGGAAAAAAAAAAGGGGGCAGCACCGCTGGCGGGCGGACTAAATCGTCCGCCAGCGGTCAGTTGCGTACCGCTGGCGGGCACACTAAATCGTCCGCCAGCGGTAACCTGGGAAAGTGACATAAGTGCGGCCGCACCTACCACCTCTTGCTCACTTATTGCACTTCACTCTCTCTCTCTCTTAGCTCGAGTTTTCCTCATTTGTGGCTCCTTTCCTCCATGAAATTAATCATTTTTAGCCAACAAAAAGTGATTTAGTTGATAGATCCCACTAGATCTCTCTCCCACATCCTACTTTGACCAAAAGAAATCCACTCAAGTCACTCATATCTCACAAGATCTGGATTTCATCTTCGGTCGACTTCCGCGATTATTTTGACGTGTGTATTAACTTATTAAGGTGATCTTTTCTCGATATAAGTAAAAGCAAATTCTTAAAATTAATTTGGTCGGATAAATGCGCCCGCCGTAACCATGCAAAAATGCTGGATGAAAAATGGCTTGGAATGTGTGAAATTGAGTTGTGATGAATAAATTTGTGTTGTGATGTGTGAAATTTAATGAGGGTGCCAATACCATGCCGGAATGTTGATTCATTTTCCGTTTCGGCAACTTTTGGCACTCTCCTTGGGTCCTATTTGTAGGAAGGTCATGGCGATTAAATGGTGCTTAATTATTGTCTTGATTATACAACGTGCAGGTGATAATGGTTATTATGAGTGAACGTGTCATGAATACATACTTGAGACACACGACGAAAGACATGCTGCAGAATAAACGCAAAGATATACAGTGTCCGTGTCGCGCATGCAAACTCGAGGTCGGCATCAGTCCATTTACCGGAACTTTGCTGGAACACCTGCTCAGGCGTGGTTTCATGGATGGCCACACTCGTTGGTTAACAGATGACGATGAACATGATGGAAATGATGGTGCGCCGGAAGGAAATAATCAGGATCAAGGGTTGCAAGACAATAATGACGAGGGGCAAGAAGACGAAGAGCCTGATCCGGATCCCGTGCAACATGATGAAGTAGAAGAAGAGGATGATGATCATGTGGTACAGAAGATCTAGAGGACACACGGACACCGCTAACTTCAGTCGTGCGGGACCCTCATCTAACAGAATTGTTTCTTCAGAAGACGGCTAACAGGGAATCTAAGCTGGCGCAATTGGAGAAAGATTCAAATACTCCGTTGTATCCAGGCTGCGACCCAGAAGATTCCCGCTTGAAAGTATCGCTTGATTTTCTTCAGATGAAGACAAGACACAAATTGAGCGATATAAGCGTCGACGCTAACCTGGAATACTTGCACGGTATCCTTCCGAAGGGCAACACGTGTCCTAAAAGTTGTGACGAAGCCAAGAAAGTCGTGTGCCCCTTTGATTTACCGCACGAGAGGTACCATGTGTGCATCTTCGATTGCTACATATTTCGAAAGAGGACGAGGGAATGACCAAATGTCCAGTGTGCAATGCCGATCGATACAAGACCGGGAAGAAAGCCCCTCGCAAAGTTGTTGGTACTTTCCGCTCATTCCTCGTCTGCAGCGATATTTCGCAGACCGTAAGGAAGCAAAGCTTATGCGTTGGCACGCGGAAAGAAGGGCGGCAGTGGTGAAAGATTCAGACGGAGTGAAAAGATAATTCTGACACACCCTTCAGATGCAAGCCAGTGGAAAGCATTAGACGCTCATCGATGCAGACTTTGGAGACGAGCCAAGGAATATCAGATTGGGTGTGAGCACCGACGGTCTCAATCCGTTTGGCAACCAGAGCAGTACACACAACACGTGGCCCGTGTTTGTATGGATATACAACCTACCTCCCTGGTTGTGTATGAAAAGGAAGTACATACACATGAGCATGCTAATTCAAGGGCCGAAACAACCTGGCAGCGACATCAATCTGTATCTGAAGCTACTGAAAGATGAGCTAGACACGTTATGGGCGTCCCAAGGGGTTCCCACTTGGGACGCCGTCGCAGAAGATTATTTCCCTATGAGAGCTGCCTTGTTGTGTACAGTGCACGATTTGCCCGGCTACGCATACGTTGCCGGCCAGGTGTGCCACGGATTTTCGGATGTGTCAGGTGCATGGATGATCCGACATTCCACCAGCTGAAGAAAGACGGTTCTTCGAAAACCGTCTACATAGGCCATCGAAGGTGGCTAGACGATGAAGACCCATGGAGATGGCGTGGAGACCTTTTCAACGGTGAAGATGAGCTCCGAGAACCTCCACTTAAGAAGAGCGGCGATGACATTTACGAGTTGTTGAATGAATGGAAGAGTGCCCTGAGCCGGGAAAGAAGCGAAAGGCGCCAAAACCGCTCCATGGTGTTTGGAAGACGAGGTCTGTGTTTTGGGACTTGCCATACTGGCCCATCTACACTACGCCAAATTGCCTTGATCTAATGCATGTCACGAAGAATGTGTTCGAGAGTATGTTTGGCACTGTGCTCCACATGCGGACAGGACCAAAGATGGGCCAAAAGCAAGATTTGACCTTAAACATATGGACATCAGGAAGAGCTTCATGCGCAGCGCAAAAATGTGGTAGACGACCAGCTGGATGAGGAGACGGACGGTCACAAGGCCAAAAGGGTTAAGAAGAATGACTATTATTGTCCCCCCTCTTGCTTCACTCTTAGTCCAAAGGAGGTCGAACAATTGATGAAGTGCCTTCTAGGAGTCAAAGTGCCTTTGGGTTACTCGGGCTGATAAGCAGATTCTTAGACTGGCAGAAAAAGAATTTCAGCGGTATGAAGTCTCATGATTGTCACGTGATGATGACACAGATATTCCCAGTTGCGATCCGAGGGATAATGGACAAGCACGTCCGTGAGACCCTTTTTGGACTCTGTAACTTCTTTGACGTGATCTCTCGAAAGTCAATCACCGCAAAGAGACTCTCAACGCTGCAGGAAGAGATTGTTGTGATACTATGCGAGCTTGAGATGTACTTCCCGCCCGCATTCTTCGATATTTGCGTGCATCTGTTGGTCCACATCGTGGATGATATCATTCATCTCGGACCGTTGTTTCTCCACAACATGATGGCGTTCGAAAGGATGAATGGGGTCATAAAAGGATTTGTTCGTAACAGGGCCCGTCCGGATGGAAGCATCGTTCAAGGCTTTCTCACTGAAGAGTGCATCTCTTTCTGCACGAATCATCTGGAGATAATTGATAACCCTGTTGGTTTGCCCCCTAACAAGCACTTTGGCAAGTTTGGTGGGTCAGGTCACAGAAATGGCGCGCGGGACTTACATGTGGGCTTCGCTCGTCGAATGGCCGACTTTAACAGGGCAAACTTAGTAGCTCTCCAACACCTTCAAGTGGTCGATACTTGGGTGGAAAAGCACAAACTGACGATTAAGCAGAAGTACATTGGCCAGGCGGGCAGGCAAAGGACCGAAGGAGAAATAATCAGAGAGCACAACTCCTCTTTCTTGAGTTGGTTCAAAGATGAGCTTGTCGCTCCGCCAACGGATGATGCAGAAGGTAGATTGTTATACGACTTGTCACGTGGCCCCGCCCCCAACCTCGCGACATTTCAAGCATATGATATCAACGGGTTCACTTTCTACACAGAGGCAAAGGACAAAACTTCTGACTATCAAAACTCAGGGGTAACAATGCTATCTTACGTCGGTGACAAAAAGTACAGGTACTACGGAAGGATAGAGGATATCTGGGAGCTTAACTACTCTGGAGAGAAGGTGCCGATGTTCCGTGTCAGATGGGCTAGGTTATCCACCGTGAAAAAGGAAGACCAATACTTCACCACCATGGTTTTACCCAAAGCCGGCACTTCATCAAGCAACACGAACGTCACCGCACAAAATGAGCCATGGGTATTGGCTAAGCACGTGTCTCAATGCTTCTTCATAACCGACCCGTCAAAGCCTAGCCGTGTAGTCGTGAGGAGAGGCAAAAGAAACATCATTGGAATGGATGGAATCGCGAACGAGGACGACTTCGACCAGTACGGTGATCCTAATATTGAAGATGATGAAGATGATGATAACACGCCATACACATCAAGAAGAAGCAGAACCACGCTACCCACGAGAGGAGGTCTTCCATTCTTAAGAAGAGGTCATAATGTGGGGCTGAATTATGCAATTAAGACCAAGAAAGGCAAGAAGAAGGCCAAACGCTAAGTGAAAAGCGCGAGACACATGTGTGTGTTATTGTAAAAAGTTGTAATTTAATTAAGATGTTTTGAACAATGTGATGTGTATGAATATTTATTTATATGCACACAACTATTTTGAACGTATTTTGCTATGCACAACTATACTTGAAAATACTAAATAATAACAAAAAAAGAATTAAAAAACAAAACAGAAAATTAAAAAAAATACCGCTGGCGGACAAAGCTTCCGTCCGCCAGTGGTAACAATATACCGCTGGCGGACACCCGGCCCGTCCGCCAGCCGTCCGCCAGCGGTAAGTGGGGCCGGTTCACTTACCGGCCGGGCGTCGCTCTCTTTCCCTTTCCCCCACCCGCGCCTCCTCTCTCTAACCCTAACCTCCTGCCGCCCCCATTCGCCGCCGCCGCGTCGCCGCCGCCGTCGACCGCCACCCCGCCCCGCGCCACCCCCTGCCGCCCCAACCCGCCGCCTCCCCGCCCTCCACCCCCTGCCGCGCCGCCCCCTCTATCCTCCATCGCCCCGCGCCGCCTCCCCGCCCACTGCCCCTACTCAGCCTCCCCCACCGCCGCCGTCGCCGCAGCCTCGCACGCCCCTACCGCCGGCCACCCCGTGCGCCGCTGTCCCACTCGCGTGCTGCTCAGCCCCGCCGTGCCCCGACCACCCGACGCCGGCCTTGGCGTCCTCCTCCACGCCGTCGTGCCCTGACCACCCCACGCCGGCCCCGGCCTACTCATCCACGCCGTCGCACCCCTCCTGGTGAGCTCACCCGCCGCCTTCTCCCTCCCCTCCCATCCGTTAACCGCCGTGCACGGAAGGTGTTTGGTGAAATGCCACTATTATTTTTGGTCCCTTATTTGTGAAATGTTCTATAGTTTGGTATTGTTAGTGTTGAATATGAAGTATGCATGTGAATTTGGTTGCGGATGTGATTCGGTGGTGGTTGTGATGTGATTCGGAAATGCCGATTTTGGTGGTTGTGATGAATATAAAATGTTTGTAGGTACCCTTGAGTCCCTTGAGATTGCCAGGACGTTGATTAGCTTCCGTTCCGGAAATTCGGGCACTCCATATCTCCTAATTTTAGCAAGGTCATGCCAAAAAAAATCGTGAATTTTGGCATGACTATTTCCAAAATTAGGACATATTTGAGTGCCCGCATTTGCCGTGACGGACATAATTAAGTGAATTTTCTTGTTATACTAAGTTCGACTTTTCTCGTTAGTGTGGACATGGCCGACAACGACGAGGCGGGGGGTTCTCATATAGAAGGCGAGGATCCGCTGAAGGCGTTCATCGAGAACGAACTCACAAATACTTTCAAATCCATGTTTCCTACCATCTGTGAGTTTGTTGGGACTTGGATGAAGGGAGGCCAAGTAGGGCCTCCCCCATGATCGGCTACGGGTGCGGCGACTCTATCACCAATTTGGTGCCTATCTTGCCAAATCAAGAGACGCCAGAAGATGCGCCGGTGACCAAGCCTAAGAAGGCACGAAAAAGATACAAGAAACAAAAATTGGAGGACTTCGCCAACCGACCGGAGAAGGGGACTGATTCCCGGTTTGTGGACAGGATACCCATCAAGAACTAGCATAAGATGCATCACTTGGGTCAATCGATCCTGCTGGCGGATTGTGTCGAAAAGTTGAGAGGACATTTGTTAGACCTACATGAGGTTGTTCTTGTTGTGGAGACGAAACTTCTCGACCAACCAGATCCAACATATCCCCTTTTCATTGCAAAGGTACCAGACGGGTTGGGCTTTGTCAGGGAAGATGGCGCAAACCTGCTCTTTGTGAGATTTGATGATATCTTCTCAATGTTCCATATGCTTCCGCTCCACCCATCTATAGTCCGTCTTGTTGCGCTCGAAATGGCGCACCAAATCAAAATGGAGGATACCCCCGGCATCTTGATGGTTGACCCCTACTACATGCAAGAAATGTTCGTGAACAACCTTGAGGGTAGGAAATCCGCGACGCGTTATCTCCAAAAGCTCTTCCTCGACAATGCTTCGAAGAAGTCCTCATTTCTCTTGCCTTATTTTCCCGAGTAAGTCATGCCTACCTGTCATAGCATGCTTCCATAGATTTCCATCGTTGCGTCTACAATGGTGATTTTTTGCGCAGAAACAAACACGGCACCCTAATCCACTTGGACATGGAACGCTTGGCTGCCTTGTATCTCGATAGCGGGGATCGCCATGAAGATAGGGCGGAGTCTAAGCGGGACTACACCAACATCAAGATTGTTCTGAATAATGCTCTCAATGGCTAAGCCATGAAGGGTGGCCCCATTTTACTAACAAGAAAGACAGAGGATGGAAAGTTTAGATTCGCGCATAGAACGTATTTCCTATGCATCAAGCAGGATTCAAGTAGTTGCATGGAGTCATGGTACCTCCTCTATCAAATGAGGTGGTTTTTAAAGCCTATGAGTTTTTAAGCTAGTGGTGCTCCCTCCGGGAGTAAGTCACGCCAGTGGAACCATCTACTAAACCTGATTTCCCTTTGGGATCAGAGCATTTCTCGTTGCAGGAAGAACGAAATCCAAGGGTTGGCGGACCATCACAAGAACCTCCTCTTCCCCTCTTCTTAGCGAACTCGGCTTCCCACGCCTGCTTTCTGCCTTAAGCACAGTATTGGGTATCGCATTCGCGAATCTAAGGAGACTGGGACCTGTTGACCGGGTGGGCTTACGACTTTCTTACTATACACCCACACAATCTCGATTTGAAGAGAGATACCATACCATAACAACATAGACCACCGGGCCACCGGCTTTCTCACTCAATTCAAAATGCAAGTTCGGGTCACTCACATATGATGTTTTCTACCAACTGAGCTATTTAGTTTCTAGTAGACTCGTCGGCAGAAGAGATGCTCACATTCCAGGCGAAGGTCATAATTCGCAGGAACATTCTATAGTCTTAGTCAGAGGAGGTAGAGTGAAAGATTCGCCAGGTGTGAAATCCCATGGTCAATTACGCAAGACGGGAAGAGAGTTTCCTTCTTCAGAGTCCTTTTATCCCATCCCAATATTAAGGAGAATGTGTGGGCCTTTACTGAAAGAAGATGGTTGATCCCTTGCCGACTCATTCCATCCTCCCCCCGGTGGGTCTTCCTCTTATTCACTCTCGCAAGCAAAGAAGAAGAGAGACAGCAAGGAAATAGGAATGGCCATTGTGCTTTTCCAACTTTCGTAATAGATCTGGCATCCACGAGAAAGTCTTTACTAGATCCGATCTCGCTGGGAGTCAAAGTCGGCGACGAACATGTTCGGCCCGACAGAACGGAATACCAGGCTTCCGCCTAACTATTTCCCCTCCGAGAAGTACAAGATTACTTTATCTCTCCCCAGGGGCCTCCTTACTTGAATACTACGGAAACGACTCCGTTAACTCAGTTCGAAAGGTTGGTTCGATTCTTGCTCTTGCTCTGGATTCAGTAGTAAGCCCGAGACTTGTGAACTAGCAACATCTGATCCCACCCCGAACTACTTGACCATACGTCAAGACTAAGAATTCGGAATATAGGTGAGTGATTCATACACAGTATCCCTTTTCTTTTATCCTAGGTCAAAGCCTGTGAGCAGTCAAGTGGGCGCCGAAAGGCAACTAACATAGCTGATTTCTTTGTTCGATACCCATGTTTTATTTCCTTTTTGCGAGATCTTAAAATGTTGAATAGATTGTTCGAGAAACTTGAATTCAAAATCGATATGCTAGAGTGGTTGACTTAAGGGATTGCCATGAAAGAATCACTGTCTCAACGACGAGCCTGCCAGCTCGTTTATGCACCACAGGGGGCGGCAATCGAGAACCTTTTGTCAACTCATTTTGTGCCTTTCTTTCGGGTACCATCTATCGCTGTCAGTATCCAATGGACCCTTTTTCGTAACGCTTGCCTGGATGGAAGTTCCTGATATTGCATGCTTTTGGCTAATACGGGACCATCCTCTTTTCTGGTTTAGGCTTCCGGGAAGGCGCTATAGCCACAGGAAACTAAAAAGCCTATACATCTAGATTTCTCTATTCTCTATCTTCACTTTTCACCTTCTCATCCTTAACCTCAGTGATCTGTTCCTCCTAGACATCCTTCTGCATACAAAAACATAAGAAGAAGCACGGGCATAAATCAATAGTTTAGTTTCAGAAGTATTTTTTGATTGGTATATCAATCATGGTTTATAGGGAAATACGACGAGGCCAATTTGTTTGTCGTGATTTCAACGCATGGGTCGATAGACTAAGGGACAATGCTGATTATGTTATTAGAGCTGAGTTCCGATACATTCAGAACATGATCGCGCGAATCATCATGTGTGACGTCCTAGATAAAGATGGGCAATTGAATTACGGCTTTCAACAACCATCTAATGCTGATATAGAAAGGCGCTTAAGCCGTGCGGGTGATCACAGGCCATTCAACTCGTTAAATGGTTGTGAACCGTTTCCGTAGAAAAGGTGATCGAGGAACAAATCTTTATTCTGTCCTATGTACACAACTCGTTAGATGCATGCATGCTTAGTTAATTTTTTGTTTGCTTTAATCTTTCTTCTCTCTTGTGTACACAAATCTTTTTTCTTACAACTTTTATTTGACTTATACTTTTATATGTGTCTTGTGTACAGAGAAATGGGGAAGTGGTATGTGGTGTACAAAGGTCATGTTCCTGGAGTCTATGAAGAGTGGGAAGACTGTAAAAAGCAAGTGAACGAGTTCAAAGGCAACAGCCACAAAAGCTACAAGACTAAAGCCGAGGCGGAAGCTAGGTATTCCAACCATCTACTTGAGGAAGAAAAGAAGAACCGGATGAAGTCCAACATCATCGTGAACAACCACAACATTTACGACAGCAAAGCGGAGACAGAAGCTAGATACTTGCATCACCTACTTGCGGAAGAGAGGAAGAACCGCATGAAGTCCAACTTCATCGTCATCCCCTTCTTACTCATCATTATTGTCATTCTCTTGTATAAGATTGTGGTTTAGATGACACTAGTTCATTTGGAAAACTTCCGTGTGTATGAATTTATCAACATGTATTCGTGTATGACAACTTTTAACGCTTTTGCATGTGGAATATTCTATGTTATTGTCATTTTGGTCGGTTGTACCTGAATATACTGTATTTATATTTGATATACTGCTGGGATACGTTATTTTAGAAAAAACAAAAATACCACGAAAATATACCGCTGGCGGACACAGAGGAGTATCGCTGGCGGACAGCGTTCCCAGAACTCCACCCAGCCAGAAGTACCGCTGGCGGCCGAGGTAGCTTAGCGCTGGCGGCCGAGGCTGCACGCCAGCGCTGTATAATCTAACGCTGGCGGGCCGCAGTTGTGTCCGCCAGCGGTAACAAGACTTACCACTGGCGGACGGCCGCCCGCCAGCGGTATAAATTTACCATTGGCGTAATGATCGCTGGCGTGCGCCCGCCCGCCAGCGGTAGGCCAATTCCGTCCGCCAGCGGTAGGCTTTTCCCTACTAGTGAGTTATGATGGTCGCGACCACGCTCATCCACAACTTCAACCAGGCGGAGTGGCCTCGGCATGTTGGCTCGGTTGTTGGAAGGGCTCCGGCGTTGGATCGTGACCGGGAACAAGGTCACTACCAACTTTGGAAGGACTATTTCCATCCCGTGAAGCCAACATATCTGGATCACAAGTTTCGTCGCCGTTTTTGGATGTCACGGCCCTTGTTCATGCGTATACTTGAAGGGGTGAGGGCATACGATGACTACTTCGTCGCCAGACCCGATGCTACTGGTACATATGGTTTCTCATCTTATCAGAAGTGCACGGCAGCTATACGCATGCTTGCATATGGAGTAGCCGGTGATCTAGTAGATGAATATTTGCGCATGAGTGAGTCAACTTGCCTAGAGGCCATGTACAAGTTCGGTGAAGCTGTTGTTCAGGTGTTTGGTCCCGAGTACTTGAGGGAGCCGAATTTGGAAGACACTGCCCGTCTTCTGAACATGAACTCGAGTAGAGGCTTCCCTGACATGCTTGGGTGCATAGATTGTATGCATTGGGAGTGGAAGAACTGTCCTTTTGCTTGGCAAGGACAGTACCAGGGACACGTTGGAGAGTGCACAGTCATACTTGAGGCTATTGCATCTAAAGATCTGTGGATTTGACACTCCTTCTTTGGCATGTCGGGCTCTCACAACGATATCAACGTGATTCAGAGATCACTGGTGTTTGATAGGTTGGCCGAGGGCAATGCACCGGTGATCAACTTTGAGGTTAATGGAAATGCATATGACAAGGAGTACTACCTTGCTGATGGTATATACCCTTCATGGCCTGTCTTTGTGAAGACCATTCGCAAGCGAGAAAGTGAGAAAGCTCGTAAGTTTGCTCAGCAACAAGAAGCTTGCCGGAAGGATGTCGAGCGAGCATTTGGTGTGCTCCAATCCAGGTTTGCGATTGTTCGACACCTGGCAAGAACGTGGAGCAAGGAGGTCATGTGGGAGCTTATGACTGCTTGCGTGATCATGCACAACATGATTGTCGAGAATGAACGGGATGATGCGAGGATATTTGATCAAGGCTGAGAATTTGAGGGTGAATTGGTTGCGCCTACACCTGGACCGGCGACAGACGAGCAGTATTCAGACGTGTATGCAGAGATGCGTGACAAGCCACTGCATGAACATCTACAGAATGATCTGATAGAGCACATGTGGACTCATCTGGGAAACCAGTAGTGCTACCTGTTTATTTTTCTTTCTATTCGAACTTTGTTGTAATAAATGAACGATATTTCACAGCGTGTTTATTTTCTATCCAAACTTTGTTGTAAAATGAAATGAAATTTCTGTGACTGTTTTTTTTATGAAATGCGGCCGGCCGTTGGGGGCACCTCCACCGCAAAGCGGACGAAGGCCCAAAATCTGTCCCCTGTCCGCCCAAAGCGGACAGAATCGGTCCGGAAAGCCTGTCCGTATGCGCTGGGCCGTTGGAGGTGCTCTGACGATCGATATTTAGTCGCTCAATGTCGAAGATCAATTGCTATATGAGAGCGCGCAGATTCCTTCGAACTTTCTTTTCAGTACAATAATGCTGGATATATCTTGATAAATCTCGTGCAATCTGGCATGTGTTCCAAACACCTCCGTTGGATGATCCCCAACCGGTTAAAGGAAACCATGAATTTTGCACCTCTATAAAAGGAAGCACATCTGCATGCTACCAACACAACCCAAGTGTCCTTCCACACTACACTCACGAGCTCACAATTCTCCTTCCACATCGTTTCAAAGCCAAACTTACTGCTGAGCGTAGATTACACATTAGATAGACGAACAGATGGACCGTGTGATGAAGCTAGCATCTGAGCGTGCAGTGGTGGCCTTCACCATGAGTTCTGATTGCATGTGCCACACTGTGGAGCGTCTGTTTAGTGACCAGCTCGCCGTCAATGCCCTGGTGCACGAGCTGGACCAGGACCCTAGGGGCAAGGAGATGGAGAGAGCTCTCCTCAAGATGGTCGGAAGAGGACCCTCCGTGCCGGTGGTGTTTATCGGCGGAAAGCTTGTCGGAGGGACCAACAAGGTCATGTCTCTTCACCTCGGTGGCGAGCTAGTGCCCATGCTCAAGAATGCTGGTGCTCTCTGGTTATAAGCAGGAACACGCACAACATACCACGAAGAATAACATATAGTCGACGAAGGGTACATATATAGTGCAATTTTCTTAGAATAACCTAACTGGCAAGCATGCCTCAAGGAAGCCTTTGTCAATCCTTTTGCTTTGACAAGTTCTGGGCTCGCTAGTGGTTAGCGATCGAGAGTGATGTGTGTGATTGTTGCAAATTTCTTTTTGGTGTTTTTGTTCCATCAATATATGCACCACTGACCCTTTTTCAATGATCAGTGTAATGAATGTATGAATCAAAAGTTCAAAATTATAAATGATATATAAGTGCATGTTATTTGTACAATTTTATATTGTTGTGTTGCCATCCGCATTAACTGATATTTACATGTTGCGTGCTTGATTATATGAAGACACTAGATCAACAAACAAACAAACCGTTAAGTGTTCCAACACTTCACACAAGATGTCATTTCAGACAGCGACTGGCCTCCATGATGTAATTTTACTATGATAACTCAACAAAGCTATAATTTTGTGAATATTTAACTACATATGTACATAATTCATAGGAACAGACGTGCGACTATATTTTTTGAATTTATCAGCAAAACAAGAATGAAATTGGTTTCAAGAAAAGTAGCACAACATGGGATGAAATGTATTTTGCTATGTGTGAGAACATATCTAAAGTTCTTCATGAGTGGTGATTGGTGAGTTGTGACGTGGTACTGATATACTGAACATAAGGTCCCACGACGGGCCTCCAAAGTTTGTTATTTTCTCCCTCCAGATAAAGTTTATTTTGATGAGCAACTTGTAAGGGACCAAGTTGCGCGAGGTTTACTTGAAAATATAACAAAAGAGTTAATATATGAGCTAGGTTAAAATGAATAAGATAATATGACCACCAGATAATCAGTAAAATAATATGATATATGACCAGGATAACAATTAAGATAACCACCATCACAAGTCACAACTCGCTACATCTTCTTTGTCCCCCAATGTTAGTCGTGCCCACGGATGGACTCGCAATACCACAATTGTTGTTACATGTTGTCACCATATGGACTTTCGTGGATTTTCTGTTGCTGTAGCACAGGTTAATGAAATTTTACTCAAATAATACTGGTGGATAATAATTGATAAATAGAAAATACATTAAGGTATTGTATAATTTCAGTAAATTGGTTTGCCATACACCCTAGTTGGCCATAACTTTAATTCAAAACCTTCAAATTAACCTAGTCATCGACACACTCACGTCATGCGTATATTGCCTTCATCTCAAATGCATAGATATGGTGGGCTATAGTTTAAACTATATACATTGCTAGCTAAATGCACGATTGATGCATTTTAGATAGCTTGATTGATTGATCACATATACTTGAAGTTTGCATGGATGTTCCTGAGATACTAATGGTAATTTCTGAGCTGTGCCAGCTGCCCAGCAGTAGCAATATGGGTGACACAACTAAGATGATAGAGTGATACATGGATAAAAAGGGATGCATATATGCGATAGATCGACATTCATGGATGGGATATATATTGCGATCTCGCATCGCGGCATCGCATGTGCACTGTATACAAACTCTAAGCTGTCGACCAAGCAAGGTAAATGATGAGAAGTTGCAAGACAATAAAAAGTGATCAACCTCCTCTAGCCACTTGAATTTAGCCTGCCTACTTATCTTTTCTCATATGCATACATCAATGCTTTATCTAAAGATTCCAATAAACCCCAAATGGAATGGATTGTTAGATAAGATCGAGCAAGGTATCTAGCCTCAGCCAAAGGCGTGGCTTCTGTTGGTGCCACACTGTGAGCATATATGAGAGGTGAATTCATATCCATGTAGCAAGGTCTCGATTCCTAATGCATGTGGCGTGATCACTTTAGTTTTGAATTTCCTTACATTAATTTATTGTTATTGTTCCGTTTATTTCTTTCTCTTGGAATCAAATTATGTCATACCCTGTACATGTGATGACTAGTCGACCGATGATATTGATGGTAAAGCGGTATCTATATACTGTCCATGTCCTTGTGTAACATGTTGTACGATCGATTCTAATTTCTTATCTCCGCATCCACTTTCCATTGGGCGTCACTATAGCGGGTTTTGGTTTTTCACATTTCTTTTAATTTGCATGAGACTATTATATATGGTACATTTATTTCTAAAATTTATATGTAACATTTGACAGCATATTCGAATATTGAAAGATTAGCATACGAAAGAAGACATTGCTGATGTCTTACGGAGGACACCAAGGTGTAAATTTACTTATACAGAAAGTTATTCATCAGATTTGCATAAAGTTACTCGTCGGTTTAATTATAGGAGGAAACGTTTTCCCTTATTATGTACTCCTAAATAACAGTCTGAACCATATAATTAATCTATTTAATAGTAAACCATTGACGTATATCAGCATCCAATGCTGTCGTATGCGGGATCTTTCATGCTTTTGTGGGATTCCATATTTTTTCGGTGGTTGGCATCGAAAATATTCCCACTAAATCTTGTTATCCCTCATCCAGTCATATGTATGTTTCTTTATCAAATAGACATCTGCATAGCACAATGTAATTTAATGTATAATAAAGAGCATGTGTCGTAACACCGGAATGGGAGCGTCTATTACTCGTCTTTAAGGGTGATTGGTTTTGCCTGGGCTGGAATTCACCTGTAGAATGTATTCCTGTTATGGGCATGTCTCTTGCAAGCTGAGGTAGGCGGCAGCACTAGGCCGCATCTGGCCATGAGGAGGTAAATGGAAGGCTGACGCAGAGATAAACGTATTCATGTTGATCATGACTTGGTTTTGGTTTTGTTTGCTTGCTAGGAAGAAGGAAAGGGAGTGCTGGGATGTAGAAGTTCTATTTTCGTTGTGACGAAGGAGCTAGGAAACGTTTGTATTGAATTGATGCAATACCCCAACTCAAATAAAAGTTTGAAGTGATGAAGAGGGACGGGCAATATATTTCCACACTCCCTTCACGTCTATACTATTTTAGTTCTTAGTTGTGGGTTAAATGAAGGCCGATTTTTTTTTAATATTGTTTTGGCAGTGTCTTGAAGTTGAACATTTTTTGCTCTAATATCATACATTAAATTTATCCACTAGTCAATTCAACAAAAAGCCTGAAGTAATGAAAAAAGACGGGTTATTTCAACACTTTGCTCTCTAAATATGCAAAGGACGTTGGTTGCATAAGCAAATGAGCCAATATTACTAACACTCCTAGACAAGGAATGGAAATGATAGAGATGCCCCAGGTGGCCAGGTTGTAACTTTGAGTGTGGTATGCACACGTCGCGGATTCTTATATACCACCACCATTACAGACTCTCTATTTCTCCCTTCCATCCACTATAAAAGAAGGGCCTCGCACCCAACACTAACAGATCACACAAGACAAGACACGACCACAGAGCCACACACACACACACACTTCACCGTTCTAAACGACACTAGTTTTTTGAATAGCTCCCTCCACAAACCACTAAGAAGATGGAGAGGGTGACGAGGCTGTCGGCGGAGAAGGCCGTGGTGATCTTCACGGCGGGCAACGAGTGCCCGATGAGCCACACGGTGACGACCCTCTTCTCCGGCCTCGGCGTGGGCGCGGCGGTGCACGAGCTGGACAAGGACCCCCGCGGCCGCGACATGGAGCGCGACCTCGCCCGCCGCCTCGGCCGCTCATCGCCCATCCCGGCCGTATTCATCGGCGGCAAGCTGGTTGGATCCACCGACAAGGTCATGTCGCTGCACCTCGGCGGCAAGCTCGTGCCAATGCTCAAGGCCGCCGGGGCCATCTGGCTCTGAATTATTTCCCGTTAGTAAATTTTGCGCCTCGCGTGCATGCTTGCATGCTCGCGTATAGAGCCTTGGTTTTGCACTTGGCCAAGTCCTCAATGAGTACGTACCTATAGTTTCCGAAGAAGACGGGAGCACGGCGAGTTTTGGCCGCCAGTGATCCGTACGGAATAATAAATCTACATGATCTTTGAATGAAAAGTGGACTTTGTTTCCCAATCCCTGTCCACCACTTTTTCAGATACTACTTTACAGAAACTGCTGCTTATTTCTAAATCGACGGTCTTGGAACTTGACCTTTTACAGATTATGTAGGACTTGGTTTACGATCTTCACATTCAGATTTGTAGGTCTAATGGTGCCTAACCTTTTGTGTATGCAACTCAATTAACTGCGAAATAGCAAATCCAGAAAAATAAATGTTCTGGTGACCTTGCAATTAATTTTGAAAATGAGGATAACCCCGGTGTCTCCATCGATTGATGCATATAGCCATATATTATTAAAAGCTAGGCAAGTCTAATGAACGTAACACAAAAAACAAGCCGAGGCATCATGCCTCGCGCGACAGTACCTGCAGCAGACTATCACTGATTTTGTAGTAAAGCAAATAAACAAAAAGAATACATAACTCCTATAAAAAGATTTCAAAAAGAAATCAGAACTCCATCAGCATTTCAATGAATGGATTCAGCAATGACCGCTCCTACCCGTCGTTCCCTTGGATAAGGTTTCGTTTCGGAGAACCCTTTCCCATTGTCATGGCATGATTTCCTATATGTCCCTAGATCACACTTTTTTCTTCTTTTGAAATATTTTTTTCCTTTGCATCCTTGATTTTGATTAGCTTTTGACATCGTTTTGGTGTAGAAATTTGGTGCAATCAGTATCATCTCGGTATGATCATTTCCTTTATTAAAAATTGCATTGAATCCAATTAATTATTTTAATGGTCACTAATGTCTACACTTCAAAAAGGTAATCAGAACTACAAAGCATCCAAAAATAAGAATGGCGAGTCAACATGGAAAGGAGTTGTTAGCCATGTAGTCCCCTAGATTGTTCAAAATATGAGAAATTTACCATATCAGTTAATCCATAAAACGGCAGATAATGCGTGACTATAATAACAAGTATTAAATTAATCACATGAATTAGTGACTGAAAGTGTGGTGGTATGAGACGTCATCCACTTTCAGTTTTTTTTCTCCAACAGAACCCAGTTAGACAGAACTCACTTGTCGAACAAGTGATGATGGTAGAAGCATCAACAACGAGTATGCCCAATTGATTTGATTATGATCTGACAATGTCAACATGTGTTTGTGCCGCCCCTGTTGAGGGTGATGATGGATCCAAACTCAACTTTGGAAATGAAAGTCCAAAGACCGACCTTTTGTTGGAATCGCCGTTATTATCATCACACGTGCTGCAATTTCTTTCAGAACTCAGCTTTCACCGCTGGATAAGAATCCCGAGAAAACTCATCCAATGCCTTTAAAGTTCCATGTAAAAACCGCCTATGTCTTCAACAACGATTAAATGTAATTGGACCCTTATGAACCTATTTGAAAGAAAATTTATAGTGTGCATTTACCTGCACAACATCTTATATTTAGGTATTGAAAAATGACTCTTTAAGAAAAGACTCATTGCGCTCGCCCACCGTATCATAAAACCTCGATCTGCCAATAGAATTTCACATACAAAATTAAATATTTGCTTCGTTATCTCAACAAACTTATTGGTCTTTGCACCGAGTGTATATGTACA
The DNA here is from genome assembly GCA_947311845.1 of Poa pratensis. Taxonomy (NCBI): domain Eukaryota; kingdom Viridiplantae; phylum Streptophyta; class Magnoliopsida; order Poales; family Poaceae; genus Poa; species Poa pratensis. Next base: position 13,770,677 of record CAMZMU010000085.1, on the reverse strand, counting down.
TGCATTGTTTTCAGAACTACATGCATATATGGAACAGCAGACAAAGAATTCTATTACCCGCAAAAAAAAAGACAAAGAATTCTATCTTCCATCAGAAAATTGATAGCCTGCTATAGTCGGGCCCGTAAGCGAGCTCGGAGCCGCATACAAAGAAGCCTAAAGTATATTTTTCACCCTGAAATGTACTGATTTGGAGACAATTCACACTGAACTCCAAAACCGGGTAATTTATACCCTGAACTTTGCAATACTGGAGAAATCAAACCCTAAGGTGGTTTTTGTTCGATTTGGGCGGTTTTCTGCGATGACTAGGTGACGATGTGGCAATGATGTGGCGCAGCGCAATGTGGGCCCCACCTGTCATCCTCTACTCTGCTGCGTTGACCTTGAGGATCCGACCATCGGACGCCGATCCGCCGGCTCGGATTTCACCGTGGACGAGGTCAGCATGGGCCGGGGGGACGCGCAGGAGGAGTTGTCGGGGAGGCCGAGCACGGCGAGCTTGGAGACCTAGAGAAGGCGACCGTGGGCGAGCATCAGCACCCGTGCCAGGCGGTCGGCCAAGGCCAGCTCAGACGCGGCGACGTCGGACTCCTCAGCGTCGAAGAGCTCCTTCATCGGGACGGCGGCCATGGCGGCGTCGAGGCGCGACTTGAGCGTACAAATTGACGGCGCCGGCCATCGGCACCGCGAAGCGCAGCTCGCTCATCCCCGGGATGTTCTGCGCGAACACCGTGATCTGTTGATACCCACAAGTATTGGGCATCGTTGAAATTTTCAATGTGTAAGTATAGTATCGATCCCACGAGGAGTAGAAGGTATAAGTATTTATCCTCTCAAATAAGATTGTCACTTCTCTTATTATCTATGCACTAGACAAACTAAAATGATTAAATGATGCAAATGTTTTTTGGTTTTTGGCGTAGAGTTTGCAATAAAGTAAAAAGCTGAAAATAAAATATGATAAAGTGAAAGCTCTCAAAGAGAGAAAGCCCAATCCTCTATGTAGCAAGAGGACAAGCTCAAGTGTGTGTTCTTATAAGTGGAGAACGTTCCCAAGGGCTACCTAGACTTCATGGCATAAATAGTTCTAGAACAACAAGGTTAGCATTTTGTCAAGTTTTAATCTTCTTTGGACGGAGCCATAATTAGGGAAAGCTAAATAAATAAACTAAACTCCTTATGATGGTTCTTATGGCCAAGTAAATGACTGCACAAGAGTTATTAAGACATAGAGTCCCACCATAGCATTACACTCTAAGGTCCCCGATACTAATACCCTCATAATGCAACTTCATGACTCGGTCTCAGATTTACATGTCCTCCCAAGTCTCCCTCACTCCATTACACTACGGTGTTCTCCTATGAGCCCATATAGGTGAAGTGATGTGGCAGTCGACGTTCGCACAACACCATCATAGAATTACATAAAAAGATAAACACTAGACAAAATACCAACACATGTCATATATAAATCATCTCCAATCCATCCTATGCCCCCAGGAACATGAGAGAACTACTCACAACGCGAAGACATGATATGATTCAATGGTATAAGTGATACAACACAATCTGAAAATATAATCTCCCCACAAAACAATGACAAGTAGCAATTCACAAACATGTAGAATAGTACTTAGACAATAGCTAGTGTTCGAACAATCTCAAACTATGAGGGGGATGAAGTGGATCACGAAGATGGTGATGGAGATGGTGCTGGTCTTGACGGTGGTGTTGATGGAGACTCCGGAGGGGGATGGAGGAGCCTTCCGGAGGTGATTCCGGCGGCGTTTCCCCCCTCCGATCTTCTCCGGCGGCAGCCTTCTGTCTCCTATTTCTTGGTTTTGTGTTTCTCCGCCGCCTCCTCGCGAAACTCCTCGGGGGACTATTTTTATAGACGTTTTTAGGTCAAGACGAAGCCACGGAGATGAAAACGGACGGCATCGGAGCCACGAGGCCCAAGATGAGGGGTCCCACGCGGCCAAGGAATTTGGCCACGTGGGCCCACCTCTTTTGGCCCTCGGGTCTCCGTTTGTTCGCTTCCTTCGCTCCTACGCTTCGCTCTTTCCAAAAAAAATGATCCCCGCAAAATATTAGGTCATTTGGACGTCGTATGGGTCCCTGAAACATCAAAATATAGAAAATAGGGTTTTCTACCTGTGCAAGGTTATTTCCATAAAATAGAGAAACAATAATATAACCCTTATATGATGCAAATATGATTGAAATATAAGTAAAAAAATGCAAAGTTCATGTATGCATTTTACATGCATCATCTGTCCAACAGGAATGACCAATTAATCAACCAATAAGTGAATCAAAAACCACTCTGTTCGTAGGCGTAGCTTCACTTGCAATAGGAAATCGATCCAGAGCTTATTTTGTTTTGACCGAATTGGACGAGCAATTCGACACAAAGAAAGAGTAAAAAACAGAAGAAAATTAGAACTGCGATGATGGGATAGCTAGCTAGTGAGCAACGGAGTTCGTTCGTCGACTGCAGAGAGGTGCTGCTATCTGAAGCTTACCACATCGCGGTGCTTGACGCCGAGGCCGGCGAGGGCGGCAGCGAGGCGGACGATGCGGTCTTCCAGCCACGTCCGCGGCGGTGCTGCTCCGGCGGTTTGGGTAGGCGAGCGCGGAGCGCTCGAGTAATGAGATGAGCGTAGCGGCGCGTAGTTGGCGGGGCAGAGCACGGCGCCCTCCATCTCTCTCCCGATCCCGCGCCAGCGGTGACCTGCCACAGAGCCGGCGGATCGGCGTCCGATGGTCGGATCCTGAAGGTCAACGCAGCAGAGCAGAGGATGACAAGTGGGGCCCACATTGCGCTCCGCCACGTCGTCGCCTAGTCATCGCAGAAAACCGCCCAAATCGAACAAAAATCACCTTAGGTTTGATTTCTCTGGTATTGCAAAGTTCAGGGTATAAATTACCCGGTTTTGGAGTTCAGGGTGAATTGTCTCCAAATCACTACATTTCAAGGTGAAAAGTATACTTTTTCCTACAAAGAATTCTATCTTGTTGGGCCTTGGCAAAGCGAGGGGTGACCGGTGTGAAAAGGGCCAGCCTTCCCCCCAATATATCTCTTTTTCTTAAGGGGGACGTCTCTCAGTTTTGTAGCAGAAAGCTTAAAAAGGTAAGACTGGCTAAGTATTAGACGTACAGTTTTAGTGCACAAGACAAGATGTTTCTAATAAGAAACCATGGCACACGAAAGCTTATTTTTGCTAGATAGACCATCTTTACTTTGCATAAAATAGCCAAACAAAATCACACGCATAATCTGATCCTGGATTAGGGATTAACTGATGTCACTCAACTTGCGTCTTATTAATTAGTGGCATGTCGTGGATTTAAACCTGAGTAGCATCATCGCAAGTATATGCTGTACTGTTTTACCTTTGACACACGGGAGCATATTCTAGTGGTCACCATTGCAAGTCTTATTTATCAGTCTCGGACTAATTACGCAAATAATAAATCATGTGAAACACAGACATGCAGTAAGTATACTAGAGGGAGCAAAAAACGTTAATGTGAAGTTTCTCATGTCAAACCAGGATGTTGTAAAATATACTCAGAATAAAATATTTTCAGCTCACAATGCGGCTGGATCAGAACCTTCTATGCCAGCATATGAAGTGGTCCATACTCCATAGGCTCCAAAAACAGGTCATGTGAGGTAGTAGCAATAATATCATTTTGTTCTCAAGGAACATACGACCAAGCAATCTACAATACCTAAACTTCGTGAACCTCCCGGAAAAACAGCACTACCTAAACTTGGTGACCATGTGAGTTGGAATTTTGGAAGTACTTCTCTTTGTGAACGAACGAACTGGTTCCGGCTTTTCTTTTCCTTTGTATAGGAGATCAAGAGCAACTGGATGATGAGTTCAACTATATTATTCAGATAAATAATGGCCGTAACCTAATTTCAAAAAAAATGGCCGTAACCTGTAGCAGGCCATGTGAATCATGATGAATTGAATAGAGAATCAATGCAAATCAGCAACCAAGCAATTATATGGCGTCTTTGGTCCACACGACACGTACGCAATCATCTGATATTCATGTTAGTTATCCAATAGGAGGCGCTCTTCTTGACAGAAAGGACCAGGTTTAATCAACTTGCAAGTACAACGGTTGCAAGTGTACACCGTGTCTTTCTTGCTCATAGATTTTCGGATGCTGTAGATGGAGTCGGCGTTGACAGCTGCTCAGAGCATCTAAACGCTTGTTTGATTTGTAGGTAGGAAAGACACAGGAATAGGAAAAGTGTAGGATTGCAATGTCATGCAAATTCCAATCAGACTTTGTTTGGTTCCATCAAAGGAATTATAAAAGGAGATTGGAGTGGATGTTAGAATTTCTATAGGAAGTAGTACAAAAAATTCCTATGGGAAAAATTCCTATAGGAACTAATCCTATCAATCAAACTACTAGCGAAGGAAAAATTCCTATGGGATAAATTCCTACAAGATTCATATAAAATTCATTTGAATCAAACAAGCCATAAAGGCGTAATGCACCATGTTGTCGGTGCTTTCGAGACGACGCTCTCCTTTGGTCTGGTCGGTTCCTAGCCTCCACGCCCCGACTTCTCTAAACACATATGAGTGGACTGTATGTTGACTTTGTGCTAGTTTGGAGTTGCAGTCGTCCTTCCGAGATGTCCAACATATATTGTAACGCGGCATTGAGGCTTTGTGTGTTGCCTTCTCACCATTCATGGTTAAAACGTGGGCAACGCAAGTCTTTTTTTTTTCATGTGCTTGTTTTAGGAGTGCCTTGTAAGCCGAAAGCTGTTGTGTGCGGGGTGTTCTAGCCATTTTATGCTATGGTGTGTACCGACCCTAGCCTTCTTGTTGTATTTCTTGTATGAAACTGATACATCTTCCGAAACGTATTCTAGAGAAAAATAGTACAATCGTTGCTATATAATTGAAGTGATGTGATAGATTTTAGTCAAAGACAGGCTTAATACAGTTTCTATGTATTTGTTTAAATTTTACAGAAACTGAATTCGACAAAAACTAAAACCTAGGGTTATTTGGACAGAGGGAGTGTGTTTATAAGCTAAATTGAGACGGCATATGTCCACCTTAACTAGGAAGTCCTTTCTTCGTTTCTAAATATAAGATATTTTAGATGTTATTACACATGTTGTATACATCCAAAGGCGTAGCCAGGCCCCAGGCTACACGGGCCATGGCCTGGGGCGTGGAAAAATTAGCAGCCTATATCTTACAGCTTGGCCTGGGGCGCAACCCAGCTCAGTTAGGCCTTGAGCACTTAGCCCACGAATATGGACTCACCAATTGACCACGTTGTCTAAAAAAAAACCAAAGCTAGCCAGCTCGCTCTGTGCTCGCCTGCAGCATGTGCAAAGTATTCTCCTCCGCTTTTGCCTTTGCTCTCTTCCAAATCTTCATTTCCTCTTACATTGTTTAGATTTCTCCTTTAGTTGCTCTAATCAGCCGATTTAGTAAACTTGACTCCGATTTAAATTTTACAAAAAAACATGATAAATAAACGAAATAGAAAATTGAAAGCTCTTTTCAAGTTAAAACCATCGAATCCACACAAATGGACCCTTCAAACTGGGGTGACTTTTGAAAAAAAATTGCCCTCAATTTTTGGCCCGGGGCGTCAACATTTCCTGGCTACGCCGTTGTGTACATCTATACTAAAATGGATGCACCTACACATGAAACTGGGTCTAGATGTATATTTATTTACATGTGAATGTAGACAAATGATTTATCTATATGCTATCTGTTTTTAACTTGGTTCGATGAGAAATACCAATAGAATATCTATGGAAAAATAATTTCAGATTTACCTAGCACTACCTTTGTTCAAAATATGATACGGTTTTAGAGGAGTAAAATCAAGTTTTCTCCTCTAATCCGAACCTAACCACTTTGCTATACTCGTAAATGGAGTAAAAGATTTACTGCACCGGTTGTCCGATCCTTAAATACACTCGATTGCGGCCTCATAGAAAGAAAAAATCCCTTTCTCTTTGACCGTCGTTGTCCCCCGTTGGGCCCCGACCACACCGGTACCGCCCTCTGAGCCTCCGTCGGCCTTCACACGCCACCACCGACACCCCTGTACCCACCGTGCTCCTACCCACTTCGATTCGGTCGCCGCTCGTCGCCGCTGCTAGATTCGATGAATCTATGATCGCTTGCGCCGTCAAGGTCGATCTCGTCGTATTTCGGTGGGATCTGTCGGAGACGGAACCGAGCAGTCTCGCTGACCGATCGATTTGCGATGTTGCAGTGGGCTTCGAACACGTTTTTTCAAGTGTGAAATTGTTGTCCTTTGATTCGGTGCAATTTAAGACTCATTGTTTGATTCCTTGTTATGTAGAAAGGTTGTGCGTTTTAATATTGGGAAGAAGAGTATTATGTATTGATCAACATAAATGTGCTAAATGTTGGTGCACTAGGCTACATATGAGATTGGAGATGACACAATATCCAAGATTGTTGGGGGGGGGAGGAGATGGGCAAACAAGAGAAGAGCAATAATATAATGTAGGAAATGATTGTAAGAATATGGAGAAAATACTAATTGGACTTGTAGGAGCAATCAAAAAAGTTTTATTCCTATTTAAATGTGTATTTTTTTCTTGATGTTCTTTGGATCAGTTCAATTAGCAAAGGACTAGTTAAAAGTGAAGTTTGTGACCAAGATGTCGTTTAATGAATTATGAGTAGCGGAGTTTAAATGCATAGCCTAGAAGTTAAAAAAAATTGTGATACAAAACTGGGAGTTAAGTTTTAGGGGTTCGATTAGGAACCACTTATTTTATACGAGTAAATATGAGGACTTAAAAGATAAGGAACCATATAGGATACTTATAATGACCTACCAAAACATATTATTCGGAACGGAGATACTACTACTTATATATACCGAATACAATGGTCTTGAAGACTATTTTATATCTGCATATATTTAAAATTGTATAACTGCCACGCAATAACTACAATATGTACTGGTATAAGCTTGTAGGCATGTACTCACTCTAGTTTTTATAAATCTAAAATGTTTTAACTATTGCACATGTCAACTAGATGCAGGTGAAATAACTGAACATACACATTAAAATATGTATAGATGCATCTATATACATATGAATCTTGAAAAAACGAAAACATTTTATATTTAGAAACGAAGGAGTGCTGGTACTAGATTTTGAACGGAGCTGTGAAGAAACGAGAGAGAGTAGAGCGAATGGATACTTTATTGATTGAGACTGGGGCTATTTATACTAGCCGAACAGTCGGGGTACAAGTCAGTTTACAAGAGGTGTCCCTTCCGAAGAGGCATCACACCCGTTCGAGGGTTTGCGTTTGGACAACACTGGAATAAAAGCAACTGATGGCAGTTATTACTAACATCTTTACTATTAAATGGGAGTCTGCGATCGTGATGGTAGGTTTGGTGGTTCGTACGTCGCTCGTGGTCTGCATCGATAGTCTGCCCGCAGACTAATCTCTCCGATCGCCAGAGGATTGGAGTCATCGTAACCGCACGATCGCATCTCCGTAGTCTGCCGAACCACGAACGCACGCACCTCTCGATCGACATCTACACCCAGCGCCGCCACAACCAGATCTTCGCCGTGCTGTCACCCTCAGCTACGGCACCGTCTCGCCGATGCCCCGTCACCACCGCCTCCCAATCCCCCTGCCCCGCCTCCACAACCCCCTGCGCCGCCTCCACCTGCATGTCAACCGCGGCCCCCCGTGCCTTCCAATCCATGGCAACCGCCGACGCCGAGCGCAGAACCATCGCCGACGCCGCCGTCCGCCAGGCGGACATCTGCCTCTGATTCCGAATCTGGGCGCTTGTGTGCTGGTGCCCCCTCTCTTTCCCTGGCCTCCGCTCCTGGACGTGCGAGAGGTGGGGTACTTCGAGGTGTTCCGCGCGGTGCTGGCGGAGTACGGGGTGAGCGGTGGCGGGTGTCGACACCAAGCACGGCTAGCTCCCATCGGAAGACGAGGCAATGGCCCTTGATGGCTTCGTCATCTCCGGCAGCTGCAGCGACACGCATAGCAACGACCCGTAGATCCTGATGCTCGTCAACTCATTCCCCCGCCAGCACGACTCAGGCAAGCGCTTCTCTTCCTCGATTGGCTTCTTGCTTACATGCGGGACAACGAGTACATCCTGCGCTGCTACCACTGCGAGTGGCCGCTCCGGCAGGTGCTCCTCTCCAGCGTACTGAATCCCCTAGACATGTTTTCCTGATGGCATTGCGCTTTCAAGTGATAGAGGGAAGCTTCATGGATAGCTCACTCCACCTGCAACAAAACCATGTAAGCCTCCAATTTCTCTGCGACAAAACCATGTAAGCCTGTCAGTCGGTACCCAGTCTCAGTGAGCTGGTACCCAGTCTGGTCCTCTTCATAGGGACAACATCAAAACGCAGTTTTTTTCTTTCGAATATAAACCTATGGAACCAGCTAATTAATGTCAGTTCAGGGTTGCCTCAAGCTGCTACAGGGTGGCACCTAAACAAGACGAGCTGCGCATTCAAAAGGTCAATCCACAAGTGCTAATTTTCTCTTTACATGGTTTGAGCGTTGTAATGTTCAGAAAATAGTGAAGGTCATGCCTCATGCACTTTCACTACCACTATAATTTGGTCACTTTGTGGTGGCAGTAGTACTCCATGAATTTGAATACTCACCTCCATGCTTAAGATCCTTGGTTTACTACTCCTGTTGTAAAATGCAAACACTTAGTTTACTGAATTTGGTAAAATAAACACTGAATGTAAAATTCAGATTCCAATTGACAAGTTTGTAAAATGTACACTGAATTTTGGTAATAGAAATGAGTACTCCTGTTGTAAAATGCAGACACTGTAAATGGTTTACTGCAAGTTTGTAAAATGCAAACACTAAGCGGTTTGATTTGCTGCTGGCTGCTTGTTGATCTCACTCAAGTTATCATCAAGATATTGTAAACACTGCTGCCTTGTGTACAAAAATTGCAGAATTAATTTCCGTAGCCAAACTGATTACTCCATCTTAGCACCATTTTGCTGCTACTCTATGCCTCGCATTTACAATGGCATTAATCGGGTATGCCAAGCGCGATGGGAGCGAGGACCGGCTGTTCGTGCTTACCTGGCAAGTTCTCTAGCCCGGGGCAGACATATGCCGTTGCAAGAGCTTCTTCCGTGCGGATACCTGCAGGCGAGGTGAAAGAGAAGTAGGACACAGAGAACTTCCTTTGCTGCTGGCCTCTTGTATTGGCTCAATTTTTGAAACTGAACCAACCTGCTGTTAGTGGTTATAAGTGATTGGGTGTTTGGGCACTCCTGCTTTACCACTCCTGCTTGAGTGTCAAGGGAAAAGGATAGATGCAGGTAAGTACACCTATACATGTCAATTATCATTGTTTGTGAGAAATTCCGAATTTCCTTCTTTGTGTGTGAGAGCATAACTGCATAAGCATGCATGGTTAGTTGTTTTTTGAGTGAAATTTTGAGTTGCTCCCAGCTAGCATCATGCATGCTTGCTCCAGCTAAGAATTCATGATTTTGAGGCAAATAAATCATCAGGTTTTGGCAAAGATTCTCGATAAATTTGAACTTGTGTGCAAAACCATATCTAAAGACTAGAGTATGCATCGATCCATTTTTCTTCTGAATTACGCATGCATCCATTTTTTCCAGTCAACTGAGTAGCAGCAGTAGTGGACTGTATGATACAGTACAATACATATCATGCATGGTTAGTTTTTTCAGTGAAATTTCCTTGTTTTCGATAAATTTGAACTTGTGTGCAAAACCATATCTAAAGACTAGAGTATGCATCGATCCATTTTTCTTCTGAATTACGCATGCATCCATTTTTTCAGTCAACTGAGTAGCAGCAGTAGTGGACTGTATGATACAGTACAATACATATCATGCATGGTTAGTTTTTTTCAGTGAAATTTCCATGTCGTGTTAGATTTTCCCGATCTTATAATCCTATTCTTAGTGTACTGTCAGTTTGTTGCATCGTTTGTTTGTTGTCTCACAATTCCCTTACTTGACTTTCTATCACTTATACTCCATTTGTAAGAAATTGCACTCCATTTATCTTTGGAGTATTTTTCAATAAGTAATTGTGCTCCATTTATCAAACAATCACAGTATGAGTCATGCATGATCTATGTTAAGAAGATAACTTTACGGGTGTTCATTCTCATGGAATGGACCACATCCTTTACTTGAAATTCAATGATAACTTGTCCTATCCATTTATCAAACAATCACAGAATGAGGCCACAAGCCTTGTGCTATCTTACATCACAACACTACTTGTTCAGGAAGTTGAGCTGCTTGTTCTTGTCTTCAGGTGCATTTGAGCTGCTTGTCGTTCTTCAGTTGCACGAGCTTCTAGAGCTGCCGGCGAGAAGGAGCTGATGCAGCCGCCCGCGAGAAGGAGCAGGATCTCCACCTCCACCGGCGGCAGGGAAGCAGGAGCAGCCCGGCGGCAACAGACCTGGAGTACGATCTCCACCGGCCTGGAGCGAGCAGGGTGGCGAAGACCTGCAGCGCGATAAGGGCCCGGAGCTCCGGCGGCCAGGGTCAAGGATCGCGGGCGCATGATCAGGGCAGGAGCTCTGGCGGCCGGTGTCAAGGATCGCGGGCGTGGGATCAGGGCAGGAACTCCGAAGGCCGGCGTCAGGGATCATGAGCAGGAGCTCCAGCGGCAGATCGCACAGATTACGGCCACGCTGATCACGATTTGTGGATCTAAAGCTGTTTAATCAAAGTTTGAGGTTGTATTTGCAAAATGGTGCGCAGCTCAAAATTCTCCTCCGCCATGACACTTATTTCGGGGCGGAGGGAGTACGATATACGGGTTTTATCGGCTCACTTAACACACGTTTAACATATTCTATTTTCCTCATTTGTGTCGAATTTCAATGATGACTCGATATGCAAGGAGCTATTAAGTGTGTGGTATATTATTGTTTTTACTTCATTGGAATGGAATTCAATGCATCATGTGAGTTTGTGTGGAAACTGAAAATGGTAGATGTTGGATGGTTAATTGTTCATATACATTTCATTTCTTCACATGTTCTATTTTGAGGGGGTGGAGTGGAGAAAGGTATGAAAGGAAGAAAACACGTTCTCTTCTTTGAAGGTAGGGTTAAGCAAGATGGCAAGAGGAGGGTAAGTTGCTGTTAGGTGAAACATGCAAGCGTTAGTGAAATAAGATGACAATCGATATATTTATGCACCCGTAGCAACGCACGGGCATTCAACTAGTTATCCTAACTGCTCACTTAGTCTAAATATGACGCTAAATTATTCCCAACAGGAGCAATCCATATGGCAAAAAAATAGGAAAACGAATGAGGTGTATTGGGCTACTGAGACCCGGTGGACAACCAGCGCAACACTTCAGAAAGGTTACTCGTCCCATGAAACTTTCCTAGTACGAGATTCTACGGAGATCGCCACTGATCTGACTCACTCCACAGGCGGTCCCAAAGGAAGAAGGTGAAATCATTGAGCCGAAAAGTTCACTGTTCTTCCTTACTCCTGCAGAGAGAGAGAAAGCCTGCCACTGCCCGCTTCCGGATCGACCTTTGCATTACTCTGTCACAGTCCGCAGGACCCTGCTTCGGCTGCTTCCCCGGAGCCGCTTCCCCTCCCCTGCGGCGACTACGCCAGCGGCGGATCCTCGTTTCGCTGCAGATTCGGCTTCCTGTTCCTCGTTCCTGCCAAAACCAAGAGGTTAGCTACTGCGGCAGCTCGTGATGCGTTCTCTTCTCCCCCTTGGCGACGGTTTCTTGCATTTGGTTGAGCATATGCGCGACGGCAATGCGTCTCCTTCTTCTTCCAAGGTAGAAAGAAAAAGATGTGGCTGTTCTTGCGCATTCCCCCATGAACAGAAGCTGTTTTCTCTCGATTCTTCCTCTCTTCCTGCCCAATTCTTCTTCTTTCTGTTTTTCACTAGTTCGTGGATGATTTTTTTACCCCTGTCGGCGGTGCGAGTTATTTTGCTTTTCTCCTCTTCTTGCCTTCATCTCGTTCCCCTGATTTTCCGCCATGATTTGGTGCGCCAAAGCCCACCTACTCCACTAATCCTCCTGTTTACCACGATTTTTTAACCGGTTTCTCGCATTGACTTGCTTGCAGCTGACTGACAGGGGGTGATGCGCGGCCCGGCGCTCTGCTTTTAAGGAGGGGGATTGGGAAGAAATAGCAATGCCCAACATGTTTGGTTTCTCGCGCCGCCATATGAAGATCGGAAGGTACAGCTTTAATTTTGGCAAATGATTTTAGAACCCTTGGTCTGGTTCCGTGGGGTTCGATTCAGTACCAATTGCCCGTTTTGGTTGATTTGGTGGATTTACTTGTGGTACTGGCGGATTGATGATTTCTGGTGAGAAGTGTGTTCTCTTAATAGACTGTACTATGTTCAGACTTCAGACAAGTAATACTGATAAAAATTGTGAAGCGTGATCCAGTGATTAAATTTGGTGAAATGCAATATAAATTTGTGGAGCTGTACAGATTTGTAATCTAGCATTGTCTAGTGGTTCCTAAACTTGACTGAACCAAATTTCCTATTTAGCATCTTATTTTCTTCGCATGCTCTTTCAACTTTCATGATTGTACCTTCTTCAACAATAATTAGACATGAATTCTCTCGCACAAGATATGGAGGTGGTGATGATTTCATGATTCATGCAGGTCGAAGGGCCACAATAGTGATCCTCTGCATGGCTCTGGAACCCCTACACGGCACCCCGGCCGGGCAAATGTGAGTCCCATTTGCCTAATGTACTTGTATCTATTGTTGGTTTTGTTGTACTCGTCGCGCATTTGGATGGTGACACTTTGGTTTATTTCAGGGGAGTGACCCGATAACAGCATCGGTGAGTGGCCGTGTAGAGGACCTTGCTTACCGCTGCTCGTCTGATTCATTTGATCTCGATGCCCGTGCATTGGACAGCCCGGAGAATTGGGCAGTATTGTCCACAGAGGGCGACAAGCCTGCCCCTCGCTTCGCTGTAAGAAACCGTAATTATGAAGTCTAACTAGGATTAAGTTCGCAGCCCTGATCAGAATGTCGGTATGTGTGTGCGGCAGCATGCGGCAGCCGTTGTAGGGAGCAAGATGGTAGTGTTTGGTGGTGATACTGGCCAGTGCTTGTTGGATGACACAAAGGTGATTGTAGCATTGTGTTTTGTTACAAACTCCTTACTAGGAAATATTATGTTATTCAGCGACTAATGTTACCATTTTATCTCTATATTCATTAGATACTGAATTTAGAGAAGCTTACATGGGATTCTGCCGCTCCAAAAGTTCGTCCATCGCCACATGGGCGTTCTTTGAAGTTGCCAGCCTGCAAAGGTCATTGTCTGGTATACCTCTTGTAGCTCACTATTGTTGCCTTAATCCTCACTACTCTAGCTAGTTCTTAGTGCAGATTAACTTAACCAAGTTAAGTGGCTGCTTTTTGCAGTGGACCTGTCCATGACTCCATGGGAGAAATATTTACCAATTTGACTTCATAGATCCAGTGCCTAAGATTGATTTTTTTATGTACAGGTTCCGTGGGGGAATAGCGTTATTCTTGTCGGAGGTAAAAGTGAGCCAGCGTCTGATCGTGTATCAGGTTCTCATTCTACTTGGTTCTCCAAAGCTCTTCGATTTATATGATGCTCCTCAGCCCGATAGATTACAGAACCTATTTTTGCTGCAGTGTGGACTTTCAATACCGAAACAGAGATTTGGTCACTCATGGAAGCCAAGGGTGATATTCCGGTAAGTTGGTATTAAGTAGTCAGAGCTATGTTGCGGTTAAAATTTCATTTCTGACAGAGTTGTCTTGTGCTGCTGATTTCAGGCGGCTCGAAGCGGCCACACTGTGATCAGAGCAGGCGCTACATTGATTCTTTTTGGTGGTGAGGACTTGAAAGGGAAGAAACGACATGATCTTCACATGTTTGACCTGAAGTCAATGACGTGGCTCCCTTTGAACTATAAGTTAGTCATTCTGAATTCCAAAGAATACCGTGAATAGCAAACGAGCACTTATTCAATCTACTTCATGGTTACACTTTAGGCTTTGAAGAAGTGATGTTTGTTATATTCTTATTCTGATTGTTGTAGAGGCTCCGGACCTTCTCCAAGATCCAACCATGTTTCTGCATTGTATGATGATAGGATCCTTTTAGTATTTGGAGGCCACTCAAAATCCAAGACCTTGAATGACCTATTTTCTTTAGACTTCGAGACAGTAAGTTCCACGAGATGACTTGATTACTTCAGCACTTGTATCCCTCAGCATTCTGTATGTTAATGGTTACTTGAGTATCTACCTTCTTGTCAGATGGTATGGACAAGAGTGAAGACCAATGGTCCTCACCCATCGCCTCGAGCAGGTTGTAGTGGAGCTCTATGTGGGACGAAGTGGTACATTACTGGTGGTGGAAGCAAGAAAAAGCGTATGTTCCAAGCTCTCACTTTATCGCTAGCATTTGGAAGATGAGTGAATCGTTTTTTATTCATATGTGCGATGCGCATACTGTTTTAGAAGAATGCCTTGCTCCGGTTATGTGACAACTTCTAACAAGAAAGCAAATTCTCAGGACTTGCAGAAACCTGGGTTTTTGATGTTTTAGAATCGAAGTGGTCTGTTCGTGCAGTGCCTCCTACTTCGTCGATTACTACAAAGAAAGTAAGCCACTTGGTACTTGCATTCGGTGGTACCGATACTAAAGTACAGATTATCAGAACTGGTACTCATATTCATGTTTGTGTTCCGGGATTCTCACTCACAATAGTCACAATATTGTTTTCAAGAGAAAAAAATCAAGAAAAGTGAATCATGTCCGCATTGCAGTTCTACTTTATAATAGTTCCGCAGTCCAACTAATTATCACATTATATCATTTTATCTGATTGTTAAATAAGTAAAACAACTCATGCAGGGTTTCAGCATGGTTCCATTGCACCACAGGGATAAGATTGTTCTTGTTGCTTTTGGAGGAAACAAAAAAGATCCATCCAACAAGGTGAAACATTTACTAAAGAGCATTTTCTTTTGTCTCTTGAGGAGTTGCATTCTCATTTTTCACAAATGATACTTTTACAAGCAACTTTATCACCCTTATAGTTCTGATATTTGCTTCATAAAATAGTTTATTTGATCTTTAGTTCCTTAAGTATATTGGCTTTACTTTCTAATTCTTGAAAGGTGTGTAATTATATCATCAATGCGTCAGTTGCCTGCACCTGAATATACTGAAACTGTTCAAATGTAGAGTTTTGATTTCAACTCTATATGCGCCACTGAACATATTTTGATTATTTGTAGGTTGAAGTATTAGTTGTGGTGCAAAACGAGCATTCTTATAGCTGGCGGTCTGCCCCAGATGTAGACTCATTGCTGTATGAATATTCTCCAAGCACCAAAGAACTTGCTGACCATCTCAACAGATGTGCTCCTTTGTATTCTAACAGTTCTGTTGCAAGGCATAGTATGGCGTCTACGGTAAAGCAAGCGCCTAGAGGGGAGTCATTGTCACAGCATGGTGCGCTGATCACTTCACTCCACAAGCAGTACGGTCAAGTAGAAGAGTCCAGCTTAGCTCAAAAGCTTCAGAAACCGATCGATGATGACAAATATGATGATGTCGATGATTGTTCTTCATGTCCAACAAGCACCGTAAGTAATGCACATAATATTCAATAGACAAGATTATGCTTTGTTGCCAAGTATAGCTGATTGTTTCTTGCAGCCAAAAGAGCATCGAGGCACGAGGACAGGAGCTGATATTCAGATTGACATGGCCAGAACTGTAGCACCAAAGGCAGAACATTTGGAGACCGAAGGACTAAATGCGAGAAGGATAGCCAGAAGCTCATCAGACATCAGCCATCTGTACAACTCAAAAATAACAGACTTGATCAGAAGGAACGCCGCGCTTGAAGACCAGCTTGCAGCTGCACTGGCAAGCAAAGACCAGGCAGAGAAGAACTTGTCTTTGGTCATCAACAGTAGGGAACAGTTGGAGAAGAGGCTTTGCAGTAAGGGAAATGAAGCTGAGATGCTAAAGGAGAAGATAGCAGCCTTAGAGGTTGCACAAGAGGAGTCCAATAGTCTATCCAACACCGTGCACTCTGACAATGTACGCCTCGAGCGGGAAGTAGCCTTCCTGAAGGCCATCGCGGATGAGACCCAAAAGGCAAGAAAAAGTTGATACACTCTCTTGACGCGTGATGATTTTGGCTGGCTTCATTTATGTTCTAAGCTTGTTTTTCCCATGTAGGAGATGCATTCCACCCGCAGAGTTTTAGCGGGAGAGCAGTCGCGGGCATTCCAGCTCCAGGTATTTCAGGCCCCCTTGGTTTATGCATTGACAAGTAGGCCGCTTTGGTTCAGAGGAACTTTTGAGGATACTATACCTTAAGGATTTCTCGGGTATCGCCCTTCTTGGGCTTGTACATAAGTTTCTTTTCGATCAATGCATCGAAACGCAAAGCTTTTTGCATTTTCTTGAAAAAGAAACCTTAGGGAACACAAATATATAAAATCTCCCAAAATCTTTCTTTTCATACTCGTCCGGGATGCCATGGACAGAAATACGTCGTCAACGCCTCCGCCTACTATGAACGTGCACTTTAACTGCAAACCAACCTGTGGTTGGATAGTTAGCAGGGTGGTTGTACCCTCAGCCCACCAGAGCTCAAACCCCAGGTTTGACATCTGTGTGTTGCATTTAGGCGGAATATTCTTTCAGTGGGAGGCGACGTTCCGGTCGACAGCGAGGCGTCCGTGGTGACTTCGTCAATATCAAGTATTTCGGAGGTGCTCATAGGGGTAGGGTGTGTCTGTGTGCGTTAATAGGGGTGAGTGTATGCGCGTGCATGTGAGCCTCTACGTTTGTACTGTGTTTCTCAAAACAAAAAAAACTCCATGATCACTCACAGTATTGGACACTTGTGCAACACAGACCACTCACTACGGTCGTTTCAAGGCATCTTCAGAAAATTCGAACAACTGATATAGTTGTTACAATTATTATTATTATTTTCAGATCTGATCTTCTGCCACTTGTGTAACTTGACATGCTGAGCCTGTTCTTGATCAGGTTGAGGTGTTCCATCTGAAGCAACGGCTGCAGATGGTAGAAGGAAGATCAGTGACGCCAAGGAAACCTCATAATCCTTAGTTGGCAACAACAGAAAAAAGGTGGCTAGTTCGTGATCGCATACTTACTACATCTATGGGGTATGGTGGTTGTGATTTGTAAATTGGTTTGTACATCGATTTATAGTGGGTGTGTATATGTAACAGTAGGTTCCATATGTGAACATTTGTGTTGCGTGGATTGATATTTGCAGAGATATTGTAGATGGTCAGTTGAGAACAAATGTTCATGATTTTGTGTAGGTCAACTGAATTAATGTACTAGAGTTCCAAATGCCTCTTATATTGACGGTTATACTCCATGTAAACAGATAGTTGTGCTCAAAAGAAAGCTAGGGGCTTGTTTTTCTCGGTTGGCTTTTTTATCTCCTTATTTGTGAATCGAATTTGTTAATTGGTTAAAAGCAAGTTAGCTCTGCCTACAAAAAAGGCGCATTATCAGGAAATACAACATTATCTAAGTTACTACTTGACAAGACATAAGTCCTATTATGTAACCAAATAAAACTAGGAGGTGAGTGAGCAGTTTAGCAAGTGCCACTCTCCAAAATCTAAAAAAATAGAAACCCGCATGACAAAAGTGTCACTTTCCAAAAATCTGAAGTCATGAGCGTGGCATTTCTAATTTCTCTAGTTTATGGTTGTGTGGATATTGGAATAGGAAAATGGGAAAGAGAAATTGCTAGGAGACCATAGAGCAAGAAGAATAGGAGGAGCAGGAGGTCGATGGCGAAGAAACCAGATGAGTACAAATCGCCATTACAATGTCGGATATAAAAGGTAAGTTGTAGCAGTAAAACGAATGCGAGAAAACAAGTTACAAGATAAGTCCTGGAATCTAGTTACCAACACGGAGAACTTGTTGAAAACGAAAGATATGAACTGAAAGCACTCCGTGGACTTGACTTTGTAAATGAAAGAAAGTTCACCTTGTTGCTACTTGTGTCCCAAGATTCTTACAAATATCCTTACGGGTTTCCGCCGGTAGTACTACTCGTTATAGTATATGTGGATGAGTTGATTGCTTAGTTCTTTTCATCGATTTTTATAGCGTTGAACTAGTGCATTAAACTTGACAAGATATCAGAACCGTGTGGTTTTGGGTTCAAATCTTGGTTTCGGAAATTTATTAAAAATTGTTGTGCAATTTTACTAGTTCCTTCTTTGACCCCATCTCGTGTTCACGTATATGTCTCTTGAGTCATACGAGATTCCTGTTGGTCTATGCACGTGTTGGCCTCACGAGTCACATGTGAGTCTTTTAAGTCATACAAGAAATTTCTCTTCCTCTATGCATGTATTGGCTTCGTAGGTCACACCTGAGAGGAGGCGTTACAGGGTATGTGTCCATTGCCTAATCATGTCCATCAGTTTGCGCTTTTAATTGCGTTACCTAGTGCATAAAACTTGACACGGCTATTTTCTCCGTCCCACCCTACTTGACCCTAATAAAGCTCTTTTATTCTCAAAAGGAAAATCTTCCTTTTATAAAAAGATTTATCCATGGAAATATGTACGTGCACAAATTACTCAAACACTGGTTGTACGAATTTATTTTAAAAGTTCTAAAATACATAATGTGGCGTGCGGTGCATCATTGAATTACCAATTAAATAATGCTCAATATTTTCACCCAGTGATTTGTTTCATATATACCGCACATATATTGGAAGATTTACATTTTTTATAACCACACTCAACAAGTGCCACTTCCCAAAAGAAGTTGTTCATGATCAGCACTTTGCCATTTCTCTAGCTAGTGTGTGCTTATGTGGATAGAACAATAGAAAAAAAATTGTTGGTAATACGTGTCTCATTTATAAAACTAGAAGAAAACCCCGCGCGTTGCAGCGGGAATCTCTTAAAAAAAGTTATGTAAATGAAATGGTGTAAGACGCGAGTTAAATATTCAGTTGTCAAGATTCAACTCAAAATAGTTGAGACATTAAATTTAATTTGTGTGAAACTGTTGACTATTTGAGGGCTAAATAATAGTGACATGGATAATTATATGGCTTAGAAAAAATGACATGGATAGGTTGCATGAAAATGTACTATTTTTAATTATTATTAGTTGGAATGACATGGATAATTGATTGGCTAAAATAGTGGGTGATGTGGATATCTTGCATGTTGAGATAGAAAAATAATTAATACACTTAGTGGAGTTTTGCTTTATAAGAGGTATAGATGAGCTTTGCATGTAAAGATTAATAAATATTAGTGATATGATATGGACAATTGATTGGCTAAGAGAGTGGATGATGTGTATAGCTTGCATGTTGAGATAGAAAAATAATTAATGCACTTAGTGGGGTTTTGCTTTATAAGAAGTATAGATATAGATCAAGTTAAGGCATGTAAATACCGATTTTAAAGAACTGAAAATATAAGAGAAACATAGGCGCCAAATCAACATATATCCCTCTCCTTCGGTACCCCGTAGCATATACCGACGAGAAAAGAGACAGATCACCTCCTTACTCGAGCTCGAAGTGTCTCCATCATTGATCAGCGGTTTTTCGGACCTCCAAAGTAGTTGCCATAGGACAAACCACTGTCGTTGAAAAAAATCAGATGGGGGCAGCACGAGCCCGGACACGCCACCAAACTTCCGAACTGACACCCCCACCCGACGACGTCGGAGCAGGAACCAGAACCGTCAGCCTCCAACCGCGAACTCAACACAAGATGCACCATCCTCCATCTGTCACCAGCACATACAACCGTATGCTTGTACTTCAGGATAAATCCTCTCTGCTCCACCATGACGCCGGAGAAAGCGCCGCAGCAACAAGGACAGAACAGGAGAAAAGACACACCTGATGGTAAATTAGGGAAGAGAATTGTGTATGTACCTTAATCAAGAAGGTGTAGGTAGAAGAGTACGGCAGACCACGAGGGTGAATCCCAAGAGGCTAACCGACAACCGAACGGATAACAAGGCCTGGCAAGCCTTCTCCCTAGTGTAGAGGAATACCTCAGCAAAGAGTCGTGACTCTATGTTTTCGACATAGAAGTAGGTAACACATACATACACCTTGTGATACTGCGACTCGACTTCTCGCAATGATGAAATCATATATGTTAAGGTGGGAAGTGCGATACAAGAAAATATGGGACGAGAAGAGTAGGAGGAGGAGGAGCCAGCGAAGAAAAAGGCAGAATAGAGTGAATTGCTAGTGAAGGATGGAGAACGCGGGGATTGGAGACAAGTCCTAGAATCTGAAATGAAACAAAAGTAATAATGCATCCTCCCTATAGATGGCGAAATAACAACGGAATCGTGAATGAAGGATAGAAAGGGCAAGGATTTGGTAGGCTCGGGAACAATAGAGGAGAGAGGAAGTCAAGTTGTGGTTGTCTCTTGGGGAAGAAGAAGGCGTGATATATGTCTCCTCAAAATCTAGTCATTGCGGAAACTTAGCCCAGAGTCTCCGGCCTGGCCTGGAATCTCCGGCTAGAAGACACCTGCTAGAGTCTCCGGGCAAACTCCGGACTAACTCTCGAAAGGGCACGAGAGAGTCACACCACTTGGCGCAACTCTTGGAACCAAATCCGGAAATAAAACACCAGAGATTCCGGATTGTGCACATCGGAGTCTCTAGTGTACAAAAAGGGAGTCCCTGTCCTAAGTACACTGGAGTCTTTGGATTCTTTTCCAACTGCATCTAGGCTTTGAGGGTCATATCCGTAGATGAAGGGGAAGGTTTAGTGAGTGCAACTCTATGGTTGTGCATGTGAAAGATTTTCTCACACCTTCCATCGAGCAACCCGTATTGATAGTACGGATGTCCTTCATCTCAATAAACAGAGTCTATGGACATCATCTTCAATCTTTTCTCCTTTTTGAGGGTCGGTCATTGTCTTGTGCTTTTCAGCAATTCTACCTAAAGTACTTAGCACATGGTAACATTTCACTTATGTTGTTAACAAAACACCCAAAAAACACTTAGGAGGGAAATGCCCTTTCAGCCCCGCTTACCTACTCGCCGACCAAAAGAAGAATGTTGGAAGGGGAAAATGCTAGAGGGTTTCAGAAGTGAGAGTGCGAAGCCTAAATAGGGGGAGGGTTTCAGCTGGAGGTGAGGAAACATAGATAACTGACTAGAGGGCGATCAGTCATAACTTCTAGAGCGCGCAAGATCCCACCCTCTCTCTGGTTGCACGATCGTGTGGGTGGCGGTTGTTCTCCTTGCACTTTACAAGCCTGGCTCATTGAAAACAGTCGATGTGGTAATTCCTAGCGGGTCTAGCTAGGCAATGCTTTGAGGTTCAGGCGGTCCTAACCAAGGGGTGACCGCATGCAATCAAATGTCAAACTTTTCCACCGTCAGGGCCTATTTGGACTCCCTCTAGGCGATATGACGTATTTACCCTAGAGGTACTTGATGACGCCACCGCTAACGGAGGTAATTAACTGGAGGGTCATCGACCACCTCAAGCTAACTAGTGATCAAACAGGTAACATAGACACTTCAAAGCACCATGATTCGACTTTCGGCGGTTCCGACATCATGACTGCCGAGAGGACGATACGATGGAGAAGACCGTGGAATAAGAAGAGTTGGGGGAGAAACCAACCGCGAAAAATAAGAGAGAGTGGTCGAGATGAAAAATGGAACATAACAATTACAAGCAAGAAAATAAGTCCGAAGATTAGTCTTGTCGTCTAAACACGAGAGTTCAAGAATTCAAGAAAGCGACAGAAGAGATATAAAATTCAAATCTCTCCGTGGACTTTAAGAAAGAAAATTAAACTACTTGCTTCATCTGCCCGAGGAGATTCTTAGTAGTTTCGTGATCTCATAGTCCTAGGACCTAGGGGGTGGTATTTAACGTGTTTCGCATGTCAAGTTGGTCTCCCTAATTTTCTCCGTCAGCTCTTCTCCCAGCTTCTGATCCCGCCACCTCTTCTCCGCTCCGCCGCGTCCACCTCCCGGTGTATTGGCTGGCCGCCGCCGTCCGTCGCCTCCCTCCTCGGAGCACCGCCACCGCTCGTCGGCTCCACGCGTTCCTCTTCGAGCACGGCATCGATGGCGGGAGAATTGCTTATAACCCCCCCAGCTCATGCGCCACCACAACATAAACCCCCTTCTTCCTTTCCCTCCCTTTCAACCCCCCAGGTTGGTCTAATTCTTCCCAATAGCCCCCTTTTATGTGTTTAACTTTTCACTTATCAAATGATTCAAAATATTTAGTCTAATTACAATCTAAAACGAGCTGGCTGGGGGACAGAGAAGCTTCGCCTCCATCTCCCATGGCCGCTCGCCGCCGGAGTCGCGGCCTCGCCTCCGTCGCCCCTTGGCCGCTCCGCCGCCGGAGCCGCGGCCCTCGCCACCGTCGTCCAGGCCGCGCCGCACCCGGAGCCGCGGCCCTCGCCTCCATCTCCCTTGGCTGCTAGCCGCTGGAGCCGCGGCGCTTACCTCCGTTGTCCTGGCTGCGCCACCGCCGGAGCCGCGATCCCGGCCTCCATCTCCCCTGGCCGCTCGCCGCCGGAGCCGCGGCGCTCGCGGCCTCGCCGAAATCGCCCCTTGGCCGCTCCGCAGCCGGAGCCGGGGCGCTTGCCTCCGTCGTCCTGGCTGCGCCACCGCCGGAGCCGCGAGCCCGGCTTCCATCTCCCCTGGCCGCTCGCCGCCGGAGCCGCGGCGGTCGCGGCCTCGCCGAAGTCGCCCCTTGGCTGCTCCGCCGCCGGAGCCGCAGCGCTCGCTTCCGTCGCCCCTGGATTTTGCTTGCTTTTAGATTGTAATTAGACTAATATTTTTGATTATTACGTTAATCAGATGATAAACAAGAGAAAAGGGGTCATCAGGAAGGATTAGACCAACCTGGGGGGTTGAAAGGGAGGGAAAGGAAGAAGGGGGTTTATGTTGTGGTGGCGCACGAGCTGGGGGGTTATAAGCAATTCTCCCATCGATGGCCGGCGCCGGCGCCATCGCGTCACCACCGATCCCGCGCGTGACCCTGAGCACGGGCCACGCGATGCCGGTGCTGGGCTTCGGCACGGGCTCCTCCCGCGCGCCGCCGGACCTGGCCGACACCATCCTCCACGCGGTCCGCCTCGGCTACCGCCACCTCGACACCGCCTCCCTCTACGGCACGGAGCCGGCCGTCGGCGCCGCCGTGGCCGAGGCCGTGCGCTCGGGCGCCGTCGCCTCCCGCGCCGACCTCTTCGTCACCTCCAAGCTCTGGATCTCCGACGCGCTTCCCCACCGCGTCGTGCCGGCGCTCCGGGACTCGCTCGCCCGCCTCGGCCTCGGCTACCTCGACCTCTTCCTCGTCCACTGGCCCGTCGCCGCCGAATCCGGAGCGCAGGTGGAGTTCGACATGGCGGGCGTGTGGCGGGGCATGGAGGAGTGCCACCGCCTCGGCCTCGCGCGCGCCGTCGGCGTCAGCAACTTCTCCGCGGCCAAGCTGGACCGGCTGATGTCCCTCGCCGAAGTGCCGCCCGCCGTCAACCAGGTGGAGCTCAACGTCGGGTGGAGGCAGGAGAAGGTGCGGGAGGCCTGCGCGCGCCACGGCGTCGTCGTCTCGGCCTACTCGCCGCTCGGCGCGCACGGCGCCGTCTGGGGCTCCGACGCAGTCATGGAGAGCGGCGTCCTGCACCAAGTCGCCGCCGCCAAAGGCAAGACCGTCGCGCAGGTAAATATAAAATTCACATCTTTGTTTTGCTCAAGTTCACCAGTGGTACCAACTACCAAATTGCAGCTAAAGCTTATATAGCAGCAGATCAAAATTCTGTTTTGCTCGAGTTCCTGTAGCTTGCAAGATACTGTGTGCCTGCATTTGTATATCTGTTTCCAATAGCACTTTATTCAAGTTCTGAATAACTCTAGTGTACAAATAGAGTCCCCAAGTTCCTTTAATTGCATTACTGAGACTCAAGGCTCAAGATTACAGTTGGATGAACTGCGAACAACTTATAATATGATGTAAAAAAGTAGTTGTGAAAAGTTGGTTAATCAAACATTAAAATAGCCAAAATCGGCCTGGGCAAACGGGTTATCATAATCCACTGCGATTGCCAAAATGTGGCCTAAATCAGAAACTTCATAACAGATCGACATAAAAAAAACTATCTAAATATATCATTCGTGTAGTTGTTGTTTTCAGTGTTTTTCTATTGCTGGATTAGCACATTAAAACCTACTGGAAACTAAAATAAAGAAGTTCAGATTGGTTCGTTCAAAACACAAGCACGGACAAACTTCTCAATCAGGCCAAGGTGTGAAGCTCATGTTATAGTTATGTTAACCCTTTTAAACCTTAGTTCTTGTTAAATTTGTCCTAAATAAGGCTGTGGCCTGAGCCTCCCCATATTCCATCTGAATTTCATAGGATTTCTACAATCTCAATCCTTTGATCCGAAGGATTTACTGTTAAAAAATTATGTCAAACATAAATTTATACCGATGGAAGTTTTCTCGTTTCGGAGCATTGTCAGAGAAATCATGATTGATCTGCATTATTTTTCTTGTTGGTATCCATTTCAACAGTTTCGGTCTATAGCCCTTCTCTTCACTCAATCAATGGAAGTCATCTTGTTGTTTTGAAAACATAACTGGACAAGTGTACCTAAATATCTTATAACTATAGCACTATCTTGTGTGAGAGCAGAGCTAAAATTCTTAATGATAGGAAACTAGCCCTCCAAAATTCCAGGTTAAGTCCAACTAGTGGCCCCTGCTGCCGGAACAGCTGGTTGTTTGCGCATCAGGTCTGTTTGCAAATGCACGTTCCCAAGCTTCGAAAAACTCTTCTGTGGAATTAGAGTTATCAAGTTCTTTAAGTGCATTCATAGGCTCAGATTACAGTTGATGAACTGCACAGAACTTACTTATAATATGCTGTAGAAAATAGCCGTGATAGCAGCGATTTATTACTAATTTCTGTAGTTTGCTTATACTATCAGATTTCATATGTTCTTGTAGCTTGCAATATTATTAGTTTTGTTTGGAAAATGGAAATGCACCCTTTTCAAGTTTTGGAGAACTCTACCATAGAATTACAGTTGCCAAATTCATATTAGTTCATTTGTAAGACTTGAGGCTCAGACTTTGGTTGCTGAACTAGGATATCCTGTGATTTTATTTGTTTTGAAAACGTGAAAGCAACGGAAAATTGGTTAGTCAAACAATGAAGTAGCCAACATCGGCATGGGAAACGGGATTGTCGTAAACTCGTAATCTGCCACGATACCAAACACGGTCTAAGTCACAATCTTCAAAGATAATCAACATAACATCCATCTAAAGACATCATTCATGAAACCACTCCTTTATGTTATTTCTTTTTCTTTCTATTGTTTTGCATTACTACGATGAATCCTAGTGGAAATCAAGATGAAGTCTGCATTGGTTCGTCCAAAACACAAAACAAATAAACTTTTCCATGAGGTCAAGCTTGTCTTGCAGTTGTTTTCCTCTTTTAAACCTTAGCTCTTGTTAAAATTATCTTTATAAGAAGGCGGTGAAAAGTGTAATTTACTCAAATTATTATGGCCTCAGCCTATTCATATTCTGTATCAATTTCATAGGATGTTTACAATCTCAAGCTTATGTTCCAGAGAGCCAAATGAAATTCTGTGATCCTAGTGGAAATCAAACCAAAGAAGTCTTGTCATTAGTTTGTCTAAAACACATGACAAACTTGTCCATAAGGTCAAGCTCATGGTAGAGTCTTATACTCATGATGAAAGTTTTCTTATCTTGGATGCAGGTGGCCCTGCGGTGGCTGTACGAGCAGGGCGTGTGCTTTGTGGCGAGGAGCTTCAACAGGGAGAGGCTGGAGCAGAACATGGCCATCTTCTCCGGCTGGGAGCTGAGCGAGGAGGAGAAGGAGATGATTGCAACGATACCACAGAAGAGAGCGTGCCAGGGAGAGCATTTCGTGTCGCCTGATGGGCCTTACAAGTCGCTGGATGAACTCTGGGATGGTGATTTATGAATCAAACTATGAAAGATAAGCCAGGAGACCAACTTAGATCATTCGCTGGCTTGTAGTTTGTAAATTGGCTTGTACATCAATTTATGTTAGCATACATGTAACAATAAGGTTCCGTGTGTCAACCATTTGTGTCGCATGGATTGATATTTGCAGAGATATTATAGCAACTACTGATGATTTTGTGCAGATCATTTTGGACCTTTATATATCATCAAACAATACGAACATTTTACCATCTAAAAAACAATACTTACATTTTTCCACAATTGTTCTGAACATAGAGGATTTGATTACTCAGTTAGCTGCTTTTATTTCCTTGTTCGCGTAGAGAATTTGTTGAAAAAAGGTACAGTATCAGATGCTCTTAGGTAAATACAACATTAGCCAAGTTACTCCACATGAAATATAATTTATATCAAATAACCAAATTAAACTACAAGGTGAGAAATAAGTTCAGTCCTACCATCCGCAAATAACTTGGGTATGAAATAGCCACCTTTGTCTACACATCATCCACATTCCACTGTACAATTGTTATCACTGGTCCACAACATCAGGACTGAAATGATGCTAGGTTACACCCATGAGATGAATGTGATACGGAAACACGCTACTTTTCATCGTCGTCATCTTCTTCATCGTCATCCTCATCTTCATCTGGTAAGGCAGCATCGTCGCCGATACCTTGCAGCAGAGTGTCCACATCTTCACCGAGCTCTGCCAGCCTTCCACTCAGCTTCTCAACCTTAGTTTGCTCCTGGCCCAGGCAGACGAGCAGATCGTTCAGTTCCACCTCACTTTCCTTCTCCGCCTCTTCCTTCGCTTGTGCCTTTATTGCTTCCACGTCCGGATGGGGTGCGCTGCCTCCCTGCCTCAAGGTTTTCACTTCGGCATCGAGGCGGTAGTTGGCCTGCTCCAGGCTGTTGTAAGCATCTGCCAAGCTCTTGAGATCAGACTCCAGTTTTACCGCAAGATTTCGTTGGTTGCTAGCTTCGGCTTCAATCTGAGCTTTTTCAGTTTTCAGCACCTCTATTCGTCGAGCTGCACCATCCAGTTCTTGTCTAAGGGCTTCAATCTGAACCCTTTCTCGGCCACTGCTTGGTCTCTCGGAAGAATCTGAAGTGCTACCACCACCAGTTCTCACCAGATCTTCTGCTAGGATTGCATTTCGGCCTAACAAGTCCTGAAAATGAAATTAAATAATACCATGTTACCTATGTCCAGTGTTCTGTTCATCGCCAATTTCCTAGCCTCGTGGCCCATGTGTGATAGACTCAATTAGTCATAGCTAAGCAGTGTGTGGCTATATTTTTCTTGGCCTTAAGTTAGCCAAAAAAAGTTGGCATGCATAGTTTTCTTAGGCTTCAACTAAACAGGCCTCTATTAATTCAAATTATTTGGATCACATCATGATATATGAACTTAGTAACAAACAAACTCGAGAACAATAACTTGCTGATAAGATCATGCTAACAGAATCACAACAGTTCAAGTGACAGGATATTTCTTTTGCATAGACAACTTTGCGCCCATGCAAAATATTGTTGAGAATTGTGCCAAAACATTGTTTTTTTTAATGGACAGGAGTAGTTGATTTGGTGACTTCTTAGCTTGGAATTAATGTAGTGAAAAGGAAACAAACCTGCATCTCGTTGCATTGTCTCTCTACAAATGACTTCAAGCGCTTGATATACTCTCCATCAACCTCCCCATTCTTCTGCTCCAACTCAGCAGGTAGAACTGCAGTTGCGGTTTTTGTTCGACTGAAGAGATCCATTATGTTGTCTCTAATATCAGTCTCAAGCTTACTGAGGAAACTAACGAATTGTGAATCAAAAATTTCCGAGAGGACTGGATGCTGCTCGCCTTTACTTGTTTCCTCCTCTTCAATCTCTTGGAAATCAGACATACTATTTGCACTTGATCGTGAAAGCTGCTTGTGGTGCTGCTGCTCTGATGGTAGGTGCAGAAAGCTTTTCCTCAACTCATCGAACCTCAAAAAGTATGTCGTAAGGCCAATCTTCTGACTTATAGCATCTGCGACAGCAAAGGCATCCCGGCCCTTCTCACGGCTTGCATTGTTCAGGACACAAACACCTAAAACAACAGCAGCTAATCCACGAACGCAACCAGTGTAACGTTTATTTGAAGCAAGCTCGATTATGTAGTTTAGATGTACCGCTGATTCCAAAAGGCAATTTACAGCATTTGCACAGTCCGCGAGCCATATGATGAGTAGCCGCAGAATAACAGGCTGAACATATGATTCCTCTGATTGACTGGTTTGGTCATTCTCTCCTTCTGCTAAAGCTGCAAAGGATAAACATGTAACAATTCGATGCAAGAGAGGCTCAGTCCGCCCCAAGGATGGCGTAGGTGTTTCAAGCTGAATTTGCAATACCTGGAAAAAATAAGTTGTTAGAATTGACAAAAGCAGGCACTGGAGCCTTCTAATAAACAAATGTGAGGAACGTAATGAACATGAACAGTTTATCAATAACCAGATAAATCATATGGTCAACCAATTGTTAATAATATTTTAAACATAAGGAGAGGAAAACCATATTATTGAACCTGTGCACAATGGTCTAAGTAGATCAATAATGTTCAATTTAGACAAGTAGAGTTACACAAATCAATTCTCAGCCATTGGATATTTGCTTGTCCAGCCAACTTTGTACATGTAAAAATAACAGACAATGAGAAGTTGTAAGGGCACATACACGATCTTTGCATTGCAAGTTGTCTTTGATTACGTGAGTAAGAACACTAGACGCTCTGCAACATGCCTGCATAATTTAGGATCAGTCGTCAGATTTTAAAAAAAGAAAAGGGGGAGGAAAACTGCAGGTATTAATTGCATGACACCTCGAACAATCGCATAGAACACTATGAGGACTATAAATTAAATATACAATAGAAAAACAACTCAACACTGATATGTCACAGCATACAGGTTCCTTACTAATGAACAGACTAAAGAGGTATATATCAAATTTGAAGAGTAGAACAGCGACAGAATGACAACAAGCAAAGAAAAAGTGATGGCACAGTTTATATTTCTAAAGGAATTTAGCAGCAGAGGGCATTGGTTCAAGAATCATGGACCAAATTTAAAGAGATCTGTTTCTCCTTGTGCTAAATGGTGCCTTGAGACATTTACCTCCATATCCCCATTAACATCACTTGACACGAGAGCTTGCAGAAGTACACTGTCATCAGAATGGCAACATAAGCGAAGGCAACTTTATGAATGATGGATTCAGACTACAGAAAGCATCATGAAGTGTGGTAAAAGCAGCAACAACCATAGCGAAATGTTCTGGAATGACAGAAATGACCATCTCTTACATAGTGGGTATTTGTGATCTAATCAGTAACTAGTGACATAGATAGACTGATAGAGCCACAATACAATGCTCCATCATATTAAGTGCAACAGAAGCCACATACTAACCTTCCAAATGGCATGTCACTTGAAGCACCATGAGTAGCAGGGCGTTGGTTTGGATGTGGGGCGATAGTTGATGCTAATAATGCCTGACCATTGGGGTTTTTCTGTTCCAAAAATAAATAAACTATTAAATATTGTGTGCTTAGACATATCAAACCCAAAAAAGACAAAAAAAAAGTAGCAGAAAAATAGCCAGTAACTGTACTTCTAATTTTAGAACTGAAAATCTTGAATGATGAAAGTGATTGATAGTAAATATCTAATTTATTTCTACTAATCTCCTTGCTACATGTTCATGATTACTGAAAGCCAGAAAAAAGATCACCTCACAGAAACACTTGAAGACATAATCAGCAGCCACAAATTCCTGCGCAATGGAGGTTCGCAGGATTATAGCTAAGATCGCATTCAGTGCAGGTTGAAGGTGAGGTTCTTCCCCGACTTGCTTGCTTGCAAGAGAATCGAGATTTTGAGGATTTCTTAGTACTAAACTGCCAATACACCGCAATGCCTGAAAAAATAGCTGTCAGTGATGAACAAGGTACAAACATCCAAAAATAAGAACTTGGTATAATCATCAGTGGTACATAGGATTACATGGTAGATCAGCTGTTATAAGGGACTCACCGTACAGCGAAGAGCTACAGGGGCCCATTGACTCTCAACACCCAACAATAGAAGATGGTCCAGAATATTTCTCTGTAATTTTTGGTGAAGTTCATATGATGAAGCTTACTTCCATGTAATGAGGTAGTCGATTAAGAAAATATATGAAGTGGCAAAAGAATACCTGAGCTAGTGCAGTTTGATTGGTGATCTTGCTAGTATCTTTACCTGGTTCACTGGGTGGGGCCCCCATTAGAAGCAGTTCGACAGTATGTAGAGCACCAAGAAGATTCACCGTCTAAAGAAACAGAGCTTAAACTTCAGTGGAGTATTGCTACTACAGACTTTTTGGGTCAAGGAGCTAGATATCAGTCTGAGCACGCTATTTGTGAGGCTAGATAGATAGGTGATTTGATAATGGTGTACCTTTTGTTGGGTAAAATTGAATGCACTCCCTCTCCTAATCTTTAGTATCGATATCAATGGGTCAAAGCCCATTGTCTCTTTCAAAAGCATCTGACATTAGCACAAAGTAATGTCAATGAAAAATATGAGGATCTAACATTTCAAAATGATTGTTCTACAGAAAAAAACCTGATTGGATGCATTGGTCCGTATTAAATTATTTAGAAGTTCAAGGCAATCCTGCTCCAAGGAAAAGAGAAGATTAGCACCTACAAAGTTTTATACACCTGGAAGAACAACTTTCAAATGGAAACTGAACAACCAGAGCTTTTAGATGATCCAGATATACAACAGACCCAGACCAGATCAGATCACATGGTTCCTAGATACTCACCTGAACAACAACGCCTCCATCAGAATATCCCTCCTCTCCAATAATGCTAAATAGCTTATCAAATGCACCCTCAAATACAACAATTTTTTGAATTTCCTGAAAGGGCGAATTGACAGTCATTTCATATACAAAGGTAGGTTTGAGTTATATAGTCTGATGAATCAACCAAGAATATGTGAGAGTAACCTCTGCATCCCGGGTTAGATAGGTAAGAAGTAACAGCGCTTCATTCCTTATGACCTGCAACATAAATCAAAGATACACATATGAGCTATATAACTATAACCCAAATTAGTTGTAACACAACAGATATGTCAGGAATAGCAAGCGTGCTTCTTTTGAGGAGGGGGAGAAAGGAGGGTAGTGTTAAAACCTCGCGATCCATAAGCATGTCCATTAAAACCGTTATACCACGAGGAATTAATAAAATTGCCTCCTGTAATCTGAAATGCCGAAAGCAATAAAAAAAGGGAGTCAAATAAGTTTAAAATGTAGTGGATGCATCTCAACAGAAAAAGACTTACTGGGCACCTTTTCAACGAGTTTGTAAGCAGCGCTGTTAAAAGTTGGATTGTATAATATCGCACATAGAAATCCTCCTCTGTCTTCAAACCAAACAGGAGGGACAAATTAAATCATGAAAATGAAGCAGGTGATACGAGTTGCATGCACTGAAAGCAACGAATGTTAACTCACCAGCAGGCTCAAAAGAAGAGCAATATTCTCTGTTTCTCGAGAAAGCAGATCAGAATTCATCGATGCCGGTTGAACCTCGGTTTTCGGTCCCTTTGACGCCTCAATAGGAGTGAGCGCGCCCACAAGGGTTTCTAGGGCACCTCTCACAAGCTCAACATCCTCGCGATCTTCTTTTAGAACGTTGAGAAGGACAGGAAAGCCTGTTTTGTAAATTAGCAAGAACACATCACGCATCAGTCACTCATAGATAGCAAGACCAGTTGGATAAAAAAGTATCAAGGCCTCAAGACAAAAGAGGTACCCATAGCCCCGAACGACATCTGAGCGGAACGGCTCTCCCCCACGAGGGACAGCAGCTCAGTCATGGCAGACCTCCTGTCATCAGGTATCGTGCCATTGCTTATGCGGTCAAGGGATCTCTCCACATAGCTGCACAACATAATGCAGTTAGGAGATGACTCGTCAAAACTGGCATATGTCAATCAGGTGTTAAGCCAGTAATAAGTTTATAAGCATGATTATACTATGTGAACCGGGATTTGGTGCTGAAATCGCATACCTATCTTCCTTGGACTCGGAGGTCTCATTGCCGAAAACGAATCCCCCAATCCCCTGCGAGACAACAACAACGACAGAAACACTGAGGTAAGTACTAAACATCAAACTGGCTCCACGGACTAACTGCTGCTACTAGAGCACGAGCTCTGACGGAATGGAGCATTCCGTGCTACAGAAAAAACCGTAACGCCCTATGAATCCGTTCATGAGACCGCCTCGACGCCTCGTCGGGCTCCGACCTAGGGTGCCGTCGGCGGCACGAGGGACGGGGGTTCGATTGAGTCCGTGGGGAGGGGGGTGAGCACCTGCATGATGTTCTTCCCCGCGCTTCCGGCGAAGCCCCGCAGGTTGATTGACCGGGAGTCCATGGATCGCGGGGAGCAGTTGGCTGGATCGTGTGCGGCGGAGAAGGCTTGAGCAGCCACCCCGAGTTGCGTGCTCTTGAGAGGAGAGGGCAGGCGGCTCTGGGCTGTGGACGGGGAAACACCGCGGCGGCAGCGGCGGCGGCGAGGTGGGGATCGGGGGGTTGGACGGGGAAGCAAAGCCGGGGAGGGGTGGGGAGAGAGGCTGGATGGAGTCGATCTTGGTTTGCTTGGCGAGGTGACGTGGCATACTTACGGTTCCCGTTTTTTTTTTGAAGGAAACAGTGAGTACATCGTTTATAAGTTTCGGAAATAGAAAATTAGGGGGATCATCGTCCCAAAAACAATCGACAGAATTAATAAAACTATGTCTAGCTAGTTCGTGAGCAGCCTCATTAGCTTCTCGATAACAATGCTGATACAGAATCTTCTGAAAACCTGAAGATAGCATCCTACGGTCATCAAAAATCGTTGAAGAGGACGTAGAAGAGAAACCCCCGTCATTCATAGTCTCAATGACCTGCAGATTATCAGATTGGATAATAAAATTGATGCCTCTAAGATGTTGAGCCAGGTTAAGCCCCTCACGAAGAGCAAAGGCCTCGGCCATGAAAGCGTCCGCAGCGAATCTGATCACTTTGCAACTTGCAGCGATAAACTTCCCAGCTGAATCTCTGGCAACACATCCCAAACTTCCTTGTCCTAGCTCCTCATCATAGGGTGTAGGCGCTCAGGTGGTAAGGGCATCTCCAGTCGTCAAGCCCCCAGGATTCAAAGCGGCAATTTTAAAAGAAAAAAGACTTAAAACGGCGCTAAATTAGGCTCGTTGGGGGGCAACGGCGCAAATCAGAAACCTAGGTGTGTGATTTACCAGCCGTCCCAACCCCAAGTCCCCAATACGTGGCTTTTACCTTTTCTTCGGTCCTCGTCATTACAACAAACAGGAGGTGGGCAGGACTGGGATCTAGTGCCCCCGTCAAGGCAGGGCACGCTGTGCCATGAGGCACACGATCCACCATCCGCTTCCCATCCGACGGACTACAGCGAGTCAACCGAAAATCGGACCTGGTCGATGTCTCTTTCCAGTGTTTCTCGCGAGCGAGGAAGCTAAACCGCGGGAAAAGAAGCTCACAGCGAAGGACTCGCGCGGGAACTGTCGTGGAGTTGTGCCGCCGTCGCCGACGCCGGCGTCCCCGCTGTGGCCGCCGTGGGTTAGGACGCCATGGGATCTCCGGTGGCGGCCAATGGATAAACGGCGGCGGCAATCCCCTCCGCCCCCACGGCTTCTCATCCCCGCCCGCTCCGATGAGCTCCGACGACCGCGTCCGCCCTCCCACGACCCTTCCTCAACTGAGGTTCTCCCTGCGACCCTTGCGACCACTCCAGCACAGAGCAGGTTATCCCCTTTCTGTTCTCTGTCCGTCCCCTGCGTCCTTTGTATATGTGTATTTCGAAACTGAAAATTGTGCTTGATTGTTAGTTTAGTACTAAAAGTTAGCTATGTCATTGGATTGTTACTTCAATACTGAAAATATTGCTGGAACGATTAACCTTATTTAGCCTTTATATTTTTGGTTGTGTATTTCTTTACCCTATATTGCCTCCATTGTCATGCATTAATCTGAGGTTTGATTGATGTGTTTCTTGTTCTATTTTGCAGAATTCTTGCTGATTAGTGTGCTATGCAATTGTGAGTGTTGTGCATTTGCAAGTGTCCTGCAATGGGGGAAAGGACAAGGGGATGCCTCAAATTGGCATGAGGTTTAGAAAACCGGATGAAGCTTGGCTATTTTGGGTTGCATATTGAGACCGTGTTGGGTTTGATGTGAGGAAGAGAAACAAACATGAAAGCAAGATGGATGGTCAAGTGACTTCATGCAAATTTGTTTGTTCCAATGAGGGGATAAGAAAGAAAGGGATAACAATGGATCATGAGCCAAAGCGTGTTAGAGTTGAAACAAGAACAAATTGCAAAGCTCGCATGACTATATCACTTGATCGAGTGGCAATGAATTACTCCCTCCGTGTCAAAATACAAGGCACGCTATTTTTAAGGTGGTATTTGACACTCAACTTTGACCACCAATATATATCAGAATATATTGAATGGGAATGTATATATGATACCATTGGATTCGTCTTGCAAAATTCTTTAATTTCATATATCTTTATAATAATTATGAGTACATATTATTAGTGAAAATCATGGTCAAAATTACACGGCGTTGACCAGCGAAATTAAAGGGCGCCTTATATTTTGAGACGGAGGGAGTACGAAGTAACAGATGTTGTGTTGGAACACAATCATTACCTTCAATTGCCACAAACATGTCACTTAATGGCATCACAAAGGAAGATTTCCGAACTACAAGCTTTTGAAATAGAAGCTGCCGAGGATTCTGGAATCATGCCCCAAGCTGCACATGAGTTTGCTTGGCGTAAAGCTGGTGGTCCACTTAACCTCGGCTACACTTGCCGTGATCAAAAGAATTATTTGTGAACCAAGCGGCAAAGAGAGTTGGCTTTCGGTCAAGCCGGTAGTATGTTGAAGTATTTCCATGAAAAAATCATTGAGAACCCATCTTTCCAATTTGCTTTGCAGTTGGATTGTGAGGAAGATATAACCAACATATTTTGGGCTGATGCTAAAATGGTTCTTAACTATGCACACTTTGGTGATGTTGTCACATTTGATACAACATTTGGCACAAACAAAGAATATAGGCCATTTGGTGTTTTTCTTGGACTCAATCAGTTTAGAGAAACCACCATTTTTTGGTGCGGCCTTGCTATTTGATGAAACATGTGACTCATTTAAATGGCTTTTTGAGACTTTTCTAGCTGCACATAATGGGAAGCAACCTAGAACTATTTATACGGATCAAGATGCGGGAATGGGGAAAGCTATAAAGAATGTCTTCACGGAATCATATCATGGATTGTGCACCTTTCATATAATGCAAAATGTCGTTAAGCATTTATGTCCATTGAAGGGTGAAGAAAAAGATGAAGAGGAGGGTGAAGGCAAAGGTGAAGATGAAGAGGAAGAGCCTCATATTATCACAGATTTTGGTGAATGCATGTATGGCTTTGAGGACAAAGTAGAATTGGAAGAGGTATTTGACAATATGAGAAGTAAAGTGCACAAGCAAACTTGGTTAGATAGTATCTACAAGTTGAAAGAAAAATGGGCTGAATGTTATATGAGAGATGTGTTCAGTTTGGGAGTAGAAGTACACAACTTAGTGAGAGTTTCAACAATGCATTGAAAAACCATTTGAAATCAGATTTTCATATTGTTCGGTTCTTGATGCATTTTGAGAGGATAGTGGAGGTAAAAAGAACCAAGGAATTGCAATCTAAATTTGAACAAAGGAAGAAGTTGCCAAGAATCATGATGCATACACCTATGTTGGTGCTAGCAAGCAAAGAATACACTCCAATTATCTTTGAATCTTTTCAAGGCGAATATGAGAGATCCATGGCTGCATGCTGAAAGTGCATGTTGCCCCCATGCGTGGTTTTGGTAATTAATGACAATCCTTAAGGACTAATGTTTACATTGAGATATTCCTATAGATCTTGTCCATGGGAAAAGATTGTAGTTCATGTGTTGGACTCTTGAAGATGACATGATGACCAATGCTCTATTCAAGGGTTTATATGAAGAATGGTCATGTGTAGAGTTGAGCTTATTGCAAGTATGGCTTGGAAAAGAAGATTGAGTGAACAATCATGTTTACCTCCAAGCCATCATACATATCAAGAGAAGAATATGAAGTGCAACCTCAATATGATGCATCTCGGAAGATATCATTTGATTGAAGCTTGCAAAGGAGACATGAAGACGGAGCTTAGCGAGGCCCTCCCATAATGGAGTATGGGGGAGCATTTGGAGAAGTCTTCATCAAGCATGTGCTAGCAAGCACAATCAAGAAAGGTGTTCCAACTTGAGAGAGTCAAGATCGTCATCATCGAGCTCAAGTGGAATGCGCAAGGCAAAGGTATGATCTTGATAGGTTTTCTATTTTACCGGTCTCATTTTGTTAGTGGGAGACTGGGTTTTAGGATAGACGGCGTACTATCAAGAGGGGCTCTCAAGTGAGTAACTTGATCGCATCTTTGTGGAGAGCTCAAACCTTTGCATACTTGGCATTTCATCTTTCTTGGTTCTTATTTGGTTTTCTCCTTGTTGGCTTTTGGTGCTTGTTGTGATCTTAACGACAAGCCCAAGTTCATCAAAAACGAATTTCGTATGGAAAACTTGTTGCGTTTTCGGTTTCGGAGGTTTGCCGATCATTCCTTTTTAGAGAGGTTTTACCTTTCTCCATTTGGTTTTATCTTCCATTGTTGGACTATGATGTTTCTCTGCATGATCTTGTAAAGCTCTTCGTTGCGATTCCAACGAGCTCGAGAACATCGAAAACGGAGTCCGGAAGATCAAGAGGCCGGAATTTCCGGCCAAAGTTCCGGCCGAGTACAGAACCGTTTTTTAGTCGCTTTTCTGGGGGTCCGGAAGTTCCGGCCTAAGTGAGCCTGCAACGGCTATTTCGGTGGGAGGGGCTATAAATACCCCTCCCCTTCTTCAACCTTGGGCAGCTCGTTTTTCCCTCTCTCTCCTCCATTGTTTGACCTTGGAAAAGCTTGTCCCCTCTCAATCCCTCCCATGATTCTTGCATATATTTGAGGGAAAAGTGAGAGGAGATCTAGATCTACATTTCACCAATCCATCTCTCCTCTAAGTGAGGGGAACCCTTTGGATCTAGATCTTGGAGTTCCATTTGTTGAGTTCTTCTTTGTTCTTCCTCTCTTCTCCCCCCATAAGCATTAGTTGCTTTTGGTGGGATTTGAGAGTGAAGGATTTGAGCACTTGTGCTCTTGCCTTTTGCATTTGGTGCATCGGTGTGCTCTCCACGAGGATTCGTGGAAGTTGAAAGCTTGTGAACTTGTTACTCTTGGGTCTTTGGACCCTAGACGCCCACGTTGTGGTTGAGACCCTTGGTGGTCACTTGTAGCCGTTCGGGAGCCCCCAATCCCGTTGTGGGTTGTGCCCCGGATTGTTGTTGAAAGCCGTTCGGGAGCCCCCAATCCCATTGTGGGTTGTGCCCCGGATTGTTGTTGAAAGGCTCCGGATTCCGCCT
The DNA here is from genome assembly GCA_947311845.1 of Poa pratensis. Lineage (NCBI taxonomy): Eukaryota > Viridiplantae > Streptophyta > Magnoliopsida > Poales > Poaceae > Poa > Poa pratensis. The sequence continues at coordinate 13,732,911 of CAMZMU010000085.1, read as the reverse complement.
CGAAGGATTCCGATAGTGGAAGGTGAACCAAGCCTTTGTGGTGCGGTTCATCGGAGAAGAAGGTGAAACCTTTGTGGTTGTTGAACCGTTGTGTCGGTTCACACCTCTCCAACGAGACGTACTCCCTTAACAAGGAGGAACTCGGGAATACATCCTCGTCTCCGCGTGCCTCGGTTATTTCTATACCCGAGCTTTTTACTTATGCAATTTACATTGTGATAGCCTTCGTGCTTGAAGTATTCTATAGCTATCACCTTGTTGTTGTCTTGCTTAGCATAAGTTGTTGGTGCACATAGGTGAGCCTAGTTTATTTAGGTTGCCGGCTTGTTAATTTAAACACCTAGTTTTATTCCGCAATTAGCAAGCCTAAACCGGAAAAGTTTTAATCGCCTATTCACCCCCCCTCTAGGCGACATCATTGTCCTTTCAATTGGTATCAGAGCCTGGGCTCTCTTTTTGGGCTTTACCGCCTAGAGAGTAAAAGATGTCGTTTAGAGAATTAGTGCACGATCCCACTTTCATATTCGATGGCACAAATTATGATGTTTGGAAAATTCGCATGCTTAATCTTTTTAGGGCCATGGGTCCAAATTATATTAAGAGGATTGTAGATGTGAGTTTATCTCCTCCAAAGGATTCCCAAGAATTATCTTTAGAGGATGAGATAAACTCTCATCTCGAGACTCAAGTTACTAATGGTCTTATATGTGTTTTGAGCGATGTAGTTCTTGCTTCAATCATGCCTTTTCGAATGCACATGAGCTTTGGACCAAGCTTCAAGATATATATGAAGTGTCCAAAATTATTGAGGATGATTGTTCTCCCTCCACCTCCGGCCGTGATGAGTTCACAACTTCTTCCACTTCACCAACATGTGATTTGTCACAAGGTAATGATATGGTGAGTGGTGATAGAAATTGCATTGTTGATGGTGAACTTACTATTGACTATACTTCTTCTCTATCACATTGCAATGTTCTATCTTTGGACTTAAACTCTTCTAGCACTCCAAATGTCATACATGCTAGAGTTGATGGTCCTTGCATATCATGTAATAGTTGCTTAACTAAATCTAATGATGATATGCTCTCTATGTCTTGTTGTCATGAAAATAATGCTTCCATATCCTCTAGTACTTGCATGACTAACAATGTAGAGGAATCCCAACATTTGTTGGAACAAGACATGGACCTCAATGGTGCTTCAAGTAATTCTTCATCCTCCTCACCTATTAATCATGTTTGCCTCATGGCTAAGGATTCCAAGGTAACTTCTACCTCGAATCCCGAGATATGTGATGATGTGGTTGAGGATCCTCATGGAGAAGATTTTGACGTTGAAACCTTAACCAAGAAGGGTGAGATTGTTCTTGGTGCTCTTCCCAAAGGTAGTAAGCTATCTCTTCTCTATGTGAAATCGTTGCTCATGGTATTAAATGTATAGAAATCATTGAGGATTTGGATACTCAATTTGAGGAAAAATGTAAAATTGAGAGAGAAGATGCCGATGAAAAAGCATCCTTAGAGAATGCCCTTGAGGAAGAGCAAGAGCTTCGAGTGTCTCTTGAGGAGAAACTTGAATCTCTTGATGAATCAAATGATCTTATCATTGCTAAAATCATTGAGGAAAGAGATCATGCTATTGCTAAATATAAAGTGCTTAAAAGGAAAAAGTTGAATTTGGTGTTGGCAATGCTAGACTAAGTGAGGACATAGAGAAACTTGACAAAGCTCACAAGGCTTTAGAAAGTGAACACTCTCTCCTTATCAAGTCTCATGATCAACTCCAAACTCAACTATCTAAGAATGATAGCTTGTCAAGTTGTCTTCTTCCATTTCTAATATTAATGATGCTTGTGCTACTAACTCCACTTCTTGTGAAGCATCTATTTGAAGGAGAATGTTGAGCTAAGGGCTCAACTTGAGTTGCTAACTAGCAAGTATGGGAAATTGGAAGAAAGTCATGAAAAGCTCTCTAGCTCTAATGAGATCTTCTAGCATCCCATGCTAAGCTAAAGTTAGCTCATGAGGCTATTATGTCAAAGGTAATATCTTGAGCCTCATGTGGACAATGGCACAACTTCTTCTCTTAATGCTATATCGTCTTGTGCTAGTCCTTGTGATTCATCCACTCACAATGTTGCTACATCTTGTGATGAATTACTTTCCATACCTTGTTGCTCTAACAATGAAGCTTCTACTTCCTCTAGTATTTGGTTGATACTAACCATGTAGAGGAATTAAAAGAGCTCAAGGCCCAAGTCACTTCTTTGAAGAAAGACTTGGAAAAGCGTCATGTTGGGAAGTCCACACTTGACAATATGTTGAGTGTTCAAAGACGCCCCAATGACAAGAGTGGACTTGGATTCAACTCCAATAACAAGAACAAGTCCAAGATCAACAAGAAGAAAAAGGGCCAAGAACAAGTCAAAGATTCGGCCAAGATTGTTTGCTTCAAGTGCAAAGTTGAAGGGCACCATGTTAGATCTTGCCCTTTGAAGAAGAAGCTCTTAGTGAGAAGCAACAAGGGAAGAAGCTCAAGTTCAAACTCAAGTTCCTCAAGTTGAAGAACGACCTCTTCCCAAGAAGAATCAAGCTACTCCTCCTCAAGTCGGATTCCAACTAAGAAGAGAGGAGGAAGTCGATGTTGCTACCTATGCGTGAGAAGGGTCACCTTGCTTCTTCATGCACAAATGGTACCTTATCCAACCCCATTATAGTTGATGATGTTTATTCTCTTCAAAAGGATAAGGTTGGCAATGTGTTTGCCAAATATGTTGGTACTCAAAGTGGTGTCAAGAAAAGAACCATTTGGGTTACCAAACCTATTGTGACTAACCTCTTAGGACCCAACTTGGTTGGGGACCAACAAGCTAAAACTTGATCAATAGGTGTTGTTGGAGGGCATTGGAGACTTGGCTACATCATGAAGAATTAAGGGATCTTCATCAATTATTTCTCTCAAGCCAAGTCATTTGGGTTACATTGTTCTATCTCTTATCCAATGTCCCTCCTTGCGGTAACTTGTTCTTACACCATATACTCATTGAAAGTTGTTTGCACCCTTGCATATGTTAGGTTTTGTACCTTGCTACACTAGTACAGAACGGCACATCGGAAACGGGCCCAAAAGCCCATCGGAAACGGAAAAAGGGTCCGTGTCCCCGACCCTGTCACTGATGTGAAGGCTCCCATCGGCAACGGACAAGAAAAACCACCACCGATGAGGCTTGATTTTGGCTACGGTTGCCATCCAGTCTCCGTTGCCGATGTATCTGGACATCAGAAACGGAGATTATGTTTCTGCTCGTTTGCATTGAGGTTTCTTCATAAGCCTAGAGCAGGAATAGATTTGGCACTAGACATTCAAAATTTCACAGCAGAAGCACAAAAATGCTAACAAATTCATTCATAAGGTATAACAAATGTCACCGATACATTGCATCACAAGACAACCAATTACTTATCTTCATTGTCATGCCTCTCTAAATCTATCATTGACATGTCTAGCTAAATCTATCTATGTCATGCCTCTCTAAACTTATCCTTGTCATTTCCAACTTAATTTATCTTCATGACTTGCTGTTAGAGTTCATGAATTGAATCTTCTTCTTGGACGGTGTCGCCAAAATATAATCAACTCGCCGCTTTGTCCCCGACCTTGTAGTTAGCTCATTTAAATGAGCTAAACGGATCAGCACCATGCTCTGCACATAGTGCAATAAGCGAGTACTGATGTACTGAAGGTGCCTCTTTTGTAAAGTGGTCACTGAAATGCAAAGAGAGAATATATGACTCCATGTTAGCTCACTATACATCTAGCATAAAGGACATACAACACAAAAGGATGCATAAGACAGAATAACAAACTTACAAATCCATTGTATAGTTGTTGTGTACCAACAATTATGCCGGACGACAAGCGCACCTTGGCTAAGGACCCGGCTTTTTATACAGTGTCACCAAAATGTACATCTGTTTTGCAAAGGAGATAAGTCAGCCATGAGTTTCATACACTACCGATTTGTGCTAGTTATGTTCTTTTCGAGCGACACTACGTAGTCGTCCTCATCGTCCTCGGATGTATTACAACCCTAGTTCTAGTTCTGTTCATGAGTGTCCTATGGAAGAAAACCTAAGCAGAACAATGACAACAACCCTAGTTCGTCGGCACGACGGCCGGTCACAAATAGATGTATTACCTTTGGATCTGGCGGCGGGAGTACGTAGTCGTCCTCGTCGTCCTCGGATCGACACGCCATGCGCCCTCCAGCTACAGATCAGGCGACGAGATCTGCCCGGGTGGAGCAAAGAACGGGTACGCGCTGCCACGGTCGAAGGAGAGGAAGATGCGCGCCGACACGGTCGGAGGAGAAGAAGATGCGCGCCGCCACGGTCGGAGGGAGGGAGATGCGCGCCGCCACGGTCGGAGGAGAGGGAGATGCGCGCCACCACGGTCGGAGGGAGGGAGATGCGCGCCGCCACGGTCGGAGGGAGGGAGATGCGCGCCGCCACGGTGGAGCTAAGATCTGGTGCTGCGTGGAGGCGCCGCCACACTTTGAGAGTGAGGCTGAGAGTGAGCGATAGAGTTTAGGGCTGTGTGAAGGGCGCATTTATAGCAAAGTAGAACATCGGAAACGGAGGGTATAAACAACCGTTTCCTTTGATTTTTTTCACTGACACACTGGGCTTATACTGATCTCTACTAGTATTGAAGTTGAAGAACATAAAAATAAATAACTATAACTACTCCTCGGCCTCCGCCTTCTCCTGCTCGTATGCGAGGAGAGCCGCGTAGTCGTCCGTGTCGTCGCGCGGCTCCTCGCCGACGATGTCATCGCCGCCCGTGCGCCCCTCCCACATCTCGTCGTCGTCGTAGGCAGGATCGTCGCGCAGCTCCGGCGGGAGGAGGAGCCGGTGGCTCTGAAGCAGCTCAACTCTTTCCGGTGGCATAGGCACCGACGCGCGGTTGAGGTGCCAGCCACCGGGTAGCCGAACCTTTGACCATGGCACTGGCCTCCTATATTGCCAGTGCCGCTCCGCGACGGCCTGCCCGACGATGACGCGGTTCCATCCAGGCGACCGCGGACGAGCGTCTCTCCGCCGCGGCGAGCGGCTGCGGTCGCGGGCGCCCGAGGATCTCGCATCCTCTTCCGGCGGCATAGGCACCCTCCTGTCGTTGACGCGCCAGCCAGCGGGGAGGCTAACATTTGACCAGGGCACTGGCCTCCTATATTGCCAGTGCCTCTGCGCGACGGCCTCCGGCACGACGACGCGGTTCCAATTCAGCGAAAGCGGGAAACTGCTGCGGCGAACGCTCGAGGAGTTGCTAGGAGTATCCATGGCTGCGGCGAAGTGGCGTACTGAGATAGCAGGGAGATCGTGGGTTTTTAAGTAGTGGGCGGTGCCGCGGCGCCACTACGCCATAGCAGTTACTCCGCCTCGCTTCGAATTCCAAGAAGATGGAACGTGTCCACATTGGAAACGGACACCCAAAAGTCTCCGTTGCTATAGAGGCACATATCGGAAACGGAGCCAGAATTAAGACCGTTGCCAATACTATGGGTAACGGAGTTAATACTTTCTCCGTTACCTATGTTGACGGGCCAGCCACGGCCCAGGTCAGGTTTGTACGCACTGGCCGCGCGGAAAGCGCGATTCTCCGTCGCCTAACGCCTGCTGTTTCCATAGAGGGGTATCCGATGTGTCGTTCTGTACTAGTGCTAGTGTTTGTATGTGTTGTGCTCTCTACCTACTTATCTTGAGAAATCAAGTATGTGTATTTTGGTTTGCACACCATTTACTTGTTTTGAGCCTTATTGCCTTTATTTGCTATCTTATCTTGTTGTCTCTCTTTGAGAGATTAATGGACTATCCATTTTTGGAGAGTGATATGCTTTGTGCACTTCACAGTCCTAAATATGTTTGTACATGAGAAATACCAGTTAGTGTTGATATATCAATATTATCTATTCTGTATGTGGTATGTCATGCTCATGAGAAATTCAAATTCTATAATGTCCATTAATTTCTTGAGTTGGTTTTGTTTGCCTCTTGTTTTCAAATATATGGATTATCACATTATGGGGGAGTAATAAGCTACGTGCATATTACAAGCCTAGAAAATGTGAACACGTGAGGTTTTGCCACCTAGAATTGATATTGTTTATTATCTTGTTCCTATGTGGCATGTTTCTCAAACAAGTTCAAATTTGCTTAAATGCCTTTTATCTCTCATCTTTTGGACCTTGTGTGTGAGAAAGTTTCTTGGTGCTTTGCATGATCGTTGATCAAATTGAAGCCGTCAAGAGTCTCTATCTAAGCATGTGCTCAATTCATATCTTTCGTCATATGCTTTATTTGTTGTGAAGATTGGTCTTGTTTATCATTCCTATTTACCACCGAGAAATATCTTTGTGGTGAATTTTGTAGACCATCTTCGCGTTGGCCATTGCTTTGAATTGCCTTATTTGTTGCCAAAATGTGCTTTATCAAACTCTTTTTGTCTTCCTTGTATCCTATGGATCTTATTGCTCTTCTTGAATTTGACTAGTGTTTGTATAATATATATGGTGTGTGATGATCCCATTGGTGTGCATTTGTATTCAAATGCAAAATCATAAATAATGCACACATATTGGGGGAGCTATCCTATATGCTTTTGAACACTACTTGTCTTTAATTGGTTTTAGATCCTGATGATATGTCTCTTTGAAGACAAGCATTTTTCGTCTTGGTACTTTGTGCTATCATGAAAAACGTAGAGGGTTTGGTTATTCCTTGACCATATTTTCATTTGGTATCTTTTCATTTTGGTATCTTCAATGATGTGTTGATTTGGGTATTTGATATAATTTGGACAAATTATTTTCATGTCACACTAATGTGTGCTCTCTTGTTTTAATTGGTGTTTTATCCAAATTGTATCTCTTTTGGTTCTTGAAAGTCTTGTGCATGCATATTTACTATAGTATTTCTTTGGCATGCTTATTTTCGTTGATCCAATATATAGGATAAACTCCATCAAATCCTATATGGCTAAGTGTGCATGAAATTCAATTTCACATTAATATGCACATATTTATGTGGAGTTTGTCCTATGTATTGTAGTTGCTCTAACTACTTTGGACCCAATTAGTTTGGGTACAATGTTGTACTTGAATGTGTTTTAGGTACATTGGAGATGCATTGGAAGCTTGTCTCTTTTACAAGGAAGGTGGTGTCACCATGTGTTCATTGGAGCCAAGTTTGGATGATCGTTAACTCTTATCTTCTACATCACCAATGCTATCTCGGTAACAAGTATCTACCTCATGCATACATTTATAGCTTTCAACCTTGTGTAGGTTGTATCTTGGCATGAATCTCTTTTGTTCCAATTAATTTGGTTCTTGCAAAACGTCTTTATTGCAAATGTGAGTAAGCCGGGATGATTACATATAAGGGGACTATATATTCATTTCTATGATTCATCGATCCCAATTATGTCAATCTAGCACTTTCTATTTAAAGTCTCTCATGTGCAACATTGATGAATTTTCAAAATCATTTGCCTTTTGTGATACTTGTTATCTTACTCGGAGCATCCTTCATTAACCTTTCTCCCTTGTGGATATTTTGATGCTATGATGAGTGTGAGTTGGGAGTTCATTATATTCCTTTAAGATATATTTGGGCTTTGTGCTTGCTTTTAAGCAAAGATCTTATTGGTGTATTTATGACTTCCTCTTGGATATCATGACCTTTACCTTTGTACCTATTTGTGTGTACATGCTTATTTGTGGACTTATATCTTCGTGATTAGTGTCTACTTAGAAACTTGTACACATGAGAATAGTTACATCTTTATTTGATATTCCAATTGTTTAGTGACCACCTCTTATTGCTTTTGGTTCTTTGGTGGTTTCTAATTAAAGGCACAAGCTTTTTTTATGTGTTATGCTTTCGCATTTTAATAAGCTTGTGGAGCTATTTGCTATATCTACTTTGGTGTGTGGGTATGAGAAAGACATGATATGCACTATGTGCAACTCTTCTTGAAAGACTATGTTGATGCTTTGGCTCATCCTTGTATTAGTCTCCTATAATGTCTTTTTATCTTACACCCATCCATTATTTTATTTGCCGCTCCTTGCTCTTGTTGCAAGTTGTTTTGCCTCACTTCTCATTTATATTCTCTTCCATGTGCTTGTGTTCGAATTTATCTAGGAGGGAGTGAGGATTCCATGTTGTGCACACTATATGAAATACAAATCCTATTTGTGCACGTACCTTGGGGAGTTCCCTCTTGATATTTAGAACATTTTTCGGATCCTTTTGATTGCTTGCTTCTTTCGTTGAAGTATCTTTCTAGTTGATATTCTCTTGCAATCTTTGGATCCTCAATATAGTTTGATCTCCCTCCATCTATTCTTCATTGGATATGTGCATTTGATTTCACTCACATTATGAGAAATGCATACTTTATGGGGAGCCCTTATTATATTGGCCTTCTTACTTTTCACCCATTTCGGCAATCGATGCCAATGGGGGAGAAATTTAGAGGGTTTAAGGGAATATGGGTTTGTTCCTTGCGGTTCTCTTGCTTTCTTACTCTTTGTGTTGCATGGTTGCTTAAATTCATTATATAAACCCTCGTAAAAGGGATTGTCATCAATTACCAAAATGGGGGAGATTGAAAGTGCATGTTGCCCCCATGCGTGGTTTTGGTAATTAATGACAATCCTTATGGACTAATGTTTACATTGAGATATTCCTATAGATCTTGTCCATGGGAAAAGATTGTAGTTCATGTGTTGGACTCTTGAAGATGACATGATGACCAATGCTCTATTCAAGGGTTTATATGAAGAATGGTCATGTGTAGAGTTGAGCTTATTGCAAGTATCGCTTGGAAAAGAAGATTGAGTGAACAATCATGTTTACCTCCAAGCCATCATACATATCAAGAGAATAATATGAAGTGCAAGCTCAATATGATGCATCTCGGAAGATATCATTTGATTGAAACTTGCAAAGGAGACATGAAGACGGAGCTTAGCGAGGCCCTCCCATAATGGAGTATGGGGGAGCATTTGGAGAAGTCTTCATCAAGCATGTGCTAGCAAGCACAATCAAGAAAGATGTTCCAACTTGAGAGAGTCAAGATCGTCATCATCGAGCTCAAGTGGAATGCGCAAGGCAAAGGTATGATCTTGATAGGTTTTCTATTTTACCGGTCTCATGTTGTTAGTGGGAGACCGGGTTTTAGGATAGACGGCGTACTATCAAGAGGGGCTCTCAAGTGAGTAACTTGATCGCATCTTTATGGAGAGCTCAAACCTTTGCATACTTGGCATTTCATCTTTGTTGGTTCTTATTTGGTTTTCTCCTTGTTGGCTTTTGGTGCTTGTTGTGATCTTCACGACAAGCCCAAGTTCATCGAAAATGAATTTCGTATGGAAAACTTGTTGCGTTTTCGGTTTTGGAGGTTTGCCGATCATTCCTTTTTAGAGAGGTTTTACCTTTCTCCATTTGGTTTTATCTTCCATTGTTGGACTATGATGTTTCTCTGCATGATCTTCTAAAGCTCTTCGTTGTGATTCCAACGAGCCCGAGAACATCGAAAACGGAGTCCGGATGATCAAGATATCTTCGTTTTCGTGTTCAGTGTTTCTGCAGTTTTCTGAGGGGCGGAAGTTCCGGTTTGGCCGGAAATTCCGGCCAAATTTCCGGCCAAAGTTCCGGCCGAGTACAAAACCGTTTTTTAGTCGCTTTTCTGAGGGTCCGGAAGTTCCCGGCCGGAAGTTCCGGCCCTGGGACCGGAAGTTCCGGCCTAAGTGAGCCTCCAACGGCTATTTCGGTGGGAGGGGCTATAAATACCCCTCCCCTTCCTCAACCTTGGATAGCTCGTTTTTTCCTCTCTCTCCTCCATTGTTTGACCTTGGAAAAGCTTGTCCCCTCTCAATCCCTCCCATGATTCTTGCATATCTTTGAGGGAAAAGTGAGAGGAGATCTAGATCAACATTTCCACCAATCCATCTCTCCTCTAAGTGAGGGGAACCCTTTGGATCTAGATCTTGGAGTTCCATTTGTTGAGTTCTTCTTTGTTCTTCCTGTCTTCTCCCCCCATGAGCATTAGTTGCATTTGGTGGGATTTGAGAGTGAAGGATTTGAGCACTTGTGCTCTTGCCTTTTGCATTTGGTGCATCGGTGTGCTCTCCACGAGGTTTCGTGGAAGTTGAAAGCTTGTGAACTTGTTACTCTTGGATCTTTGGACCCTAGACGCCCACGTGGTGGTTGAGACCCTTGGTGGTCACTTGTAGCCGTTCGGGAGCCCCCAATCCCGTTGTGGGTTGTGCCCCGGATTGTTGTTGAAAGCCGTTCGAGAGCCCCCAATCCCATTGTGGGTTGTGCCCCGGATTGTTGTTGAAAGGCTCCGGATTCCGCCTCGAAGGATTCCGATAGTGGAAGGTGAACCAAGCCTTTGTGGTGCGGTTCATCGGAGAAGAAGGTGAAACCTTTGTGGTTGTTGAACCGTTGTGTCGGTTCACACCTCTCCAACGAGACGTACTCCCTTAACAAGGAGGAACTCGGGAATACATCCTCGTCTCCGCGTGCCTCGGTTATTTCTATACCCGAGCTTTTTACTTATGCAATTTACATTGTGATAGCCTTCGTGCTTGAAGTATTCTATAGCTATCACCTTGTTGTTTGTCTTGCTTAGCATAAGTTGTTGGTGCACATAGGTGAGCCTAGTTTATTTAGATTGCCGGCTTGTTAATTTAAACACATAGTTTTATTCCGCAATTATCAAGCCTAAACCGGAAAAGTTTTAAACCGCCTATTCACCCCCTCGCGGCGACATCGTTGTCCTTTCACATGCGCTAGAGTGTTGGATGGAAATAACAAATTTGGGGTTGCTATTGGGAGTTTGCATGGTGATTTGGAATTTGAGGAGGAGCGCATAGTGATTGGTGATCCTTTGACCAAAACAACTTCATGTAGTTGTGGAATGTTCAATAGGACAGAAATATTGTGTGGACATGGTCTCAAAGTTCTTGATTTGATGAATATAAAGACATTACCACCACATTATGTCTTAAAGAGATGGACTAGAGAAGCACGCAATGGAAGCATACAAGATAGACAAGGAAGGAATGTGGTAGAGAATCCAAAGTTTGAAGCCCAATTTTGGTACAAAGGTGTGTCTCACAAGTTCCACACTATGACATCTAAAGTAGCCAACTCTCTAGAGTGTCGTTTGATATTAGAAGATGCACTTGATCGCGTTGGTCCTCAACTAGATGAGAAACTCAATGCAACTATGAATGTCCCGAACAAGCCATATGATGACCAAGAAAATGTTGACCCAAATGTGCAACTACCTAGTGACTTTCTTAATGCCGCAAAGCTCAAGAAAAAAGAGGTTCAATCCAAAAACTTGAGGAGAAAGAGAGGTTGGCTTGATAAGTTACTCAAGGAGAAGCGCAAACTAACTAAAGTTGTCTCATCCAAAAAACAAGCACCAAAGGTATGTTCCCATCTATACATGATATATTGTTACCACTCATTTCTTGACTAAATAATGGCATTTTCATGGCAGCAACAAAAGAAAAATGATGGTGCACAGCCTCAAGTAAGAGTGGAAAAGGATGATGGTGTACATCCTCAAGCAAATGTGGAGGTTCAAGATAGCAACACGGTCATCAGTTACACTCGGCTGTTGATGGCTCCCCCTGGTGGTGTTTATGATGGAGATATGTTCTAACATATACAAGCTTGTTAGATAGTATTTTGGACATTTTGACTAGTATTTTGGACAAAGATGACTATAGTATTTTGGATTTTGGGGGCTGACTATAGTCTTTTGTGGCCTAAGTGTACAAGTAGCTTGGCCAAATTTATGTACTTGAAGGATTATATAAGAACAGATTGTTGTTGCCAAATTTGAGTTACTAATGCTACAAAGTTTGTACATTGTTCAATTCATTTTGATTTCATTTTCTAATTGATTGTTCAATTCATCTTTAGTTCATTTTCGGTACTAAATTCTGCAGATTAAACACTTTATTGATGCGGTCTCTATTTTCAGTTTACTGAATTTTGCATCATGGAGTTGTCCGGTGCTAACTGCTATGAATTTGCTGTTTGTGTGTAGTACAGACATGTCCTCACTGCCCAGTCAACTGTCTCCTTTTCCTGCAGCTCGGCGACGGGAGCATGCTCGGCGATGGGAGAGCAGCAGCGAGGCTCGTCGACGGGAGCAGCTGCTGCGAGGCTCGGCGACGGGACCAGCAGCTCGCCTCGCGTCGTCGCGCGTGGAACAGAGGAAGGGGACGCCAGCGAACCATGGAAGGCGGCGGACGACCATCTCTTCCGTCGGCAGCGGCGGCGGACGGCCATCTCTTCCGTCGGCAGCGGCGGCGGGCGCCTCCGCCGCGGACGAACCTCGGGACGCGCGTGTGATTCGGGAGCTCCTCCGCTCGATGGGTCTCGGCGAGGGCGAGTACGAGTCGCGCTGCTTCGCTCGCGAGAAACAGATCGATCGACCAGGTCCGATTTTCGGTTGACTCGCTGTAGTCCGTCGTATGGGAAGCAAATGGTGGATCGTGGGCCTCAGGGCACAGCGTGGCCTGCCTTGACGAGGAAATTGCACACAACACCATGGTTTGGTGCCATTGTTGCACAAAACATAGAATCAAAACTTCTTTTGCAACAAACCCCAGTTTTTGGTGTAATACGTTGCAGCTAGCACAAAAAGATGATTTAGTCTCTTAATATGTATCTTTTTTTTTTGATTTTTCAAACTTGTATTCAAACTAAAAAGAACGCAGTACACACCGGAACACAAGGAAAGAAAGAACAAAGAGGAAAAAAAGAAGAACAGCACCGCTGCCACACTCCGTCTTCAACCTCCAGGTCGCCCAGCACGCCGCCCCTCCACCGTCGAAGACGCCGAAGAAGCCAGCCACCGGAAGCACCCACCACGGGAGCAGAAGAACTCCTAGCCCGAAGGCGATGACGAGCCGCATCAACCTCCAACTCCATGGAGCTGGATCCGACGCCGAAGAAGCAATATCGGCCGGGGGGCCTCCCCAAGCTCTGTCTGCCCCAGATCAGAGGCCAGCGCCACCGATCTTCCGCCTGCTCACCACCATCCCGAACAGCGGCCGCCGTCTTGACTCCCCTCTGAGTTCTCGCCGCCAGATCCGCCGCCAGCACGGATCTGTCGGAAGCAAGTCGCGCGCGGCGACGAGGATCTCCGGAGAGCTCCACCGCCGGAGAAGGCCGCGCCGACAGCAAAACACCCGCCGCCAGCTCCATCTCCTCCTGGACGCCACCGGCAGGAACACCCCCTATCCTACTATGTACAAGCCGGAGCCGGGGATCCCCCACCCTCCCGCCGCCGAAGCGGCCGGCGGAGGAAGGGCATCCCACGGCTCGGCGGCGAGCGCGAGTGGATCGGCGGTGGTCGCCAAAAAAACGCCTTTCTCCTGCTACAGCGGCGAGGAGATAAGGAAGGAAGTCCGGGACCTCTTAATATGTATCTAATATGTGGTCTCGTGACATTGTACCCTATTTATACAAAGTATACCATAATTATACAATATTTTATATAAGAAAACATGTCACATGACATTGTACCGTATTTATATACCATATACCACAATTATATGACAGTTTGTATAAAAAAAACGCATGTACAAAATATTTGGGTTTAGAAAACTAGCAACTTCAAATCTGCAACGGGATTTGGTGCAGGAGGGAAAATACGTTTTATTTTGGCCTCTAGAAAATAACAAAACAGTGGCTGTATAAAGTAGTAAAATCCCCTATTTTGTTCCAAATTTTGTGTGTACGTAGAAAACTGATATATGTATATGTAAAAAGAGTTGGGAGACAATAGTACGATTTTTTTATTATTTTAATATCAATTTTTTATGTGTTTTCTTTAAAAATCGTAAAATTATGGTATATGGTACGCAAATACAGTATAGTGTCATGGGACCACATGTTAGATCATATTAAGAGACTAAATCGACTTTTTAGGTTAGTTGCAACGTATTAGACAAAAAACTGGAATTTGCTGCGAAAGAGGTTTTAATTCTGTGCTATGTGCAATTCTCTCTGCCTTGACGGGGGCACTGGATCTCAGTCCATGTGGGCATGCCACCGAGCTTGACCGCGTCGCCGCCGAGACTGCCTGAGACTACGCCGGCATGCGTTCCCGCCGCTGCTCTCCGCCGCCGACGAGGCGCTGCTCTGTCGGACGCGAACCAGGCGGCGACGCCGGCGCGAGGCGGGAGGGACGGCAGCGGCGCGAGGCCGGCGCGAGCTGGCCGTGCGCAGCTGCTGCTTGCAAGCCACGCTGCTTGCAGGCCATGGTCGTGTGCAGCTGCTGCTTGCAGGCCAGGCCACAGACGAGGCCATGGTCGTGTGCAGCTGCTGCTGCTTGCAGGGCAGGCCACAGACGAGGCGCGCCAGGAGACGTCGAAATCCGACGCGTCCGCGAGGAGCAGCACCAGCGACCTGGCCCCCGACGGCGAGGCGAGGCGCGGGCCCACGGCGGCGACGAAGTCGAAGTCCGGCCCCCAATATTTACAGGTTTCCTGTCCGCTGCTTATGTTCACAGCAAGCATGATAATTGACGTATTCTGGCATGGGCAATAAACACCATTATGTTTCAGCGAGTATGTTTAATCTCCTTCTTTCACATGTAATAGATAAAATTCTGACTCTATATATGGTTGTCCATCCATTATCGATTATAATATCCTTGCTCCTTAATTATATGCACACTATATCCATGTCTATTTCTGTTCAGTCCTGAGACCTGACTCCTTATCTGCATTTTTAATACAGCTTTAGGTCACAGAAATTTTATACCGCGTTAAGAAGTTTCAGTTAGGTATTTTCGAGTGAGAAGTTTCCTAATAATTGGATGTTATTGGAGCTGCCAATTCATCGTTCAGGCTTGGGACAATTCAAGAATATTGTGGAGAAAGTCTTCTGCCAGGTGATTTGAACTTAGGTAAGAATTTTTCTATTTTTCTCGATGTCCTTTTACTCCATATTTTACATTTTACTTAAGGATTCAGTTAGCTGAATGGACAATGTGGTGACTGATCTTCTGCCATATGATCCAGCTACAAGAATAATATGGAGACTAACCTTTTATCAGGTGGTTTGAGCTTACATACAAATTATGTTCGTTTGAAGCTGCCCTTTTCTGTCAGGTTTGTGTGAACTGTAAGAAGATAAATGGAAGTATTTCATCAGTTAATTTGAACTTTTGTACATCAGTATTAGAAAATTTCCTAACATGATTTGGTTTGTGTATCTTTCATTGTATAATACTAACTACTCATGTCTATTGTCCAGTTACTCTTTTGTTAGTGTGGGATAATATAGTGCTAATATGTTTCATGATTGCAACATTTTTGCAATGTAATTCAAGTTGATCCATGAAGGACCATGATAACAAGTTGTACATAAAGCTGTGTTTCTGATTTTACCTGTGGCCACCGTATATAGCATTAGCATGTAGGCTGCAGTTTGCAGCTTATACATGGTAACAAATCTGGAAGATTGTACTGAAAGTTGTTTACATTGACATGTTTGTTACAATGTTATCTTAAAAATCTATAGCTCTTCCTACCCACTGCTTTTCATTGACAAATCCCGCAGCAACGCGCGGGGTATCTTCTAGTAACATGGAAAAGCTCGAGCCTTTTCCTGAGTTGACCCGTCTTCTGCTTCAGCAAGCACCAGGAAATCAAATTCTGGCGATTTCATTCAGGCACTCGGTTGTTCTTCTCCGATTCGGATTAGAAGCGGGCCAGCCTTGGTCTGTGATCTATAAATTAAGCCCCCGGCTTGCCTGCCCACTTCGTTCTCTGCCGGCTATGTTATTTTTCAAGTATTTCATCAGAAGCAGCTCGTCTTCCAGCCTAGAATATACTCCCACGGCGGAAGCAGAACCTAGTGTAGCCAGAATAATGGCGCTGCATATGCACGCCACGGATTTGTGCTCTCCAGTCTCGAGGGTTATACCTAGGCTGCTAGGTCAATCTCCCAGTTTACTGAATAACAAGACATTACTGATAGAGCCGTCAGTGCCGGAGCTACCACTGGACATCTTGGCACATGTCTTTGCCACCCTTGAGATCCCTGACCTCGTACATGCCGGCTCTGTCTGCACCTCATGGTTCTCTGCTTACACCACCCTGCGCAAACTCGGGAAGCACAAGCAGACCCAGACACCGTGCCTGCTCTACAGCTCTGAATCTGCCGGTGACAATGTTGCTTGCCTCTACAACATCTTGGAGAAGAGGGTTTACAGGTTGACTCTCCCAGAGCCGCCGATCCGCAGCCGGTTCCTCATTGGGTCCTCCCTCGGCTTCCTGGTTACTGTCGACGAGCTATCAGAGATGCACCTCGTCAATCCTATCACGGGTGAACAGATTGCTCTCCCTTCAGTGACCACCATGCCGCACGTGAAGCCCATCTTTGATGACTCAGGTGCTCTCCACCAGTATGAATACTCAAGGAACTCCGCAAAGCGATCTTACAGCTCGTGGATCCATGCTCCTGGTGAGCTGCGGGAACACTTCCATTTTAAGGCGTATGTGTTCTACGACACATCCGCGGGAAGCTTCATCGTGGTGCTCATCCACCAGCCATTCAGTCAGCTCTCTTTTGCCAGAGTAGGGGATGATAAGTGGACCTCGCTACCACCACAGGGAAACTATCAGGACTGCACCTACAAGGATGGGTTGTTGTATGCGGCGACTATAAGGGCAGAGATCCACGCCTACGATCTTAGTGGTCTCACTGCTACAATGGAGATTATTAGGGGGGTAGACATGGATTTACATCTCGATGCCGTGTACATTGTTCAGGCTCCATGGGATGGCCTGCTTCTTGTTTCGAGATCGATAGAGATTGAGGATCCTGACCCAGACGCTGATTCGGAAATACCTCTTCCGAAATATACCGTGGAAGTTAAATTACACAAAGTTGATGTGGGAACAATGAGGCTCGTGGAAATTGATTGCCTGCCTGACCATGTGCTGTTTCTTGGGCATAGCCATACACTTTGTCTCAGCGCAAAAGAACATCCTGCTCTCAAGGGGAACCATGCTTACTTCACTGATGATGATGAGTACATTACAGGACGTAAGAGTTGTCGTCGTGACATAGGAGTGGTTGACTTGGGCAGTGATAGCAAGGAGGAGTTTGTGTCTCCCCAGCTTTGGTCTAACTGGCCTGCTCCAGTGTGGATCACACCCAATCTTACAATGATGAAATTGGCACTGAAGGACTATGCGCAGCAGGAGAAGGTTGCTTTTGGCGATGGGAAGATCGGTTTGTGGCTTTGAAGGGTTGATGATTCATGAGGTCGCATGATGCCATCATGCTGTCAAGTTATCATTTCTTTACCAAGTATTTAGGTTTTATGAACATGTCTCTTTTTTTGTGTGTGGAACTTTATTATGTCTTGTGGCTGATGCAAGTGTGGCTGTGTTTCGTTATGAATTGTGATTGGAGTCAGAGAAATTAGAACTTTTTTATGCTCGTGTGTCGTGATTTTTCATTTGTGAACATGTGATGATCATGAGAACATTACCAAGCTGCTCTTTTGGCTGCTGTGTTGTTGCTTTGGAGCTGAAGTGCAGCTGTTCATATGAGATGAGTTCCTGATCCTACTCTTCCCTTGTCCTTGTGTTGTTCATTTTCTCAGTTAATTGACTTCCACCTCTGATGTCTGTGACTGCTAGCTGCAAGACAGCAAGAAGCCAAGAACAAAAGTCAGGATCCAAGAGCAAGTTTGACTTTAAATTCTCGGTGTTTTTTCATTAAGCTGCTACGTCCAGTAATTTATTACTAGCAGCTGATACATCATCCCCAGGAGGCGGGTAGTGCACAGTCATGCTTCATGCAAATTCCTCTGGTTGTTCTTCTCAGTAGAAGCACAGTAGCATCTCTTGCCTGAGCAGTGGCAGCATTGCTTGGTCCAGCAACCAGGGTGTGAGTGATGCCGAAGATAAAGGAACTGGTGGTGGCGACAAGGATGATGATTGGTGATGATGTTTTAGATGATTGGCAGGCGACTACAGATGCACTAGTTGATAACAGCCAGGCCACCACCAGGATTTTTTTCTAGAGGAACCACTAGTTGCACCTGAGAGCCGGCTCATGCAGCAACGAGGCCAGAACCAATCGAGACCCAGAGAAGAGCTTGGAGCCCAGATGATGATATCAGTCCACACACTTTTCCCAGTCTCTCAAAGCAGGCCAGCTTCCCAGCTAGCATGGAGAAAGTCATAAGGTATGTAAGACTACTTCACTATTTCAAGTTCCTTCTCCCTGGATATATGTACATGATATCTATTCGATTCTGAACAATGTCAGAAATCGTCCCATTAAAACACCTCCTTGCAGTTTCTAAACTACAGGCTTGAACTGGCATCAATATTGGCTAATTGCTATTTTTTTTTACAGTTTTTCAGTAAAAAAAAAGATAGTTCGATTGTCATTAAATCATGCCTTGAGTAGGCTACTGAGTCTCAAACCAAATGTGTTCTTCTCGATTTGCCTAACCTTATACAACAGATATGTTTCCATCTTCTTACCAGTAGATTAGAAGCAAAAAGATGCACATGATGTCACATAGGTTGCTAGGAATCGTTATATTCTGTACCTAGAAATCAGAAACTATTATACCTTTTTTTTCCAAGCAGAGGGCCACACGGCTCCCAATTTCATTACTGAAATTGAGGCGTTCGATCCATTACATCCACCCACGTCACAAAGTTGGGTACGAGCCCCCCAAACCTCCAACAGAAATAAGCATCCAAACTTTCTGACAAACGAACCAGAACACCTACCCAGCTAACATAAAACCGAGGAAACAAGAGTTCTCAGGAACTAAAGCAATACTAGACAGGTTTTTCTTTCAGCTATTTTTGCATCTCTCCTGGGGTAGCACACTTTCGTGAAGTGAATCATCTTCGTACGTCGCAGAGCCTCAAAATGTCTGAGCAGGGCCGGGCGGGCAAAATCCGGGCCCTGTTCCAAACTTTAAAACGGGCCCCTATCTCACTTAAAATTTGAACTAATAAATAATTCTAATGTATATGACAACAGGGACAGGCGGGCAAAATCCGGGGCCATGTGCCAACTCTAAAATGGGGCCCTATCTCACTTAAAACTTGAACTAATAAATAATTCTAATTTATATGACATTGTCCGAGCGCCAACCGTGTGGTCGACAATACACTTCGTGTGCGACCTTCGCCATCCTACTAGCTCCCTGTTGCAGCACTCTTCGAAGATTTCTTTTCTGTAACATCGCCCATTCATTCAAGAATTGGCATAAATAGAAGACTACGTTAGTGGGATCTCTTGGCCTGATACTTTGAAAACAAGATCGATTTCTTGTTTTCCACAGTCCAAATGAGCGCAGCCATTCCTATCATGAGAATCTTTCTAACTCTACCAGAAAACGCAGCAAACCATTCCTGGTACAGATCATCGAAAGAAACTGGTTTGTTTTGAAAGCTTAAGAATACACTAGGAACGCGGTTTTTCTGGCGGCGCCGCGTCTTACCGGTCAAGAATCAACCGTTCGCTGGTCGCTCCTCCTCTGTCTTCAAACCAAACAGGAGGGACAGATTAAAATTAAATCATGAAAAATGACGCAGGTGAAGCGAGTTGAATGCACTGAAAGCAACGAATGTTTACTCACCAGCAGGCTCAAAAGAAGAGCAATATTCTCTGTTTCTCGAGAAAGCGGATCAGAATTCATCGATGCCGGTTGAACCTCGGTTTTCGGTCCCTTTGACGCCTCAATAGGGGTGAGCGCGCCCACAAGGGTTTCGAGGACACCTCTCACAAGCTCAACATCCTCGCGATCTTCTTTTAGAACGTTGAGAAGGACAGGAAAGCCTGTTTTGTAAATTAGCAAGAACACATCGCGCATCAGTCACTCATAGATAGCAAGACCAGTTGGGTAAAAAAGTATCAAGGCCTCAAGATAAAAGAGGTACCCATAGCCCCGAACGACATCTGAGCGGAACGGCTCTCCCCCACGAGGGACAGCAGCTCAGTCATGGCAGACCTCCTGTCATCAGGTATCGTGCCATTGCTTATGCGGTCAAGGGATCTCTCGACATAGCTGCACAACATAATGCAGTTAGGAGATCACTCGTCAAAAGTGGCATATGTCAATCAGGTGTTAAGCCAGTAATAAGTTTATAAGCATGATTATACTAAGTGAACCAGAATTTGGTGCTGAAATCGCCTACCTATCTTCCTTGGACTCGGAGGTCTCGTTGCCGAAAACGAATCCCCCAATTCCTGCGAGGCAACAACAACGACAGAAACACCGAGGTAAGTGAACATCAAACGCGGCGGCGGCGGTGGCGAGGTGGGGATCGGGGGGTTGGACGGGGAAGCAAGGTGGGGAGAGGCAGGCTGGATGGATTCGATCTTGGTTTGCTAGGCGAGGTGACGTGGCATACTTACGGTTCCCGTTTACGTGTGTGTAGCGCTCAAGTGGCTTGTACTCTCTCCGTTCCATTTTAGTCCAAAATAGATGTATCTAGTAGATAAAATATGTCTAGATACATCCATTTTGAAATCAATTAAAATGGAACGGAGGGAGTAACTTTTTGTTTCTCGCTCGATAGTTGGGGTTTGGTAGACATTTTAAAAAACAGTGTGTACAAATTAGCTTTTCGGAATATGATATTCAAGTTTGACAACTTTCTAAGAAATGCATTTCTGTATCGAAAGGATTTCAGGAAGACTGGATCCAAATCTTGGCTAAAGAAAACTCTGAATGAAATTCTTCTAACGACACAAAATTTGGTATGATTGCAAGGATGAACATATGTTTTCAACTCCAACGGTTAGTAGTCCAAGAAAGTGCATAAATCCATTGTTAATGGTTTGCATTTGTTGGTTGTGAGATCAATGGAAAATATCTCTTCATGTTATGTTCTTAGAAATTGATACGAACAAATGTGAACCAAAATCAGTTCAGTTACAAATAAATCCAATGTCGGTTGAAAAGTTACCTGCCTAGTGAGAGGGTTGAGCCGAGGAGATATCAAGTCCCTATTGAAATTAGCTAAGTTTTCATTTTTAGTCTTTCACCTGCCACCGGTGACAGAGGAGACAGGGGTTGAGAGTAGAAAGAGCCACCCCTAAACAGAGTCACAAGCAGCAAGACCGCGGCAATGGGGCGGCGCCGGGACGCTAGGAGACCGTCCGGCGGCAAAGTGATCGTCCAACACGGATTTGTAATTTTCAAGTGTTTCATGATACTTTCATAATACTTCTGTTTTCTATTGTTTTTGCATTGCTAAAAACGGAAAAAATACATATAGTCAGAAAAGATGACAACTTTGGAGGAATCCTAACTTTATGAAAGAAGAAAAGGGACCAAAGATCGGACCCAGGGTGGCACGGGACGCAAGCCGGCGCCATGCACGAGTCGGGGTTGGCGCGCGCCTCGAGGCCGTTTTTATGGGCCCTGGGTACCGCTGATACGTCAATAATGTACCTATAATTTTAGTTGTTTCATGTTGTTTTTATATCATTGCTACATTTTATTTTACTATGATTTTATTGGGATAACCTATTAATTCAGTCCACGATGTTTGTTTCTATTTATCAGTGTGTGCATTATAGAAAAGGGGAAAACAAAGATTTTGGGAAAAATCTGGAAAAAAAATCAAAAGAAATAAGTCATGGAGACACAGATGGACCCCAGGAGGTCACACGGGTTTCTGGCCGCAGTCCATGCCTAGTCCATGTGGCCCACCCGCGTGCGCACTCCAGGCACCGCCTTACGACCCCCTTCTTTTTATATTTTTACTCGTGCGTATAACCCCCCCCCCCCCCCCCCCCCCCCCCCCCAAGGATTTTTCTTTTTACAATACGGAGTTGCCGCCATTGTCCAGAAACCTTTCGGGGTTCATTGTTCTGTTCCGGCACCCTGTCGGAACTGGATTCTACCACCAGATTCATCGTCATTGACCTTTCTACTCCTAATGGCGACGTGTGAGTAGTCCACCCTCGGGGTTGAGGGCTTGTACCTGTATCTGTGTGGTCATCTCTCTCCCTTGATTGTGATCATGAGCTTTGTTAATGTAGTTGAATTCATATGATGTTTTGCTTCTATTTCTTTATATAATGGATATGATGTTACTCACTTGATTGATGTCTAGTATAATTTTCGGTGCATGCCCGAGTTGACAATGGGGGCTCTATGGATAATACATTAGCACGATATTGATCATTAGTTTGTTCGATAGTTTTTGGATTGAGTAATTGAATTGTGAGATAACTTGATGTATGTTTAGTATAATTTATTTAGTACCAAAGTGACTGTGTAGGTGTCATATGAAAATATTAGAAAGACATAAATCATGAGGTGTTTGGTTAGTATGATTTTGGATGCACAAAGTGACAGCTTTGGGTGTCTACATATTAGAAAGACAACCTTTAAGGTGTGCGTTGTAGACCTACAAGTCTCGTTCTGTTTTGATCCCCAAAAAGAATGAATTCGGAGTAACCATTGGATATCATATGTTTAATTATGTTTGGATATTTTCAGCCCTCTCGTTTGTTTGGATATTATCATAACCATAGTAAACAACAAATTTGACTTATTCAGATATGTCTCGTGACCTAAAAATATATTTCCCCGTCAAATACGAAGTACCATGTATATAAAACACATAACTAACACTTATACTAACACATTCAATTATGTTCTGAAGGGATATCATATCTTTAATTATGTTTGGATATTTTCACCCCTCTCGTTTGTTTGGATATTATCATAACCACAGTAAACAACAAATTTGACTTATTCAGATATGTCTCGTGACCTAAAATTAAATGTCCCCATGAAATACTAAGTAGCACGTATACAAAACACATAACTGAGTAACACTTATACTAACACATTCAAATGTTACTATACCACCTAAAATTACCTGAAAATAGCTAATCCACTAAAACGAGTGTCACATCCATTATCTAAACATACACGACTAACCCAAACATATTCAATGCAAGTAACCCGAATACACAATGACCAATTAACCCGAATACACAATGACCAATTAACCTAAATTAGTAAAGATTGCGGTTTATCATTGATGCGCGTGAAACCTGTTCGTCCGCTACCGTGCTCCAATGTCTCCACCACCGCCATCGCACGCTGCTCCTCCTACCTACCAAGCACCACCACCGTCCACCATTGTTCCACCTAGAACGCCTCCACGAGCTAGCCCATCAACCTATCGGGGTTCCTGATGCATGTAAAATGCATACATGAACTTTGCACTATATCACTCATATTCCAATCATATTTGAAACATATAAGGGTTATATCACTGTTATTTAATGATTTTAGGAAATAAGAGATTTGTTTCCTAATTTTATGGAATTAACTCTACGCAGGCAGAAAATCCTATTTCTTTCCTTTTATGTTTCAGGTATCTAAACGATATCCAAAAATTATGGAAAAATATAGGCGTCATTATTTTGGAAGGAGGAAGACGTGGGAGCGAAGGAAGCGAGCAAACGGAGGCCGGAGGGCCAAAAGAGGGTGGCCCACGTGGCCAGGTACTGTGGCCGCATGGGGCCCACTCGTTTGGGCCTCGACGCTCCGCCGACGTCGATCTTTTCTCCACCGACATACTCTTGACCTAAAAAGGCCTATAAAAAAGGTCTCCCGTCGTTCTGAGGAGGGGGCGCCGCCGAAACACAGAAACACGAAAACAGAGAGTCAGAAGGCTGCCGCCGGAGAAGATCGGAGGGGGGAAACGCCGCCGGAATCACTGAAAGGATCGGTATGACACCTAGAGGGGGGGTGAATAGGTGCTACTCCAAATTTTAGTCTTTTTCAAATTAGGCTTGACACAAAAGGTAAATTCTCTAGATATGCAACTACGATGAATTTACCTATATGACAAGCTAACAACTAAGCAAGATACATATAAGTAAGGCGATAAACAAGGATATAGGTAACCGAAAGTCAAAGCACGCGGAGACACGGATGTATTCCCGAGTTCCTCCTTTTTAGGGGAGTACGTCTCGTTGGAGAGGTGTGAACCAACACAATGGTTCAACGGCCACAAAGGCCTCACCCTCTTCTCCGGTGAACCGCACCACAAAGGATTGGTTCACTTCAACTATCGGAAACCTTCAAGGCGGAGTCCGGAGCCTTTACAACAACGATTTGGGGCACAACCCACAAAGGATTGGGGGCTCCCAAACAGCTACAATCTGTCACAAAGACAAGCAAGTAAGTACAACAATGGGCTAGGTTTTCCTAGTGGAAACCCTAGCAAGAGTTCCCTCAAGTGAATGAGGGGGAAATGAAAAACGGCTTGGTGAAGATGTAGATCGGGGCCTTCTCCTTCAATCCTCCAAAGATCAACGAGTTTGGGTGGAGGGATTGGGAGATCTAGCAAATCTTGAGCTTGAATTAATGGTGGACTTCAATTCTGGTCGAACTAAGTGGCTGGAGGTAGGTGGAGGGGTATTTATACCCCTCCAAAAATTCTAGCCGTTGCAGTCCACTTATACCGGAGACTCCGGTCTGGAAGGCCGGAGACTCCGGTCTCCCTGGGCAGAGACTTCGGGTTTACTCCGGGGTCACTCCGGGCCCCTATACAGAGGCTGCCGTCGCTTGCTCTCTTTCTGCTCGAAAACTTGGGGGCCGGAGACTCCGGCCCCTGAGCCACCTGAGGCCGGAGACTCCGGCCTCGACAGTTTCCAGCCTATTTGCTAAGCATTAAGATGATGCTATGAGTTTGTTTCTTTTGTTTTTCCTGCACCACTTAATAACACATTAGTTTCAACAATACTAGGGTTGTTGATGCGTGTAAAATCACACATCCGTTGGGAACCCCAAGAGGAAGGTATGATGAGTGCAGCAGCAAGTTTTCACTCAGTATGAAACCAAGGTTATCGAACCAGTAGGAGATTGAAGTTGCTTCGAAGGTGTCAACGGCGTCAGAAAAAGTGTGGTGATGAAGGGGAGGTCTGACTCGTCGATTTGGAACCTGCACACAACAATCAAACTACTTTGCCCCAACGAAACAGTGAGGGTGTCAATCTCACCGGCTTGCTGAAAACAAAGGATTAGACGTATAGTGTGGAAAATGATGTTTGCTTGCAGAGAATGTAAAAGAACAATGATTGCAGTAGGTTGTATTTCAGATGTAAAAGAATGGACCGGGGTCCACAGTTCACTAGTGGTGTCTCTCCATAATAAAATACTAACATGTTGGGTAAACAAATTACAGTTGGGCAATTGACAAATAGAGAGGGCATAACAATGCACATACATGTCATGATGATCACTATGAGATTTACTTGGGCATTACGACAAAGTACACAGACCGCCATCCAGCATGCATCTGTGTCTAAATAGTCCACCTTCAGGTTAGCATCCGCACCCCTTCTAGTATTAAGTTGCAAGCAACAGACAATTGCATTAAGTATGGTGCATAATGTAACAACACTAATATCCTTAGACAAAGCATTGCTGTTTTACCCCTAGTAGCAATAGCACATCCACAACCTTAGAACTTTCTGTCACTGTCCCAGATTAAATGGAGGCATGAACCCACTATCTAGCATAAATACTCCCTCTTGGAGTTACAAGCATAAACTTGGCCAGAGCCTACACTAATAACGGAGAGCATGCAAGATCATAAACAACACATATATGATAGATCAATAATCAACTTGACATAGTATTCAATATCCATCGGATCCCAACAAAACAACATGTAGCATTACAATAAGATGATCTTGATCATGATAGGCAGCTCACAAGATCTAAACATGATGGCACAAAAGGAGAAGACAACCATCTAGCTACTGCTATGGACCCGTAGTCCAGGGATGAACTACTCATGCATCACTCCGGAGGCAGGCATGGCGATATAGAGCCCTCCGGTGATGATTCCCCTCTCCGGCAGGGTGCCGGAGGAGAACTTCTGAACCCCCCGAGTTAGGGTTGACGGCGGCGGCGGCAGAGGATGTTTTCTGGAATAATGGCTCGGTTTTTAGGGTTTTCGCGTCAGGAGGAATAAATAGGCGAAGGGGCAACGTCGGTGGAGGCGCGAGGCCCGCTCCCCATAGGGTGGCGCGGCAGGGGCCCCACCCGCGCCGCCATGTGGGGAGGGCGCCCTGCTGCCCCCCTTCGTCTCTCCTTCGACTTCTGGAACGTATCGGGAAAAATAGGCATCTGGGATTTTGTTTCGTCCAATTCCGAGAATATTTCCAGAACAACTTTTCTGAAACCAAAAACAGCAGAAAACAGGAACTGGCACTGTGGCATCTTGTTAATAGGTTAGTTCCAGAAAATGCATAAAAATGCTATGAAGTGTGAATAAAACATGTAGCTATTGGTATAAAACTAGCATGGAACATAAGAAATTATAGATACGTTGGAGACGTATCAAGCATCCCCAAG
This sequence comes from Poa pratensis, assembly GCA_947311845.1. Taxonomy (NCBI): domain Eukaryota; kingdom Viridiplantae; phylum Streptophyta; class Magnoliopsida; order Poales; family Poaceae; genus Poa; species Poa pratensis. Next base: position 13,706,418 of record CAMZMU010000085.1, on the reverse strand, counting down.
CTTAGTTCTACTCGTCCTCGAGTAGGTAAACGATAACAACAATAATTTCTGAAGTGACATGCTACCAACATAATCTTGATCAAATAATATTGTAAAGCATATGTCATGAATGAAGTGACTCAAGGCAATGGTCTATAGTTTGCTAACAAATAGATAATGAGTAAACACTGAATCATATAAGCAAAAGATTTTCATAAATAGTACTTTCAAGACAAGCATCAAAAAGTTTTGCATAAGAGTTAACTCATAAAGCAATAGATTCTAAGTAAAAGGCATTGAAGCAACACAAAGGAAGATTAAGTTTCAGCAATTGCTTTCAACTTGTAACTTGTATATCTCATGGATAATTGTCAACACAAAGCAATATAATAAGTGCAATAAGTAAACATATAAGAATTGTTGCACACAAAGTTGACACAAGTGTTTGCTTCAGGGATAGAAAGGAGTAGGTAAACTGACTCAACAATAAAGTAAAAGATAGGCCCTTCGCAGAGGGAAGCAGGGATTAAATCATGTGCTAGAGCTTTTTAAGTTTTGAAAACATATAGAGAGCATAAAGTAAGTGTTTGAGAGGTGTTTGTTGTTGTCAACGAATGGCAGTGGGCACTCTATCCCCCTTGTCACCCAAACTTTCAAGAGCGGCTCCCATGAAGGACGTTATTTCTACCCAAGGGTAGATCATCCCTCTTCTCTTTTGTTTACACATGCATATTTATAAATTGGTATGACACTCCTCCCAACCTTTGCTTACACAAGCCATGGCTAACCGAATCCTCGGGTGCCTTCCAACAATCACATACCATGGAGGAGTGCCTATTTGATAAAGTTTAACATTTTGGAATTTGCTTTTGATAAATCATTGGCAAACATGTGAAGAGAATCAAATGGTTAAGTTGAATTAATTGGGACTGGGCACCCCATTTGCCAGCTCTTTTTGCAAGTTATTGGATAAGCGGATGTATATGCCACTAGTCCATTGGTGAAAGTCTGTCATGAGTAAATGACAAGGTGATAGAGTAAACGCCACATACTTCCTCATGAGCTATAAAACATTGACACAAATAAGGAGTAATAGCTTTTGAATAGTTTAAAGGTAGCACATGAAGTATTTACTTGGAATGGCAGAAAATACCACATAATAGGTAGATATGGTGGACACAATTGGCATGGGTTTTGGCTCAAGGTTTGGATGCACGAGAAGCATTCCCTCTCAGTACAGAGTTTAGGCTAGCAAGGTTGTTTGAAGCAAACACAAGTATAAACCGGTACAGCAAGACTCACATGAAAACATATTGCAAGCATTATAAGACTCTACACTGTCTTTCCTTGTTGCTCAAACATTTTACCAGAAAATATCTAGACCTTAGAGATACCAATCATGCAAACCAAATTTCAACAAGCTCTACGGTAGTTCTTTACTAATAGGCTTTTAACTACATGATGCAAGAGCTTAAACATGAAATACTTGAGAGCTCAAAACAATTGCCAAGTGTCAAATAAAACAAGACAATGATCTATAGATGTGTCTTTTCGATATACCATCTACCACATGTTGCATTTTCTGTTTCCAACCAAACACCAATCAACTTATTTCAACAAAAACTCTCCAAGTAATATAACAAATGAAACAAGAGAGTACTACTCCACAAGAATTAACAGCTATAAAAGAGATGCATGAAAAACAGGAGCTAAAAGCATAGCAGTAGCTAGATAAGAATACTCAAAAGATATAAGTGAAGAATATGAGTATTCACATGAAAAAGCGGAGCGTGTCTCTCTCCCACACAAGAATGCTAGGATCCAACTTTATTCAGAAAAATAAAAACAACAAACAAAAATAAAAGCACACAGACGCTCCAAGTAAAATACATAAAATGTGGAAGAATTAAAATATAGTTTCACTAGAGATGACCTGATAAATTGTTGATGAAGAAGGGGATGCCTTGGGCATCCCCAAGCTTAGACGCTTGAGTCTTCTTGAATATTGCAGGGATGACCCACGGGGGCATCCCAAGCTTAGGCTTTTCACTCTTCTTGATCACATCATATCATCTTCTCTCTTGCTCCTTGAAAACTTCCGCCACACCAAACTCAGGTAACTCGTTAGAGGGTTAGTGCATAATCAAAAATTCTCATATTCTACTGTGACACAATCATTACCAAAGCTTCTGGACATTACTTACAGCCACTGATGTTTAATGGAGCAAAGAAATCCAATCAAACATAGTAAAAAGGCAATGCAAAATAAAAGGCAGAATCTGTCAAAAACAGAACAGTCTGGAAAGACGAATTTTTTCGAGGCACTTAACTTGCTCAGATGGAAGAAGCCAAACTAATGAAAGTTGCGTACATATATAAGGATCATGCGTGATTTTTTCAGATTTTTTCGAATTTTCGTAGCGCATACAGCTCAAAACGGTGGACAGCAAAAATCTGTCACTGCGCAGAAATCCAATTTTAGCAACAACTTTCAACTAGAGACTTTACTTGGCACAACAATGCAATAAAATAAAGATACAAAGGAGTTGCTACAGAAGTAAACAGAACCTTGACTCAAAATAAAATAAAATGACAGAAAATAAAAAGATGGGTTGTCTCCCACAAGCGCTTTTCTTTAACGCCTTTCAGCTATGCGCAGAAAGTGAAAATCAAGTGTTATCAAGAGAAGATGCATCAACATCATAATTTTCCTCAAAAACACAACTTGTCACAATAGGTACCTTAGGTGTCCTGAAGATGTTCCATTATTTAAATTTCCCATAGTTGTGCTAAGAGTTTTATCAATTTTAAGCTCATAATGAGTCTTCGGCTTTGGCATCTTAGGGACATACATGAACTTTTGCTCTTTCCCTACATAAGCCTTCTCCTTAAACTTAAGAGAAGAAAAGGTTAAACCCAAGGTTCCCATAGCTTCTTCTAGTTTGCCAATCCTATGGTTTTTATTATCAAGAGCATGTCTAGCCTCTAAAGCAGTGATTCTTTCATTAGTGCTTACTACTGATTCAAGTAGTGTTGGAAAAAATTTCTCCATAGAATCTAGTTTGTTTATAATATCCTCCGAAGTGATCTCAGTTTTAATATTGTTAGTAGGTGGTGTTCCTACTAAACTTTCAATTAAATTACAAGCTTCCAAAGCAGGAGTACCTGGGAAATTACCCCCTGTAAGAGTATCCAGAATATACCTATACCAACTAGTGATACCAACATAGAAATTCCTAAGAAGGATCATGGTAGAATGTTTTTTAGTACATCTATGATGAGCATCACTAATTCTATACCAAGCATCTTTCAAACTTTCTCCCCCTTGTTGCCTAAAGGAACGAACCTCAACTTCAGGAGTACTCATTTTAGCAAAAATAAAAGCTAGGCCGAAATAATAAAAGTAAAACAAGTAACTAATTTTTTTGTGTTTTTGATATAAAGAAAGCAAACAAGACAAAATAAAAATAAAGCAAGACAAAAACAAAGTAAAGAGATTGGGTGTGAGAGACTCCCCTTGCAGGAGCAATTCGGCCTCCCCGGCAACGGCGCCAGAAAAAGTATTCTGGAGCGTAGTTGACGGGAATGCAAGACTTCCAGAAGCACCTCCTATCTCCCCGGCAACGGCGCCAGAAAAATTATTCTGGAGCGTAGTTGACGGGAATGCAAGACTTCCAGAAGCACCTCCTATCTCCCCGGCAACGGCGCCAGAAAAAGTGCTTGATGCGTGTAAAGTCACACGTCCGTTGGGAACCCCAAGAGGAAGGTATGATGAGTGCAGCAGCAAGTTTTCCTTCAGTATGAAACCAAGGTTATCGAACCAGTAGGAGATTGAAGTTGCTTCGAAGGTGTCAACGGCGTCAGAAAAAGTGTGGTGATGAAGGGGAGGTCTGACTCGTCGACTTGGAACCTGCACACAACAATCAAACTACTTTGCCCCAACGAAACAGTGAGGGTGTCAATCTTACCGGCTTACTGAAAACAAAGGATTAGACGTATAGTGTGGAAAATGATGTTTGCTTGCAGAGAATGTAAAAAAACAATGATTGCAGTAGGTTGTATTTCAGATGTAAAAGAATGGACCGGGGTCCACAGTTCACTAGTGGTGTCTCTCCATAATAAAATACTAACATGTTGGGTAAACAAATTACAGTTGGGCAATTAACAAATAGAGAGGGCATAACAATGCACATACATGTCATGATGATCACTATGAGATTTACTTGGGCATTACGACAAAGTACACAGACCGCCATCCAGCATGCATCTGTGTCTAAATAGTCCACCTTCAGGTTAGCATCCGCACCCCTTCTAGTATTAAGTTGCAAGCAACAGACAATTGCATTAAGTATGGTGCATAATGTTAACAACACTAATATCCTTAGACAAAGCATTGCTGTTTTACCCCTAGTAGAAACAGCACATCCACAACCTTAGAACTTTCTGTCACTGTCCCAGATTAAATGGAGGCATGAACCCACTATCTAGCATAAATACTCCCTCTTGTAGTTACAAGCATAAACTTGGCCAGAGCCTACACTAATAACGGAGAGCATGCAAGATCATAAACAACACATATATGATAGATCAATAATCAACTTGACATAGTATTCAATATCCATCGGATCCCAACAAAAACAACATGTAGCATTACAATAAGATGATCTTGATCATGATAGGCAGCTCACAAGATCTAAACATGATGGCACAAAAGGAGAAGACAACCATCTAGCTACTGCTATGGACCCGTAGTCCAGGGATGAACTACTCACGCATCACTCCGGAGGCAGGCATGGCGATGTAGAGCCCTCCGGTGATGATTCCCCTCTCCGGCAGGGTGCCGGAGGAGAACTTCTGAACCCCCCGAGTTAGGGTTGACGGCGGCGGCAGAGGATGTTTTCTGGAATAATGGCTCGGTCTTTTAGGGTTTTCACGTCGGGAGGAATAAATAGGCGAAGGGGCGACGTCGGTGGAGGCGCGGGGCCCGCTCCCCATAGGGTGGCGCGGCAGGGGCCCCACCCACGCCGCCATGTGGGGAGGGCGCCCTGCTGCCCCCTTCGTCTCTCCTTCGGACTTCTGGAACGTGTCGGAAAAAATAGGCATCTGGGATTTTGTTTCGTCCAATTCCGAGAATATTTCCAGAACAGCTTTTCTGAAACCAAAAACAGCAGAAAACAGGAACTGGCACTGTGGCATCTTGTTAATAGGTTAGTTCCAGAAAATGCATAAAAATGCTATGAAGTGTGAATAAAACATGTAGCTATTGGTATAAAACTAGCATGGAACATAAGAAATTATAGATACGTTGGAGACGTATCAGTTGTCACCTAACACACAAAACATGCGGGGATACACAAAATGTTCTTTCAATCACCTCCGGAGGGCTCCACCCCCCTCCGGCGTGTTCATCATCAACATCTACAGCAAGATCATCTCCATCTCCCCACTGTAAACTCTTGGCAAACATGATGTATGATGCAATATACTTTTCCCTGGATCTATTGTGTCTCTCCATCTATGTTTGAGAAGTGATTTGTTCATGGCAATAGTGAAATAGTTCGTTGATTGGTTGCATACAAGTTTTGTTATCTTTTATGATTGTCTTGATGTACAATATATGAGTGCACGCATATGTTGGGGAATGCATGTAAGGTGATCACCGGTAAGGTAATGGAGTGAGGGTGACTTGGGAGGACATGTAAACCTGAGACCGAATCATGAAGTTACTTTATTGGGGATATATATAGGGGACCTTAGAACTTAAGGCTATGGTGGGACTTCTATGTCTTAATAACTCTTGTGCAGTCATTTACTTGGCCATAAGAACCATCATAAGGGGTTTAGTTCATTTACTTGGCTACACCTATTTATGGCTCTTTCCTAGAAGAAACAATTAAGACTGAAACATGTGCTTCACTAATTGTGACAACCACATGAATGAAATAACAATTGCTAGAACATTTGCTACTTGAGATCTTTGCTACTTGCTACTTTGAGAAACTTGCTTGAGAAAACTGCTGAGAGAAACTTGCTACTAGATAAACCCATTCCACGTCACTTGCTTCCATTAGTTAGATCCATTCATATTTATTGCTTTGCATAAAAGGCCATATAAGAGGGTTATAGGGCTTTAGAGAATAGATAGTTTACCTTCAGCTCCTCGTGGGTTCGACACTCAAATACTTATCGAATAGTGCTACAGTGATCCTTGCTCTTGGGGTTATCAAGCACTTTTCTGGCGCCGTTGCCGGGGAGCGTTGTGCTAAACTTTTATTCTTGTTTGCATTGCATACTAACATATAAATCTAAAACACAAAAAAATTATAAAATGGAAAACAACAAAACAATCAGAATTGTATAATATCTATCTTGAGTTAGGACATGAAGTGTTTGAGGAGAAAATTAAAATTATTTGCATAACAATCATGTTTGGGTAGTACTAATTCTTTTAACAACTTTATTGCTAACACTGAGGAAAACCTTAAGCTTGGGGAAGTTTGTTTTGATGAATATGACATTTTTAGTCCCCCTACTATTGAGGATGAAATTGATTGTGAGTTTGATGATCCAATATGCTCATTAGATGATAAGTCTTTATGTGGTGATTCTATTCAAAATCATGTGGGAATGTTTAACTTCAATGCTTGCAACTATTATGAGAGAGAAGAGATAAGAATCCTCTTATGTTTCTATGTTATTTAAAATGCAAGCTATTGATCATTATATGCATTGGTTACCTCAAATGGGTTGTTATTTATTCATATATAAAATGCCAATGCATAGGAAAAGAGTTAGACTTAAAAGTTAATGGTTTAATGTTTTGAGGTGTGCTCTCTATGCTTTTATCTCCTATTCAGTTTGGGCACACCTTTATATCTTGAGAACCTGCAAAATAACTTTACCTACTGATTTCTAACAATTAGTTTAAGATTTTCACTCTATATGAAATTTGGGAAAGTAAATGAGAAGGATGAGTAATGGAGAAGTTGGGGTCGACCTTGAACATGTGTTGTTCATGCCAATGGAACCATTGCAAAGTCTCTATCATTTAAACTTTTCCCAAAGCTAAAACCAAATAAAAAGAGTGATAATAGTAATTCGCTGTCCAGTTTTTGACATATCCTGTCTTTATTCTGCATTACCTCATTACTTGTGTTTTGTGCGGTTCTTTTGATCAAGGAGCATTACACAACCATAGTAACAGTAGCTAATGTTTAAAATCAATTCATGATATGTCTTTGCTGTACCTATGTGGATTTAATTTATGAAGGCACTAACCCCTCTAATCAAGTTTATGACGAGTGTTGTGTAAAGAGAATTTTAAGGTGGAAGAATTGAGGGTGATGAACAAGATCAAGAGGGACAAAAACTCAAGCTTGGGGATGTACCCTAGGCTCACCCTACATATATCAAATAAGTACAAGAATTTAAGCTTGGGGATGCCAAGCCACCTCACTCAACCATCTTGATACCAAGTAAGTAAGCCTAGCTATATGGCTATAAAGAAAGCGCTTTGCGGGAGGCAACCCAGTTATTTTGTGTGATTTTTCTTTGTGTCCTCTTGCTGTAACAAGAGATTTTGAGCTAGTTTAGTTTCTGGAGTTTTAATAAAGTGCCAAGTTTTACCCTTTTGGTTTGAAAAGTTGCTTATTGAGTTCGGAGATTTATTCCTGCACGAATCTGTGCACGGTATGATTTTTAATTCTTATTCTATAACTCCGAATGAGCTCATATTTGAACTGTAGTTGCAACTTTTCATCATCTGTATGCATGAATTTTTCGGAATTTTTCGACAAAATTCAGTAGGGTAGAAAAATACGTTTTGCTGCTGCTGTTTTTCTGGACAGATTCTGTCCCATTTTGTTTTATGCATGTTTGAGCTTTTATCTTGAATCTTTTTGATTCAATTGAGTTTATGAGTAGGCATACAACATTATACGCTTTCTGGACATTCATATGCATTTTTTTCCAAGGATTATATGCAGCAAGGAAACATATTTGTTTATCACTATTAATGTACCCCACAGAAAAAGAAATGGGAGAAACGGTGTTTTGAAGTTTTTTCACAGGGATTAGAGGAGATGCACCAAGAGCTATCCAAGGATGGTGAAGACCATAAGCTTGGGGATGTGAAGACAACCCCACTGGACCTACACACTCTCGGTTTGCACACGTCCAACTTCTGTTTTTCGATCGAAACACTTTATCGCATAAACTTGGAGCGTCTTTTTGTTTGTTTGTTGAGTCTTGTGAGACCACCACATAATAATTGTATATGGGAAAGTTTCTGAAAATTTGGATTGAAATATGTTGGATGCTATTATCATGATTGGGAAAAGGGATGTTTGAGTTGATTTTTAATGATACATATAGTTGCATGATTCATGAGCTTGTTAATGAGTAATAATATGTAAATGCTTTATCAAGAGTTATCACTTATTCATGTTTTGATGCTGAAAGTTATTTCACTTTGTTTAACATGATAAGTTGGTTCTATGGACACTCATGCATGCATCTAGATGGTCAACTTTCTCCCTTTTGCTAGCCCAAACATTCCAACAAGTAAAAACTTGTTTCCAACACCTTCAACCAAAGTTATTCCAGTGAGTCCACCATATCTACCTACTAGCTATATGCTATTCCGAGTATGTTCATCATGATATTTGTGTTATCTATACCTCTGAATGAAAATGATTATGTTATTGATTGCCATGGGAAAAGTTGGTTATATAGCTCTCATGAACTTGATGCACATTTTTACTATCATTGCAATAAATAAAACATGACCCATTGTGATTAAGATTATGATGCTAGTGGCTTGATAAATGTCCGAGGTTGGGAGTTAGCCCATATGTGCTGTCACATGCAAAGCTTTCAACATGCTTCTTTTAGTTGATATCATGTGCTTTTGTCTATGGATGCCTATCATGGTGAAATAAGGGGAAATGATGTAGTTTAATGAGTTTGTATAAATGGTTAGAGAGACGCCTGGGCCGCTAATCTAAGCCATGCATCATTCATGGTGGAAATTTACTTACATGCTATGGTGAACTATCTATGACACACCTTACAATAAAAAGCTATTCCAATGGTAAATAAAAAGGGTGTTGAGGTTGTTCATCTTGTTTGTTTGTCTTGTCATTTTGATATGGGCTTGTTCCATATCCTGGGACAAGAGGTACCCCAGTTGACGCTCTTGATGATACTATTATTACTTACAATGATAGATAACTTGAACTTGCTTTTCCCAAGTTGAGTAACTCATGGTGTAGGTACTTGTATTCAAGGGGCATGAGACATCCAACCTTTACTTTGTCAAGCACACTACTCATATTTGCTCTCACATTAAACTTAATCATTCAAGATGCTATGATAGGGGAATGAGAGCTTGACACCAAGTATTACCACATTGCAATCATTAACTTAAGTAGAAGAGTTTGGAGGTTAGATGAAACTTATGCATGCTTTACCTCTACTCACTTTTACATCTTTCCAAAGTGTCCACCAAACATATTCAGATTTTCATCATCACTCTATGACCAATGTAGGATATCCATGCTTATCATTATGCATACATGTGGTCCATATTACTATTGTTATGTTACACTTTGTGAACTATCATTGAACATCCTTACAATGAATACTTGATATCACTTCATAAACTGTTTTGCATATTGCTACCCTTTGAAGAATGAATCATTTGACTCTATGTAGAAGTAGCAATCATCTTTGATATCATTGTTAGTGTTATATTGCAAGTCCATGTTAGTTTTATCACCTTCATACTCGAGGACGAGCATGGGTTAAGCTTGGGGATGTTGATGCATGTAAAATGCATACATGAACTTTGCACTATATCACTCATATTCCAATCATATTTGAAACATATAAGGGTTATATCACTGTTATTTAATGATTTTAGGAAATAAAAGATTTGTTTCCTAATTTTATGGAATTAACTCTGCGCAGGCAGAAAATCTTATTTCTTTCCTTTTATGTTTCAGGTACCTAAACGACATCCAAAAATTATGGAAAAATACATGCGTCATTATTTTGGAAGGAGGAAGACGTGGGAGCGAAGGAAGCGAGCAAACGGAGGCCGGAGGGCCAAAAGAGGGTGGCCCACGCGGCCAGGTACTGTGGCCACGTGGGGCCCACTCGTTTGGGCCTCGACGCTCCGTCGACGTTGATCTTTTCTCCACCGACATACTCTTGACCCAAAAAGGCCTATAAAAAGGTCTCCCGTCGTTCTGAGGAGGGGGCGCCGCCGAAACACAGAAACACGAAAACAGAGAGTCAGAAGGCTGCCGCCGGAGAAGATCGGAGGGGGGAAACGCCGCCGGAATCACCTCAGGAGGGCTCCACCCCCCTCCGGCGTGTTCATCATCAACATCTACATCAAGATCATCTCCATCTCCCACTGTAAACTCTTGGCAAACATGATGTATGATGCAATATACTTTTCCCTTGATTATTGTGTCTCTCCATCTATGTTTGAGAAGTGATTTGTTCATGGCAATAGTAAATAGTTTGTTGATTGGTTGTATACAAGTTTTGTTATCTTTTATGATTGTCTTGATGTACAATATATGAGTGCACGCATATGTTGGGGAATGCATGTAAGGTGATCACCGGTAAGGTAATGGAGTGAGGGTGACTTGGGAGGACATGTAAACCTGAGACCGAATCATGAAGTTACTTTATTGGGGGATATATATAGGGGACCTTAGAACTTAAGGCTATGGTGGGACTTCTATGTCTTAATAACTCTTGTGCAGTCATTTACTTGGCCATAAGAACCATCATAAGGGGTTAGTTCATTTACTTGGCTACACATATTTATGGTTCCTTCCTAGAAGAAACAATTAAGACTGAAACATGTGCTTCACTAATTGTGACAACCACGAATGAAATAACAATTGCTAGAACATTTGCTACTTGAGATCTTTGCTACTTGCTACTTTGAGAATCTTGCTTGAGAAAACTGCTGAGAGAAACTTGCTACTAGATAAACCCATTCCACGTCACTTGCTCCATTAGTTAGATCCATTCATGTTTATTGCTTTGCATAAAAGGCCATATAAGAGGGTTATAGGGCTTTAGAGAATAGATAGTTTACCTTCAGCTCCTCGTGGGTTCGACACTCAAATACTTATCGAATATTGCTACAGTGCTCTGGGGGTTATCAGTTCCCCATGCCCCCTCTTTTTTTTTCTGGCTGAAGCATTGATAGGAAGAAGAAAAGACCGGCACGACTATTTGGCATGTTGTTTTCGTCATGCCGTCAAAGGAAGACCTCTTATCGTCGTGCCGAAAGACAACACGGTCCTATCGGAACACACGATCACAACCTTTTGTCAATCCGCACAACGATTTCTAATTTTAGCAGAGGAACGACCACACAATACTTGTGACAATTAATTAACTTCTCAAGATAATACCGTTGATTTTTCTTAGAAAATATCCATTAAAAACTACTGAAAATAATACGGAGAAGGGGACACCCACCCCAAATTCTGGCGGGCATATTTCCCGCTCGCCCTTTCTCTCCCTCCCGAAATTTCTCATCCCCTTTCTCCTCCCTCCCCCACCTGCGCCGCCGCCCGCTCTCCCGGCCGCCGGCACGCAGCCCTCCTGCTCCCCTCATACCGCCCCGACCGTCAGATCTCCCCGGTCTCTTGTCTCTTTTCCCCTCCCGGAGATGAGCGCCGCCTCGCGTCCGTGAGCAACTGCCGCGTCCCTCGCCGCCGCGCCGACTGCCGGAGCCATGGCTTCACCGTCCCGGGAAGCTCCGCTCACAGCGGCCAACAATATCGAGGCATGTTTCTGCTCAGATGTCGCTGCCTGCTTGCAACCTGCATCTCTCTTTCTCACAGCCCCGTCTTCTTGCAGCCCTTCTTTGTCCTCCATAAGCCGGCCGCTGGTGCCTCCGCTTCCTCGCCGACACCTTCCCGGGCTCGGCGGAAGATCGACATTTCCCAGCCGTCGTCTCCCAACCCCAAATCTGCAAAGAGGCCGCGGAACGACGACGACGACGACGACGAGGAGGAGGGGGTGTACGAGCAGCTCCGCCTGGACGCCTTCCACCACACCTGGTCCAAGATCCAATTCACCATCGATGTCTGCCTCTTCACCCGATCACTGCTCGTTCCTCGCCACGCGAATGAATGCTTTGGTGGGTGCTATATCTCATTTTGCTCTGTTTTGCTTCCAGGAGGTCCTTAGAGGCATCAACCTCAAGCTGTTCGACCAGGTGCTCCAGTGGGTCCAGGAATCCTTCTCCGCGGTCCGCTCTGTCATGCGGCCTTGCCCTGCTGAAATCCAGCAGCCGTACCCTCTCCTAACTGATGTGATCTGCAGAAAGATACCGACCGCGTTTGTTCTCACTAGTGAGCGCAGCAATGCCATCAACTGTTTAACTGATTGCTTTCTGCTGGTGATGAATCTGATGATTTGATGGGATTGGGTTTCTCACTTTGGCAGAGAATGCGGAATTTGTCGATGATGTCACCACATTTCGGGATCTAACCCATCATCTGGAGTCCAATGGGTGTCACCTCGCCAAGCTGTCGTCAGCTGAGTTATCAGCGAAGCATGGAGTTGCTGGCTGCTTAAGGAGCTTGCTGAGGCAGCTGCTTTCAGATGTTCCAGATGTGGGTGGCATGACCGCGGCTCAAATACTATAAACCTGCAGCGTTGATTCAGACAGGAGTGTATAGGCTATCTGACTTCATGTGTTTCTACTTTTCAACAACAGGTAACGGATATATCTGCACTTGCATCTTGGTACTGCGGAGCCAAGAATTATGATCAACCCATCGTTATCATTATTGATGATTTAGAGCAATGTTCTGGTGATGTTCTGGGAGAGCTTGTGATGATGCTGAGGTAACCTTTATGTTTTGTCGCATCACGCACTTCACTCTTACCTTGTGGGCACTTCTTAGCTAAGCCTTGTAAAAATAAGTGAGCCAAGCCTTGTAAAAATAAGTGCAATCTTTGAAGGAACAATGATTTGGGTACCAACTACATAAAACTAGTTTCAAATTTTAACTCACCCCTGTTAATTCCGATTGCTTAACACAAATTAATTTCTGTGTCAGTTATGGCAAGAGTAATATTGTTTTGTCTGTTCAGCCTTCCACTTCGTGTAGTTTCATGCTCCACGCCACTTGTATAGCTCCCTGTTAAGAAGAAAAGTTTTTACCAGTAGTGAAACGTAACTTGTAGTTTTTCTTCTTTCCTTCTGTGAATCTTCAGTTGTGTTCTTGGGCTGACAGAGAATTTTGGAAACCTAATACTATAGTCTCTCTGTTGCAGTGAGTGGGTAATTAAGATTCCAATCTTCTTTGTAATGGGGATAGCAACTACCCTTGATGCACCAAGGAAACTGCTCTCGTCAGAAGCTCTTCAACAATTAGATCCCTGTCAGCTCAGGATGGGGTCTCCTTCTGATAGAATGAATGCACTTGTTGAGGCCATCCTTGTTAAACCATGCGCCGGTTTCTGTATCAGTCATGAAGTCGCAGTCTTCCTCAGAAACTACTTTTTCAGACACGATGGGACAATAACATCTTTTATTAGTGCTCTCAAGGTTAGTGTTGCACTTAAACTGTATTCATTTTAGAAATACTGTCGAATATGTTTTCTCCATTTGTCATGGAAAGACTAATCAAATTTTACATAGCTTGCATGCAGTAAGCACTTTTCTGTCGAACCTTTGAGCTTCTTGTGCATGGGAATGCTTGAAGAGAATTGTGAGGTTGCTGCTATTTCCAATTTCCAACGTAGTACTTTATTTTCTAATTTTATGCTATTACTACCAGCTCTAATCTACACTTTAGTTTCCCTTCAATTTTAATATAATATCTCTGTTTGAGTGGCTTCTGATTTTCTACCCTGCAGAGCTTCTGGCATGATAAATTCGATGCACTGCCTCAAGCAATGCGCAAACAAGCTTTTTGTTTACCCTCATGCACAAGGTATAAGACTTAGCTGGTATAATTAACATAGTTTAAAATTTTTATATGGCTGGGAAAGTAACTCGATCAAGTCTGGCAATAATTTGTATAAGACTTGGCTAGGATGGTTTTCACACATAACATAGTTTTAAAACTTTATTTGGCAGGGAAAATAACTCGATCAAGTCTGGCAATAATTTGGTAGAAGGGTTGTCTGAGCTGATGAAGTTGCAGAGGGAGTGGAGTTCTGTTCTCTTGGTAGGCTCGTGTTGCTACCCGAAATTTCCTGTTTTTGTAGATAGCAGCAGTTTTCTATCCTAATACAAAACTGAAGATTGTGCTAAACACTTCAGATATTGCATGTTCTGATGTTCACAGTTCTAACTTCATATGAAAGGATGCTTAAAAGCTAATGAAAATCATAAATTTCTGCGTAATTTTTTATGATACAATGAACAGCTGTTCAACATTGAAATTACAAATGCATTTTTAGTTGATTAGTTGGAATTATGTTAGGTCTATAATACTGAATACGTATGTTTTACAACAATTTGATTGTCCAGTGCTTGTATGAAGCTGGAAGACATGGCAAAGTGCAACTTTTAGATATTTTCTGTGAGGCAATCAACCCAGATCTGCGTACTCAGAAAGATTCAAATATTGAACTGCTTATGTCTCAAGTGACGACTGGGAATTTGTCAAGTGGAAATTCAGGTGCTGGTAGAGGATTTATAGCTCAGGCATTGGATACAGTAAGGTATGATGATCGAAGTTGCTTTCAGAATTTTGGATGGACTGTTACAATTTATTGGAGCTCCAGGTTACCTAATGGAGTAACTAGGTCATGGTTATCGTGTTGTGAAAGTAATACAGACATTTGTTTTGTGTGGCAGTTAACATACTAGTGCAGGCTATTTTTTCATTGGCAATACCCTTTTCTGTAGCTTTTTACTACCTAAAGAAATGCTGTCTTAAGATTCTGACAAATGAGCATATGAATTATTGAACTCTGATCTGTTGGATCAGATACATGCCGGTGGAAACATTATTTCGTGTTCTTGAAGTTTGGAGCATCCATTTAGAAGGAATGAATGAGGTATTGTCACTGCTGATTTTGCAATGATTTTTTTTGGTGAAAGAAGCATAAGTCATGTAACGAGAAATTATATTCCATCTCATACTCTCTTGAAGTTATTTTGGTCAAGTTTCTACACTTGCTAAATGTCGGATTCCAGTTTCTGATCACCATTTTTCATCTACTTGATTGTTTGTATGCTGGATCGATGCTCTGAAAATGGGACATGCTATATGGTTCACAATCAATATTTCTTGGGGTTATATTAGCTTCAGAATACTTGCCATTGCTGATGATTTTTTTGACAGATTGAAGTAGAATTTCGTCAGTTTTACAACCTAAGTATGGGCTTGTAGAAGACAATCAAACACAATAATTGCAATATTTGTATCGACTGCACTGAGGGGCTAGTTATGAATTGTTTGCTCATTCTTTTATTATAGATTAATGACAAGGTGAAAGAGCTTCAGTCAACTACAACCAGTGCGGATTGCGCGAGGATCACAAAGGATAAGTTGACTAGGTTTGAGCCTGCTTTAGTTCATCTCTCTTGCGAAGTTTTATTGATCAAACATATATTAGGAATGCCAAAATAACCATGCAGTTATTGTTGTCTACAAATTACAACTAATGGTTACGCAAGACCTGTGATATCGAATCATGGTCATGATGTTAATACCGAATCTTCATTAGCAGAGAATTTTCATTAGACACATGCCACACATTTGCTTACAGTAGTAATTTTCTTTCAAGAGTTTCTTATGGTTAAGACTTTAATGCAATATTATCTGTTTTTACTAGCTGAAAATCTGAAACTATCTGACTCACTTTATGATGTATCAGGAGATCAACAAATAGTACTGCAAATGGAACAGTACCATTAAACGATAAAGTTACCATGCTATTGGATGATATTACAAGGTAAAGTTATAGTGGGATGTACCAACTCCCATCATATTGATCTTACATTTTATGTTTGGCAAATCAGATTGATGTCAGATAAATTTTGTTATCTAGTGTTTTTTCCCTAACATTTCACTCAGTTTCAGACATTGTAAATTTTAATATAGTTGTTGACCATATACCCAAATATTTACAGTAGGCTGGACCAAATGTGATTATCCATTAAATGATAATCCACTCCGGTACCAGATGAGCCTAGATGTAAGACCTTAATAAGTGCTATAAACAATGAGATTTATTAATTTCCTGATATGGTAGATTGTTAAGTAGATGCTGTGAACTGAGAAATCATCTGTTTTGTCTATATAATTTTAAGTCACTTAAAGTTTCAATATCTGATGTCTAGATATTTAACAGGAAATTTTTGGTGCCTCTTGAGTGTTCACCTTTTCATGAAATCATTTGCTTCAAGAATGTTGGCGTTCTTCAATCTGTAAGTTTCTCTTCACATAAAGAGAACTGTTATTGTTGGTCTAACACATATACTAATAACAACTCCGATTTCCCTTGCATTTCAATGTAGGCCCTAATTGGAAACCCAAGAAAAATGGTTCAGCTTGATCTGCTCAAGTCGCAGAGACGACTTCAATGCTCTTGCTGCAGTAGAAATGGAATCGCTGTGTCGGCATCCTTGCATGACACATCAATTATGTAAGTCGATGCATTAACATATGGATATTATTGATATCTAAGTAGATGTTATGCTTGGAATCTGAATGCCACTATCATAATATGGGAGTAAATTTATCAATGATAGGCTAGGCTTTGGCTCAAGCATTTGCCAAATCGTGGGCAAGCAAAGCCTTGGCCAACATTTGATTAGCCTAGTTGGTAGGGTAGGCTTGTGTTCAAAGTAAACAGTAGGTCTCTAAGATATTGATCTAGGCTTGATTTTAGTCCCTCCTGCTAAACCCTCTAGGCCTCTACTTGATTTGATGACCTTTCATGCGATGCGTATCCTAGTGCAGCTTATATTGTTAATGTGGCATGTGTTAGCCATCTTTTGCTTGACAAGAGTCCACATCACTTGCTCCAATATAGTATGATTTAGTAGAGGGCTCAATGAAATGTCAAGATCAGAACCTAGGTATCCTATTGACAAAAATATGAGAATGGGTGCCCAGCAGAAGTTTTGAGTAAAGAATAGATTATAAACTAGTTCTGAAGCTTAACCGAGTGAGATGGGATTTTAAGCTGATGTGAAACCCTTCTACTTTGCAGGTGCAACCTAGCCCAGGAATATGGTGACGTAATTAACCTCCATGACTGGTACCTGTCTTTTGATGGAATTATCAACAGCAGGAATTCAAAAGGGAAAAGAAAACTGCTTGGTTCTCCCTTAAAAAAAATCGAAAGCTACACCTCAAGAGAGTGAAGCTATGATCCAGTATCCTTGACCATAGATGATAGATCAAAATGAGCTCGTGTTTTTCATTAGTCAAATATAATAGTTCCATAATTCTGTTAAAGCATTTCAGTCCAGGTAATCCTTGACACATACTTTTTCCAGAGCAAGGTTCTGCAGAGTTGTCACTGAGCTCCAAATTACTGGACTTCTTCGAATGCCAAGCAAGAGAAGGCCAGATGTGGTGCAGAGAGTTGCATTCGGTCCTTGAGATCTTTTTTTTGGCGCACTAAGGTTCTGAAAAGGAAAAATGTCTAGATAGGGGGAGGTGTAGGATCCTATTTGTTGTACCATTTCTGCTCGATCCGTTGCTCGACTGTTACATGTGTTTAAGCTCGTCTTATCTCCATTTTGTTTAGCACTTGGTTAGAAATCCGAGCAGTACCTGATATAGCTGTGTGCAACTTCCAGTGACGTCCCTCACCAACCACATTCAGTTTGACAGTATATACAGACAACATGTTCCTCTTCCTCATCAGTTGAACTACATGTCTGGCTAGAGAAGGGATACAGATATATGTATATGGCTCTATCATCTTGTCTATTGCTCAGTTATACACATCTCTAGTTGATTAGGAACATAAGGTATCAGGAATATTTTTAGGCTACATGTCTTAAACGGTAAGGCAACTGTTTTCACAATGGTCAGCACTCAGCAACTCTTCGCGCATCTACCATACGAAAAAAATCAGTTCCCAACTAATTTGCCACAATCAAGAAATAAATAATACTACATGAATAGCAAGTTGTGTTGCTCCATGATCAGCCAGTGTTTGATGTTCTAGCCCGCAGTTTCAGGACGGTTTATTTGCTAGTACATGAAATAAATCTCGCCTTTCAGTGGGTCAGCTTTTGCCGTCTACTGTATAGGCCAATTATCGACAATGTTGAATGCCGTAACCACAAAAGCCTTCTCAACGCTCACTAGATCAACACCCATCTAATTTTCATCCGATGACCCAGATGCTAATTATCAAATCTGGGTGCCATTTCAGCATACAGTACTTATTTGATACGGAGTAGCTAGCTACCGAGGGTTGCCAGGAGAGAGCACTCCCGCATGGCCGCATCTAGGGCGACATTTCCCAAGCCTCCTGAATCTCCTCTCACCTTCTCCTAGTGCACTTGGTTTCCAACACATGAGTTGGAAAATGCAACCATGAGCGGGAAATTAAACTAACCTATTACAACAGAAAGTTTAAGTATCCTGGACAACATGATGATGAGCACAAGCAAACAGAACCAAGCTACAAATGTGAGATTGCTCTGAGATTCAGAAATCAAGACATGCCACATAGTATATCGACAAAAAACATAGATAGCTCCTTCAATGTCATAAGGTTCCATGATAATACAAACTTGAGAACACGAAAATAGCAAAACTAATCGAGGTTTGACAAAAAACACAATGTGATAAGCTGATAGACAAGTGCAACTCATCAATGGACATCAACACAGTGGCTCGAACGGATCAGCTACATCCAAATCATGGACATAATGGGCGTCCGAAGACCTGCGGATACATCTGTAAGCTGTAAAACGACACTGAGCATCTCTTGAAGCTCTCTTCTCCAATTGATCAGCTTCTTGTGTTGTTCCGCCACGAACTCCTGACTGTAATAGCTATCTTCAACCTGAAGGTTCGTCATCTTTAGCATTCTCGCTTTCGATAGGAAGAATTTAACAAAGTGAACTTGTGACTCGATGCCCCGATACAACTTCAGAACTATGGTCTTCAGACGAATTTCATGACGTCTTGTCAGAACCCGGTGTCTACTCTGTAACGAATTGTTTGGCTCTGGCAAACCGAGATGTGGCTAAAAAGAACATGCAGCAATAATAAAATAAATCAGTTTAGAACAAAATTTCAAATGAGCAGTTGAACTTTCGATGGAGAATCATCACCTCAATATAAAGCTTCTCCAAGCACGGGAAGCATTTCAGCAACTCAAGAACTGTATCCAGACAAAGAGTTTTCATCCGAAGAGCTAGAATTTTGACCGTGCACACCTCCATTGCCAGATTATCGACGCGCAGTCCCTTTGTCCCTTTGTCAAGCATGAAACACGGCATTAATTAGGCCATGAACAAGGCAGGAGATATACTAGTAGACACAGAAAAATGAAGAAACGCAATAAAGAAGTCTGATCCATGCACCTGAATAATCGTGGATCCAAACGCTAGCCTTGAGAGGTGCTCCTCATTGTGCTTGTAATGGCCATCAGAAAGGAAGCCTACGGTCTCAAGTCTAGGCGCCGTAGCAACCGACACATGAATGCCAGTTTCCGGATCAAGAAGGAGCAGCCTTTCAAGACGAGGCGCATTGTGGATGATGAGTTCCTGTAGGTGAGGAGTCCGGTGTCGGTGACCCGTCCAATCGATGAGGTTATCAACACCAATGCTTCTAATGGTGAGGGAGGTGATCCGGAGGCGAGGTAAGCCGAAGCAGTGGTGGATCAGCAAGGACTCGAGAGCTGAATTGCAATGTTCGCCACACCTGTATTGATGCGATCAGGTACATATTTATACAAGGGAGCTGCAACAGATCGTGTGCAGTCGTGGGGCAGATCATGCCGTTAGACTAGAGTTAGTGCTATCCTATCCTGAAGACTAGGTCTAGCAGTTACAACAGGAACGTTACATGTGCAGCAGCTATGATACAAACGGTATACTTGAACAGCCCCCCGCAGACTGAACGTCGGGTGAGATGATGTTCAGGCTGGACCTGAATTCAGAAAACACAGCGGATGGCAGGCCTTTGGTGAACACATCTGCGAACTGTGATGTCGTGGGCACATGGAAGACTTTAGCTTCGCCAAGAGCCACCCTGTCGCGGACGAAGTGCAAGTCGATCTCAACATGTTTTGTCCGCTGGTGCTGGATCGGATTAGATGAGAGGTACACGGCACTGACATTGTCGCAAAACACCACAGTAGCACGCTTCGGTGGATGATGAAGTTCCTGCAGGAGTTGCCGCAGCCAGCAAGATTCTGCAACACAGTTAGCCACGGCTCGATATTCGGCTTCGGCGCTGGAGCGTGAGACCGTGGGCTGCCTCTTTGATGACCATGATACGAGGTTGTTCCCCAAGAAGACACAGAACCCAGAGGTGGACTTACGGGTGTCCGGGCACCCGGCCCAATCGGCATCACTATAGGCAACAAGATCAAGCGAGGAAGAGCGGTAGAGCTGCAAGCCGTAGTGGGAGGTGCCTTTGAGGTAGCGCAGGATGCGTTTCATAAGCTGGAAGTGGCTGGTCATGGGGGCATGCATGAATAGGCAGACTTGTTGAACAGCGTATGAGATGTCAGGGCGAGTGAGTG
Source organism: Poa pratensis (assembly GCA_947311845.1). Lineage (NCBI taxonomy): Eukaryota > Viridiplantae > Streptophyta > Magnoliopsida > Poales > Poaceae > Poa > Poa pratensis. The sequence goes on along the minus strand of CAMZMU010000085.1, from coordinate 13,685,712 downwards.
TGAGGTACTGCAATGCACCGGCAAGGCTGTGGTAATGGGACGGATCAGCATAGGGTGTGCCATCATGAGCTGAAAGTTTGGAACGTGTGTCTACGGGGGTGGAAATTGGATTGCATTGGAGCATGTTTGCACGGTCGAGGAGTTCGAGGGTGTACTGTTGTTGTGATAGAAACAAACCAGAGGTGTTGCGGTGGACATTTATACCAAGAAAATGATGGAGTTCGCCAATGTCGGTCATGGAAAATTCAGAAGACAAGGAGGCAATGATAGACCGAAGAAGGGAGGTGGTGTTTGCCGTGAGTATTATGTCATCGACATATAAAAGAAGAAGGCAACATTAGAACCCTGGCGAAGTATAAAAAGCGAGGAATCACACTTGGACGCTGTAAAACCAATGGAGAGAAGATAGGTGGTAAAACGAGTGAACCACGTCCGTGGTGCCTGCTTAAGCCCATAAAGAGATTTGTTTAGGCGACAAACATGATGGGGAGCAGTGGGATGAGCAAACCCGGAGGGTTGGTGGCAGTAGACGGTTTCTTGAAGATGACCGTGAAGGAAGGCGTTTTTGACGTCCAGCTGATGTATAGGCCACGCATTGGCAGTAGCCATGGCAAGCACCACTCGAATTGTCGCCGGCTTGACGACTGGGCTAAACGTCTCTCCATAGTCCACCCCGGCTTGTTGCGTGAATCCTCGAAGCACCCAGCGAGCTTTGTATCGTGAGAGAGAACCATCGGGGTTGAGTTTATGCCGAAATATCCACTTCCCCGTGACCACGTTTGCACCTGCAGGACAAGGAATCAAAGACCAAGTGTCATTCCGCAACAAGGCATCATATTCATCGAGCATAGCAGCGTGCCAATTTGGATCTTTTAGTGCCTGTTTGTAAGATGATGGAATAGGGGAAATAGTGGTGGTGGTAGCAGAGAGATTGAATAATTTCTTAGGCATGAGAAAACCTTGTTTTGCCCGGGTGTTCATCCTGTGTGCGTTGCTGGGTGGCTGTACCGGAATAGCATGTGGGGGCAGGGTTTGGCGACGTGGCGGCGGTGGAGTGGTTGGTGGTGATGGTTGGTGGGTGGACGGCGCTGTCGACGAGGAAGATGCGCCTGCAGCTGATGAGGACGACGCGGTTTGTGGGCCAGCGAATGATTGGGGAGAGGACGCAGCTGGCGTGGATCCCGAAGGAGATGCTGTCGGCGGAGATCCCGAGGGAGATTCTGGGGCAAAAGTTGTTGTGCGGATCCCAGAGTAGATTGGGGCTGGATTTTCTGTGGATGACGTGGTTGCAGGCGGTGGTGTGGTGGGCTGGTCCGGTTGGTATGGGTAGATGGATTCATCAAAAATAACGTGGCGAGATACGATGACGCGTCGTGTTGCGAGATCAAAACAACGATACCCTTTGTGTTCACGTGGGTAACCAATGAAGACACATCGTGTGGATCGTGGACTGAGTTTGTGGGCCGAGGTCGCGTATAGGTTGGGGTAGCATAGGCAGCCGAATGTGCGAAGGTGGGTGTACATGGGGTGTTGGCTAAATAATCGGAAGTGAGGCGTGTGGTGGTTGATGACACGTGACGGACGGATGTTGAGAAGGTGATTTGCAGTATGGAGGGCCTCGACCCAAAATTGTGGGGAAGGTGAGCTTGAAGAAGGAGGGTACGAACGATATCATTTGTGGTGCGGAGAATTCTCTCGGCTTTCCCGTTTTGTGGCGATGTGTGAGGGCACGAGAGGCGGAAGGATACGCCGTTAGCAGAGAAAAAGGAACGAAGGTCGTTATTTAGGAATTCACCCCATTGTCGCACTGAACGCATTTAATGATCGTGTGAAATTGAGTTTTAATATAGGCAAAGAATCGTTGTATCGTAAGGGAAGTGTCGGATTTATTGCGTAGAGGAAACACCCAAGAGTAATGTGAATAATCATCCAAGACAACAAGGTAATAATCATAGCCTGAAAAACTAGAAATCGGAGAGGTCCAAAGGTCACAGTGAATAATTTGAAATGGTGCTGTAGTAAAACTAGAGGAAGAAGGAAAAGAAAGCCTAGGTTGGCGACCTAACTGACAAGCTTCACAAATCGAAGATGTGGTTCTAGAGTTATTACAAGGAAAAGGAAAACTAGTGGAAAGTTGGGAGAGGCTAGCGTCGCTGGGATGGCCAAGTCTCCGGTGCCAAAGCTCTCGGGTGGTGGAGACCGTCAATGCTGCAGGGAGGAGGTTTGATCGCCGAAGAAGGGATAGAGTTCGCCGCTGCTACTGGACCTCAGAAGAATTGTCTGCGTGGCTAGATCCTTCACAGAGAAACCATAGGGGTCAAATTCAATTGAACAAGAGTTATCGCGAGTAAATTGACGTACAGAAACAAGACTCTTAACGACAGATGGAGAGACTAGGACATGATTAAGATGAAAGTTATCGGGGAGGGTGGTAGAACCAACGGAAGAAATAGGCATAGTAGAACCATTGCCAACTACTATACTGCGAGAATTAATGCTTGAAGGGGAATGAAACGAGGTGAGATTACCGTCTCTGTTGGTGACGTGAGTGGTTGCCCCGGAATCCATGATCCAGTCGCCGCCCGGGTGGTAGTTGTTGACATTGCTGGGTGCGCTGTTGAACATGGCGTTGTAGTCGTACGAGTAGGCCGGCGGGGAGGCGAACGGCGGCTGCATGGACTGAGCAGGGCCGGAGAACATCACAGGGTACGCCTGCGAGTGCATGCCGGGACGGGGCGCGAGGACGCCGCCTGCGTTGGGCGGCACGTAGTGAGGGCGCGGCTGGTGTCCGTGTGGTGCGCCGCCGTAGTTGTGGAAGCCGCCGTTGTTCCCGTGGGGCGGACCGTAGTTGGTGTAGCCGTAGTTGTTGAAGCCGCCGTTGTTCCCGTGGGGCGGACCGTAGTTGTTGTAGCCGTAGGTGTTGTAGCCACCACGGCCGCCGTAGTCACCACGCCCGCGTCCGCGACCTCTGCCGCGGCCATGACGGCCACGGTCGCCACCGTAGCCGCCACCGCGAGGGCCGCCACCGTAGCCGTAGCCACCGCCGTAGGATCCGTGGCCGGACCCGTAGCTGGGCGGGCCACCGCCGCGCCCATGCTGTGGGCCGTGCCCGTTGCCCCCGTTGTTGGACGAAGCGGGCCCCCCGTTGCTCGCGTTGCCGTTGGCGTGCAAGACCTGAGGGGGCGCCTTGGCCTTGGCCTTCTGCTTGATCTCGGCGAGCTGGAGACGGGATTGGGCCTGCATGAAGGAGGGAAAGGGTTTCATGGTCTCAAGGAGTTCCTGCTGCACCTTGAAGCGCTCGGGATCGAGACCGTCGATGAGCTGCATGGTGAGTTTTTTGTCGGTGATGGGGTCGCCGACGTCGGCGAGCTGGTCGGCGATGCCCTTCAGTTTGCGGCAGTAGGCCACCACGGTCATGTCCCCCTGGACCGTGTTGCGGAACTCCTTGTCGAGGTGGATGTTGCGCCCCTCTGCATTCTCGGTGAAGAAGTGATGCAGGCACTGCCAGGCGTTGTACGCCGTGCAGTCCTCCACCAGGATGACGTCCTGGAGCTCGTCGGAGATGGTGGCGTGGATGGCGAGGACGATCTCGATATCCGCCGATCGCCACGCATCATCGGCCAGATGGGGATCGGTCTCCTCCTCGACATGATTACGGGCATTGTACTTGCCGAGGACGAACAGGAAGAGGTTGCGCCACTTGAAGTAGTTTCCGGCGGCGGCGTCGAGTTTGAACTTGATGTACTTGGTGACGTCGAAATTGTTGTTGATGGAGGGAGGGGCCTGGACTAATTGGAGAGAGGTGTTGGCTAGGTGGGCGAGGCTTTCATCGGTGGCAGCGGCGCTGGAGGCCATGGAGAAGAAGGATCTCGGGAAGCAATGGAGGGAGGGCAGGGAAGAAGAGAGCCTGTGCTCTGATACCAAGCTGAATTGCAATGTTCGCCACACCTGTATTGATGCGATCAGGTACATATTTATACAAGGGAGCTGCAACAGATCGTGTGCAGTCGTGGGGCAGATCATGCCGTTAGACTAGAGTTAGTGCTATCCTATCCTGAAGACTAGGTCTAGCAGTTACAACAGGAACGTTACATGTGCAGCAGCTATGATACAAACGGTATACTTCAACATCGAGGGCAGGGCATGCGTCGATCAGGCTGTGCAGGGAGCCCTCGGAGATCCAGACCTCTTTGAGCCCGAGGTGTTTGAGGAGGGGAAAGTGAAGCCCGCCGAGTTCGCCGCTGGTGCTTCCGATGGTGAGAGCCCGGAGGGTGGGCGAGAACCGGACAAGCAATGCCGCCGGCGGCTTCCTGAAGAAGGAGTACTCAAGCTCTTCGAGGTTGCGCAGAGGGCGGGACCGGAGCCGGCCGCTCTCAATAGCTGATACGCCGTTGAGGTGGTACTCGGAGAAGCAGAAACGGTGGGCCGGGCCGGGGTGGGAAGACAGGATACGCGTGACGACGCGATCGAGCTTAACCCACATGCCGGCAATGTCGCGGCTGTCGATGCTGAGAGGCGCGGAGCGCCAGAGATTGCGCCACCGGAAGGCGAGAATCTGCGTGCGGGCGCCGTCCTTGACAGGGAGAAGAGAGATGATCTCACCCAGGATGTCGTCGGGAAGGTTGCTGATCGGGTCCTCCGGCGGCGGTCTGGACTCCCTCGACTTCCTTTTCCTCGTCATGGGGCCGACACCCGGCAGCGGCAGCGGCGGAGGAGCCATGCGCCGCGGCGTTTCTCTTCTCTCTCTGGCGAATAGCAGCAGCGGCTAGGGCTCAGGAAGGAAGGAGGCGCATCGGCGGTTGCGTTTGAGGAAGTTCGCCCGAAATGGCGCCTTTGATTTGGGCGAATAGCTCCAGTACTACATCTTTGTGGGGAATTGTCTCTGGTACTACATCGTTCGCAATAATAGCTTTGGTGCGACGTTTCTTAGCTAGCGAATAGCTCAGACAAGACTAGCTGATAAAACGGCTGTCTGGCTCTTGACGGAGGTGTAGATTAGGTTAGGACTTGGCTGGTTGGCTGGTTATGTGCTCCGACAGGTGGGACCGACCAAGTTGCCACGACACTGTACGGACCCGAGTAGCCCCCATTCTACTCCCGCTCGTCCCTCCCCTGCTAGACGGCGGCGCCCTTTTCCGGCGGCAACGATTTCTTCTCGCCGGCTGTGGAGCGACTTCTCTCGGCGGCGGCGCAGCTTTCACTGGTGAGTAATTTCGCGACCCTAGTCTCGTTCCCATCAATTTTGGATGCGTTCGTGGCCTAAAGCTCTGTATCCCGACCCATTTGTGAAATCAGAGAAGCGTCCCCGATCCGTGCGCGTTGATTGACTGAGATGCCGCCCCGAATGCGTTGTTCAAATCAGTAATGCGCACCCCCCTTCTAACTTATGTTGAGCTCGATTTGTTTCTCGTCCCCTGCTCCCATAGCTGACTGCCGCTTCCCGCCCGCCCGCCATTGATAGGGGAGATGCGGATGCTGACATCCGCTTCAAATATACCATTGAATTCTTTCCTTGTAAGGCTAAGCTAGGTGATGGTAGCGTTCGGAACATTGAGAGAGACACGATAGTTGATTTCGAAGTAAGCAGAGACGAAATTGATCCACTGGAACTTCAGCGCTTGGAGGAGAAAGCAGTGGTCAATTTGGTGGAGAAAATTGGGGAGACCACATTTTGGGGTCCAGAGCGGGAGGTGAGACTGCTACGGTATGCTGATAGGGAAAACACTTACCTCCGAATTGAGGATGGAGAAGATATCGTTAATGAAATTGATCGACAGGACGGTTGGGAAACCAAAAAGTAACCTTTCAGGCAGAGCTCATTGAGTTGAACCCAAATTCTAGGGTTGGTTATGTTGCATCAAAGAGGGCTTCACAGATGGTAGATGCTGAGTGGGCAGCAGAGAAACAGTTGTTATTGCCAATGCTTCCTGAATTGACAGTGGTACGTGAAGAAGTAACGGGGGCTGCTGAAGGTGCAGAAGCAGAACAGGGAGCAGAACAGGGATGCCCTGGTGGTACGAGGGTTGTTGTTGACTGGAATTTAGTAGAAATAGCTGAACACACAGATTTGGTCATTGCACCAATAGATGACACTAAGATGGCCGAAATGTTTGAAATTCCAGTTGATGAGAAAGATAAGCCGAATGATGACAGTAATTTGCCTGCTGGTGGTAACACAAATTCAGTCCCTCGACAAGGGGGACAAGTGGATCGAGAGTTGATGTTACAGGCTGCAGATGATGTAGATGATGCACATGATGATGAGCTGGTGTGTTTGTATGACAAAGAGAACCTTGTCATTGCGGTGGGGAAGATGTGGCCAAACATGGATGAGTTTAGGATGTCTTTCAAGACCTTTGCAGTGAGACATGAGTTTGAGGCCAGGACTGTGTGGACTGATCAAAAAAAAATTATGCTAAGTGCAAAGGTTTTGAGGGAGATGGTAAGACCGCTTGCAAGTGGTACATATCTGCTAGACGACAGCCTGATGGGCATACAATCAGGGTAAATCAAATCACAAATGAGCATACATGTATGAGCACTTCACAGTTTGTTTCAAAAATGACATCACAGTTTTGGATTACACAAAAGATTACTCCTATTTTAACCAAGACACCAAACACAACAGCAAAAAAAACTTAAACTTGACCTGGAATTAATGTATCCCATTAAGCTGAAATATACCACAGTGTGGAAGGCAAAACAAAGGGCAATGAAAACATTATATGGTGATTGGGCAAATACATTTAGGATGTTGTATAGTTTTAAAACAGAGGTGGAGAAGAGGTCACCTGGCAGTGTGGTGGAGATAGATACTGAGATAAAGGAGGATGGCAAGGTTTATTTCAGCAAAAAAATTATGTGTTTAAAGCCTTGCGTTGATGGATTTAAAGCTGGGTGTCGTCCATATTTGAGCATTGATTCATCGTTTTTGACTGGAAAGTGGAATGGTCAGTTGGCAGCATGCAATGCTCTTAATGGACACAACTGGATGTTTCCTATTGCCATTGGATTGTTTCAGTCAGAGACAGAGGCATCATGGACATGGTTCATGATTCAGTTGAAACGATGCCTAGGGCCAGTATCACCTTTGGCCATCCACACAGATGCATGTAAAGGGCTAGAAAAGGCAGTGAAGATTGTTTTTCCTCACGCTGAGCAGAGGGAGTGCTTTGGCCATCTGTGGATGAATTTGATAAAAAAATACAGAGGAGAAGAATTTGGGCGCATGTGGCCAGCAGCAAGAGCTTACACCTCACAGACACATTCATATCACCTTGGTAAGATTAAGGCAGCATGTGCTGAGAATGATTTTGCTTCATGGTTGCAAGCCCACCATTCTCTGTTATGGTATAGGTCTGGCTTTAATACTGCAATCAAGTGCGATCATATCAACAACAACTTGGCAGAAAGTTTCAACAACAGGATCAAGGAGATGAAAGACTTGCCTGTGCATGACATGGTGGACCAAATCAGGGTCATGATCATGCGCTTGTTTGAATTGAGAAAAAGAATTGGTGACATTTTGGAAGGGGATAAGCTTCCGGCAGTGGTCAACAGGAGCAGAAAGCTTTCACATCTATCTGTTGAGAAATCTTCATTGTGGGGTGCTGAAGTTAGAGATACAAAGACTGGCAAGAGGCATGTTGTTGACACTGAATTGCATGAATGCACCTGCCTAGAGTGGCAACACACTGGGAAACCATGTGAGCATGCCATAATTTTTTTGGCATCTAAACCCAGGTTAAATATGCACCCATATTTGGATGATTATTACTCTGTCGAAAAATTCAGGGCTGCATATGCAAATCCAATTCCACCACTGACAGACCAAACCCAGTGGCCTGAGGAGGACTTTGAATTTGATATGTGTCCACCCCTCACTAAAAGAAAGGTTGGAAGGCCCAAAGCAAGCAGATTCAAAGCTTGGTTTGAGAAAGGTGGAAGTAGTAAGAAAAAGAAAGATGATGACAAGCCAAAAAGGCCTCAGAAATGTACCAAAAACAGATGCAAGAGGTGTGAGGTACTTGGGCATAGAGAAGGTTCCAGCCAATGCTTCTATGCCGAGAAAAAGCCAAGGTATGTTAATTTTGTTGTTTTTTGTTTTTGCTGCTTGTTTCATTCTAACCAAGTAATATGATTTATTTTTCAGAAAGAAGCGTGCAGCAAAAGGCCCACCTGTTGTTGTTGAACCATCCTGGCCACAGAAGAAAACAAGAGCCGGTGGTAGCAGAAAGAAGAGAAGAACTGAACCTGTTCTGGATGACCAGGTGCAAACTGAACCTGTTTTGGATGAAACTGAGCAAACTGACCATGTTTGGATGACCAGGTGCAGACTGAACCTGATCTGGATGCACAGGACCATTATTACTCTGTTTTGGATGAACCTGAGCAATTTGAACCTGTTCTGGATGACCAGGACCAAACTGAACCTCTTGGACGAGCTTGTGGTAGGCCTAGTGGTGTTGGTAAGAAAAGAAGGAGTATCAACAAGTTGGTTGCTGTACTTGCCAAGGAGAAGATATCCGGTGGTGCCCGTGGTAATAAGAGGAAAAACAAATAGAGTGATGTTGTAATAAACTTGATTTGATTTGTTGTAAAGTTGGAATGATGTCGTTGTATTGTTTCAAGGATTTGGTTTGATTTGATTTGTTGTAAAAATAAATTCAGATTTGGTTCAAATTCAGATTTGGTCCAAAATTCAGATTTCTGGCACTTGTGTTATGCTAAGATTGGATGTTGCAATGATTTCACACTGTTATGCACTTTGTTTGATCTAAATGTTCATCAATCCGAGTCATGTTGCTAACTCCTGAAAATGTGCTTCAAAGGAGCTCCAAAGGTAGGGTAAACGGCTCCATTTCTAAGCAAGTTTTTTTCAACCTTGTCTAAATCAGCCAAAAAGATTTCCTAGACATCCATTCTACATATTAAGTGTCATTCCAAAGTCTCACTATTTATTGAATTAATCTTCATATTATTTATTATTTTTACATAATAATGGTTTAATTGCAAATCCTAAATAAATAAAGTTCAAAACATGAAAATGAAAAAGTAAGCTCAGATCTATCTTAGTCCCTCCAAAATGAAGCTATGGTGAGGTTTTCACAATGTTTTATTTTCAAAAACATTGAAATCACCTAAACCATACTCTCTACTTTGAAATCCATACTACTCTGTTCAACATTTCACATTTGAGTGAAGACATTTTCGTGCAAATGTATGTACACCATATTTATATTTTTTTCTCGTTACTATATGACATAAGACACACATGTGCGCTGGTCTCACATGTTTTTGATTTTTTTTGAATTAGTTATGCTCATTTGAAAGTGTTCGGGATCTCTCACTTGATTTAACCATTTTCCGTAAAAATGTATATAAACCATACTTATATTTTTTCTCGTTACTACACGACATTACAAGACTATGTGCGCTGGTCTCACATGTTTTTGATTTTTTTAATTAGTTATGCTCATTTGAAACCATACTCTCTACTTTGAAATCCATACTACTCTGTTCAACATTTCACATTTGAGTGAAGGCATTTTCGTGCAAATATATGTACACCATATTTATATTTTTTTCTCGTTACTATATGACATAAGACACACATGTGCGCTGGTCTCACATGTTTTTGATTTTTTTTGAATTAGTTATGCTCATTTGAAAGTGTTCGGGATCTCTCACTTGATTTAACCATTTTCTGTAAAAATGTATATAAACCATACTTATATTTTTTTTCTCGTTACTACACGACATTACAAGACTATGTGCGCTGGTCTCACATGTTTTTTATTTTTTTTGAATTAGTTATGCTCATTTGAAAGTTCGTTCAAATCTAGGCCAAACCTTCTAGAAGAATACCCGTTGGCCGTTGGATCGACGAGAATCTAGAGATGACGGTTGAGATCCGCTGAGCCAGGGCGATCCGCGAGACTCGCGTTCTGCGCTCTGATTGGCCGGCCTCTTTTTTCCCCCCAAACACGCATAGGGTACCACGGATTGATTCACTGATTAGGGAGCCCACATGTTGTGGGGTCCGCATGTCATTGGCCTCGTGTCGTCCGTAATACTACGCTCCCGTGTAGCTTCTGCCCCAACACGCATAGGATTCGGGTGGCAGTTGGGAACCGGATTGCTTGACCTTGTTACCGCGTATTAATTCACTGATTAGGGGAGCCCACCTCGCATGGGGTCCGCAGGTCATTGGACGTCCGTAATGCTACGCTCTGCCGTAGTGGCGGCGATTCAGACGAGAATCTAACCCGTGACGCTCTCGACTTAGTCTTTGCATGCATGCGTTCGGATGTCCCACCCCAGCCATTAAACACGCCGCCGATTCAGAATCGCGTTGACACGACGCATCGGAGCAATTCTGCACACTTTTCAGACTAAACGAGCTCTTTTCAGATTCCCAGTACACACGGGAGAGGAACCGCAACGGGAGAGAAACCACAAGGAGCGGGCAGCACCTCTTCTTCGTCTCCTCCTCTTCGAAACCGCTCTATTTAAACACATCTCTGCCTCTCTTCTCTCCACACAAGCCAGATCCATCTCCTCGCCTCTTCCACTCCACTCCCTTCTCTCTCGAAGCACATCAAGTCGGCCGGTGCAGATGGAGTTCACCGGAGTCACCTTCTGGCCGCCGCGCACGACCCCGGAGGAACTCTACCCCGCCGGCGTCTTCGTGGAGAACTCGCTCCGCGTGTGGGCGATATCGAGGTGGAGGCCCACGCTCGAGCTCGCCCGTGAGTTTCTCGAGGCCGGCTTTAGCCACCTCGAGCGCCCATCCGGCATGAGGCCGATGTTCCGCCTCCATGAACATCGTGACGCTCTCGACAACGTCGTGATGCTCACGGCGCATTTCTACAACCCGCTCGACGCTCGATACTTGCTCGGGCAAGTCTTCTTTTGCGGCTGTGAGTTCATCGCCTTCACGATGCACAACATCTTCACCAACTGGGAGTACGCCTTCCCCCACGCCAACCATATGCACAGGCTCCCCTACAACATCCCCCAGTGAGCGAGCAAGAAGGGGCGCCCAGCAAGAAGATGCAAGAAGGGGCGCGCGAGCAAGAAGATGCAAGAAGGGGCGCCCGTTTAAGTCTTATTTAATTTACTTTCTGTTCTAGTTTCGGCCTTGTCGTGTTTTGTCTTGTTCTGTCGTGTCATGTCGTGTCATTTACTTTCCGTCTCATTAGTTGTAAGGGTTTGAGTTGTAAGGGTGCTACCCGTGATAATATATGCCGTCATTTACTTTTCGTCTCATTTATTTTCTATGTGATAATATAATGTAAGATGTTTTAACTATCTTCTCTCCGTTTTAATCCGTCCTCAAATTATGAAAGAGGAGTTTGAAAATGCATTGGGAAGATGCAAGTGAATATATCTCTACTTTCAATTACATTGAGAAGGTACTTCCTCCGTCCTAGTTTATTAGGCTCAATTTACAAAACTCTTGGATCAAGGTGATATTTGATTGGAGCTTAAATCTTGCATTGGTGGGGAGAGGCACCAACCAATAAGTGATAGGTGCAATCTTTTGTGGACGGAGAAAGTAGATGTACACTCTTTTGTGGGAATTTTATAATGCTAAACGTCCACTTATTCGAGGACGGAGAGAGTAAGTGTTAAATATCATAAGCTGAATAAAAAACAAGTGACAGTGCTGAACTGGTTGTCTATTGGGCCTGGCTAGGTTTATTGGGCCTAGAATGTGGCCGAATGTTTTTTCCGGACAAACACATTTTTTTTTTTTGACATACAAACACTTCTTTCAACATTTGGCATGGCTAGGTTTTACTTTGGCCTGGCCTTTTCAAGCACACACATACTGGTTGTTTATTATTTTCTTTTACTAAACTGAAAATTGCACACACATATGCACGTTGTGCCCCGATACGAACTGAAACATACCAAATAAAGGGTGGATTCGTGATGCATTTTTTTCAAGTCTTAGTCATACATAAATTGTCCATTTCAAGCTAACTGCAACACTAATTACATTGTTTAATGACTAATGATCAGCACATACACAACTCCAAGAGCAATTGCACATAAATAAAAAATTGCAGCCATTAGATTGTCCTGCTTCTTCAGATCGGCAAGTTTCTTTAGCTGTTTGTGCATCTTCTTCAACTCGGCCTTCACATCCGCAAGCCCATCCGCATTGGGCGACGCATTCTGCACCGTAGCAACCCCCGTAGCTCCCAATTGCTCCACCGCCGACGGCAAAATGGGGCGTAGAGATGTGCCGTCCTTTTCAATCCTCTTGATGTACATATCAAGCTACTCGAAATGGTTGCATGGCAGCAGATCCTAAAAATACATAATATTAACCCTAATTCCCAAATCGAATGAAAACCCAAAATTGGCGGAAATAAACAGAAATTGGGAGAGGGGAAACTCAGATCTCACCTTCCCCAGCTCTGGTTTGCTCTCGCATGTCACATACTCACGCCCGGCGTTGCCATTCTTGTTGCTCGTGGTCATCCGCCGCTTCAGGGGCGCCGTCCGTGGGCAATCAGGGCACCTTCCTAGCGGCACTGGACCGAATCGCGGCCATGCACTCTGGGAGGCGGAAGCGGAGCTCGACGACATACCTCTACCGCCGGCGTTGCTGCGCGCTATCGCCGGAGAAGAAGGGGGACGAGAGGATGCAACGGTCGGAAAGCTACTCTGAAGCGGCGGATGACGTCGTTTTGTACCAGCTGACGAGGGCGACAAAAGGTGGGTCCCACCCTCGAAGGTGCTCCTGTGGGTCCTTTGCTGACGTGGATAAGTGGGGGCCCCACCATGCTCACATAAATCCAGCCCCCTAACCTGTCCTATGCTGTTAAGCACGGCTGTCGCACGCGAGCTATTTCACCCACGAGGAGGCGTCGCACCCGAGCTATTTCGAGGAAAGACGTCGTTGCCCATCAATTGACGAAGTAATACGTCGTACTGGAGCTATTCGCCCCCTTTGATTTGATTAGAGCTTCTCCAATCCGCTCCCCAAATCTAGCCGGATTGACAGCCCGGATAGGGTTTAGGGTGAAAACCAGCACCCAGCGGTTCGCTCCAAACTCAGCCCAAACGTCCGGTCTGTCCAGCACACCCCAAAGCCATCCTATCCTATGTGGGGCGTGTTTGAGCCGTCCGAACTCCCCCGCCCATTTGTCACTGACAGCGCGGACCTACCCATTTCCATCATAAATCGGACGGAACCCTTACCCGACCAGTAGATATTTTTACACTCCGCCGGCTCCTTGTTTCAGCTCCGCCCCTCTTGCTAGCTCCAGTGGACCCGCCCCACTGATTTAATCTCCTGCCCACCCGCCGTCTGCACTTGCTCCCCGACCATATTTTGACCGTAGCATAGCTCCATTGCGGCCGCATCTCGACGATGTGGGCGCATTTTTGCCTACCATTTCCACCTCCGCCTCTCCCGCAGCAAGCCGTCGATCTTCCACGACTTCTCTGCCGAGGACTTGGCAGGCTTCTACCCTATATACGGGGATAACGCCTCCTCCGATCCGGTATGTCCTACGTTTTTGCCACATTTTGAGTTTTCCCCAAAGTTGTGCATTGCGAGTGTTGGATTTGAGTTGTATTTTGTTGAAATGTAGAATTCACAAGCATGTAGTTGCAATATCTTTGGTGTGATATCGGAGTTGAACGACTTCCTCCGAGGCAAGATGCTCATATTGGAGGATTTGAACTTCACACTTGAGGAGAAAAAGAAGGTTGAAGAAAAATTGGAGGAGGTTCAAGGTACAAACCCGAAGTTGGAGGAGAAACTGAAGAAGGTTGCAGAAGAGAATAAGAAAATACATGCAGTTATTCGGTCACTGTCCACGGACACTGTGCGGACGTGTCCACGAAATTAGGCCCACAGTAACGACACCTGGGGCCCAACTGTTAATAGAAGTACGGTGGAAGATATTTCACTTTTTTCTCTTCCCCTACAAAAATCACTTTTCTCTTGTAATTCATGCAGCAACGCCATAACTGAGCCACCAACGAAATGAAAGCGAGCAACAAACTGAAGGAAACTGAGCACGTATGGTGTAGTTAGTACTTTGATTTGTTGAATGGAAAGAGCTTCGTCGACCGACTCAACATGAATTTCCTGAAATTTTTATTTATGGCAATCAAAGTAAAGTTCATCAAAGGTTTGCACAAAATGCTAACTTCAATAAAAAAACAAAACCTATTATGACTTGTACTTTCTCATCATACGTATCATGATTTTAACAAGATAGATGCAGCAGCATACGGTCAGAACCCTGGAATTAACAAAAAAAATCAACAAAAAAAACATTCTAAGGACATGACAATTACAAGTTGCAAAGCACAATTTTGTAAGAGTGAAATAAGCTTAGCTAAGCAAGAACATCCAATGATCCTGCTGGAATTAAATAAATTTTTGGCCTTCCAAACATGCTGTAATCTGAAACACCTGGAGAAGGATAGGCTACTCGATTGTAGTATGATGCAATCAGGAAGTTTAGTTCCGATGGCTGACAGTCAAGACAAGTCCAAAGTGGTCACTGGGAAAGACAAGTAGCTCCTCCTTACGAAACTCGTTGCCTACAATCTTGTCCTTCATGACACCTGGTATCGCCTTCTGCCCGATCATCTCGATGTCCATGATCTCAAAATCAACCAACTTGCACACAAACCGGTCCAACCGCTTCTGTTGGCTACGGTTGCCAGACAGCATGGCATTGACTTCCGTGTCGTAGGTCCAGCCATTTTCACCAGGTTAGAGCTCAACCCAGGCATCAACCCAGCCGTCCGGGAGAGGGAAGGGTCCGTCTCTCTTATCATCCCAGTTCATGTCACCACAGAAGATGGCGTTGCTGTAGGCTCCCAGAATTCTCAGAGCTTCTTTTGCCTGCATTACTCGCTCCCTTCTGTGCGTCTGATCCCACCGAGGAGGTGCAGGGCAGGGGCTCTCTAGTTGGCTTGTGGCCAACAACAGGTTGATCCTCTGTCCAGGGCCAACATCTGCTTTGCATAGCTCCCTTCCCATTGTTGAGTTAGCAATGGGATGCCGCCATAGAACTTCACAGGGAATTTACTCAGCTGCATTTTTTGGCAAGTGAATTGCATTAGTAAAAAATAAGTGAGGGGGGGGGGGGGAAGGAAAGGTTTGACTGTCATAAACAGAAAGGATAGAAATAAACCTAGGCGAGAACTGCAATCAACCACTTCAAAATTCTATCACAATATATTCAATTGTTTTATGGAAATGAAGGATTTTATTGTCAGTTTGCTTTGATGAAGCTTACTTCCACATTTTCTGCCAGTAATATACAAATCAATGATCAAAGATGGAAATAGACTGTCAAGCGCCTATCCCACTTCTAGTTCATTTGAAAAAAAAGAGTTCAAATTTTTACTCAAGATTTGAACTAAGAAGCAGAAGATTTTCATGTAGGACTTCATAAGAGAGGATCTACAAATCAATATCTATGCATGCTTGAAGCCTTCGACTCATGTATACACTACAATGTTTAGCGTAGGGATTACCTGCATGCAGTAATAATGTCTCCGCATGGCCTCCTCAGAAGACAACGAGCACTTGTATTCTTGCCACCAGTTAGAGCTTTGCAGAAGTTGATATATGTATGGTGTAACCTCCTGCAGTTCTACATATGAGGCACATTGAGACGGAGTAAACAAAATATAATGCAAAGCTCGAATTCTGGACCTGGAAGCATATGAGGTCTGGGCTGTGGTACTGAATAAGATCTCCAAGAGCATCCATCCTTCTACGTACTTCTATATCCTCCCGGAACCAGACATTGTATGTCATGATTTTGAAGGTCTTCTTATCTAAATGAGTTTTCGATAAATTCAGTTTATACAAAGACAGTAGCATAAAAAGACACTCTTTATAAAAAACAAGTAAAAAACTTAAAAGTAAAATGGCAACCAAGCACCGTAATATATCTAAGATAACCGTCTCTCGAATGTGTATTAACATTAATCTGTATAACAGTCATGGGTATTAGGATAGTCTCGGAGTCTCATATTTAACTAATCAATAAACACAGCAGCTTAAATACAAAAGCACAATTACCATCAACATATCATCAGTATGTAGTAATGTCAAATTTACTAACCGCTTAACGCAAACTAAAGATAGAGTAACTCTGAATGCTGTTGCCTAATATGAGCATATAAAATGGTACTGAAATGCAATCAGTTGCTAGATATACCAAGGAATGATATATATAAACATCATTCCAGACGTAGACTAGGTCAATTTTGAATACTGTTACCTAAAAAGGAGCAGATAAAACGGCTCTCAAATACAATCAGTCGCAACATCTAGTCATCTACATGTATTAAAGTGTGATATGAAAGGCATCATTTCAGAGGTAGACTAGAGGCGACCAACTGAGCTAACTCCACTAATGCTGTTTGAGTATATAAGACAGCAATACGCTAATGAAAGATGCAACCCATAATACATGCTTTTGACACATGTGACGGTGGGAGTATTTCCAGAGAATTATGTTCAACCCAGGAGCAGTGCCATTTCAGCATGTCAGGGTAATTCAAAGATTATATGTATCTAACATATGAAATGACATGCCGATGCTCAAGACAGCTCAGTCAAATGCGGCTGTAACTTAGAAATAAAATAATGAAACAAATAAGGTTGAGGCTCGAAGGAAGAAAAAAATGCATGAACAAGGCCATTTAGTACAAGATAAATGAAAGAACCCATCAGATAGAAATTACTTTGTAATTTGCAGTTTTCCAAAAAACGAGAATGCATCTACAGCCTAGTAGGGGCTAGGAAGCCACCCTAGATAGGCTAGACCACCGCATATTAGTGGTAACTTGTATCGAGAAAGTAGTGCTCAGGCTATAATTAGAAACCATGGTAACACTTTTACGAAATTGACCACAAATTATTTATTTTTTTGACGCGTCGGACAGTGCGTCATTTTCTCATTCACAAAAATATGTACAAGCAAATTGACCACAAATTATAACCAGGTATATTGTTCAGCCTACATCCATTACATACCCCAAAATTTGATATACAACAATCCAATGTTTTGGCCTGCACATGCCGCACTAGGTGGGGGGGGGGGGGGGGGGATGTCTCTAAGAACACCCTCAGTCAAACCACCTATCGTCCAAAACCGACAAAAAGGTACAATCCCCTCTCGCATTATCATAAATTCTAGAAAATTTACCATGTACTATAATTGGTCACCTACTCACCATGAATTGTGCTCGGTGGTCTCACATTCTCCCTAAAATAAGCAATTGACCTCATTTAATCGCGTGCAAACAAGCCTTTGCCGCCGAATACTCTAAATACGCAACCGTGACATCACAAAATACGGTATCCAATGATAACAAAACAAAATCCTAGGGGAAACCCTAGGACCAGTCCGGTCCTAGGTGTCGTTGTTCCTTCTTGAAGGGCGTCGGGTGTACCTCTTCCCCACTACCTATAGCGTACCAGGGGAAACCCTAGGACCAGTCCGGGCAGCAACAACGTCGTCGTTGTTTTCCTTCTTGGAGGTGTTGCTTGGTACGCGGCGATTCAGAGTGCTGGATTAGTGGTGGGACTTTGCCGGAGAGGACGCAGCGGTTGCGAGTCTCTTGTGTTTTCGTTGATCCGCCAATGTCGGCATTGCTTTCTTTTCTTTTTCTCTTTCTTTTCTTTTGGGCGTGACTGTGCTGTTTTTTGCCCGCAGCGGTATCAAACTTGTTTCGGGTGGTTGCTATATTAATATAGCGGGGCGAAAGCCTATTTCTTAAAAAAAAAAATCCTCGCAAGCAAAACCCTAAACATGATTAAAAATTGAGGGTAACAAGAACCCAAGCACATAAATAAAGCTACTACAAAAGATTCATGTGGCTTTCAATTCAGCAAGATTAATCCCGATGTTCTTCTGATCCGCACCCAAAAAAAACGAACCTTTATTGGCCGCGGTAGCCCTATTATCCCCTCCGTCGGCGGCATCCCCATCGTCGGCGCAGACTTCCACGACGTCCGGTGACGCCGCGCGCTCCCTCTTCTTCCTGTCGCGCCGCCGGAACGGGGGCGACTCTTCGCCGGCGTCTATCTCCACGAGCTGCGCGGTCTCGCAGATGAGGCAGACGTCGACATTGCCGGGGTTGAAATTCTCGCACTCGGCGCAGAGCCACCGCGGCGCGGCGCGGCAGCTAGCACGGGAGGACTCGAGGTTGGCGGCGCCGTCGCGGCGGCACCCGTACGCCGACGAACCCGGAGGCATTGAGAGGACGGTTTTTTTTGGGTTTCAGGCGCCGGTTTTTGTTTTTGTTTTTTGAAACAACCAGGCGCCGGAAATTAGGAAGAGGCGAAATGGCGGAAGGAGAATAGGATATTTTTCATCCGGATTTGAATTATATAGCACCAAAAAGACAGAATGAATGGAGTCAAAACTTCTCTAATTTTGACCCATTCGCGACAAATTAACATGAGTAACTACAGGAGTGCGTGTTTCTATGAGTGCGTGTTGGTTAGGTTTGAATTAAATATTGCGTGGAGCAGCCATTTTTCTCCCCGTGCCCCCGAGTCGCCTCCCCGAGCGAGGCAACCGGGCGCCCCCTTCCATCCCCGTGGCCGAGCTCGGCCCTCTCCGCCCCTTTCTCGCCGCCGCCGCCGCCGTCGGGTGCTTTCGGGCGTTGCCCGCGCAACATCTTGCGAGGCCGGCGGTGGCGGCTCCCCCGGCTTCTTCCCGTCGACGCAGGCCCGGCTCGGGAGGCGGCGTCCTGGCGGCGGTGCTGCTTGGCTGGCGACGCTCCGGCGCTGGCCGGATGGCGGCGAGGCGGCGACGCTGCTACTTGGCGGCGGTGGTGACGTGGTGAGCCGGGCCGACGGCGCCCTCCAGGCCCAGATCTGGGCCCTTTGGGCCCGATCTGGGTCAGGGCGGGCCGGCTCGATCTGTCGCTTCTGGCTGGGGTTGAAGAACAGCTCGTGATGGGATAGCGTCTACCGCAACGCGTCTGCTGCAGCGTGGCGGTAGGAGCTTCACAGGCCCGATCTGGGCCCGACCGGGCAGCGTGGCCCAGTGTGCTCCAGTTGATGCGTCCGGTCTGCTACTGCCTCTGGTGGTGGAGGTTGTTCCCTCCCGCGCGGTTGTGGTGTTGTTGTCTCTGTCTACGGCTGGTTCTTCTCGACTCGGCCGGTCCCGCAGCACTTGCCATGGTGAGATGTCGTGGATGACTTCAAGATTGTTGGCGCATGTTCGTGGGCGGAGAGCTAGGTGGAGCTGACGGTTTGCCCGGAGTGTGGATTGCCGGGGGTCGGGAGAAATCCCCGGTGGCTCTTGCCGACACCGACGCGGTGACGTCTCTGGATGCCGCCTTCCTTCTTGGAGGGCGTCGGGTGTACCTTTCTTCACTCCCCTCCGTGTACCGGGAGAAATCCTAGGATCATCCGGGCAGCAGCGTCGTCATCGTCGCTTTCCTTCTTGAAGGTGTTGCTTGGTACGCGGCAATTCGGCGGCCGGGAGTGTGGTGAGAATTCTCCGGTGGAGCGCAACGGTTGCGGGTCATCTTCGCTTTCATGGATCCGGCGTTGTTAGCATTAGTTTCTTTTCTTTCTTTTGTTTTTTCTCTTGGACTTATTTGTGCTGCTTGCTCGGCAGTGGTCTCATAGTTGTATCGGGTGGTTGCTATATTAATATAGCTGGGCGCAAGCCTATTTCGTGGTGTTGGTTAGGTTTACTTTTGATTTTTTGGATTTGGATTTATAAGCCAACAAATACATAAATAGGTGTTTTTGGCTTTGGCTTCTAAATAGGTGTTTTCAAAAGCAAAAGCAACTATTTTTCTTAAGTGCATCCGTAAGCTATTTATCATTGAACATCATTAATATTATGCATCCTTGAATATACAATTCGGTTGTGGAACAATTTATTGTATGATGTATGTTCTAACAATCCCTAGTCAGCGAAGAACCCACCCCTCGTTTTGGTTTGTGTTACAGGAGGGATGGGCGAGGATAAATATTGCTGCCACTTTTGGTTCTTCTAATGGTACGGCGACCGCCGGACTACATCGTCTGAAACTGCATAGGGGATATGAATTACCGACGTACAAGGTGGTGGAGGAAGCTTGTGTTCAAGGGCCCAAGCAGGCCATTGAATGGTGTATGCCGTTAGTGATTGAGGTGATTGCGCGACCCTTATCGATGAGCTCTAAACCACTTCACCGGATTGATTAAGGTATGACAGAGTTTTATCGGAGGCGCGGACCTTATGTAACCAACTTTCCGAGGTTTTGACACCAAAGTCGAATAGGGAGTGTCATAGTGGCTCACGAGATTGCACAATTAGCAAACAGGGGTGAAGTAACCCCGTGGTGCGTCTTGAGCCTCCCATGTATTGAGGTGCTTGTAAAGGGCATATATGTTGTTATTTATCAATAAAAACCCTCCGTGCACTTTCAAGTGTTCATCGCAAAGAAATATCTCTAGTAAATAGATGTTACATTTTTCAAAAAATGTCTGCGTAATGCAGTTTTATGATGATTTTGAACCGAGAAAGCGGCTTTGTTACATATTTTGAAGTATGAAGGGAATGATAAATATCCCATAAATAGGTGAAATTTACCGATAATCATCAAAGAATAAGAAACGTATAATTTTATTAGTTGTTGTTGTAGTTATTTTTGTACGGAGTAGCCTGAATAGCATGCTATACACAAAATTACATCATTGAGTAACGAGTCCTATACAAATGCTTCAGGTATAAGAAAAACGACTAAAAGAGAAATAGCCCACCGAAAGAGAAATATAATTCATATTGATTTATATGCACACTTACTAGCAGAAAAGAGACCCGAAGGCATCTCGTTGTAATGGTTTCGAATCAAATATGAAATGATGTCGCTACTAGAAAATACTATACTGAAAAACTATATCGTGTGATTTGTTTGAGTAACGAGTTTTTTTTTAGGAAATAAGCGTTACACTATTACCATTGCCCTCAATCAATGTCCGATTGCTATGTAAAAGCCCGCTAACCGTATGGGCTGAAAAGCCTCCACGCCTCAAAGAAGCCGCCGACGAAGCTCAGCAGCTCCTCACGCACCCCGCGGAGCCACCGCTCGCTCTCGCCGGCGCCGACTTGTAACACCCCGTTGCCGTCGGTGATCACCGGGGCGTGAGGTTCGGGATACCGCCGCTTGTGGAGAGCGGCACCGGAGGAGATCGCCGCTTGTGGTAGCTGCCGGAGAGGAAGGGGACGGGAGAGAGGACGGGAACGACCCGTGTTCTATTCTGTTCTTCGATATCCTCTCCCGCAGGCTCGGCTTCCTTCTTATCTTGACGAAGCCACACCCCAAGCCCATTGCCACCAGCCCACGGCCCATGTCCACTGAGTCTACTGTATCGGGCATGTACCGGGTGTGACAATACCGCCCCCAAAAAACATTGCTTGTCCCCAAGCAATGGCATGAATGGCGCTTTCATGAACACCTCGATCTCCTGCTTGTATTGAACATAGCATCCGGAACCGCTGAAAGAGCAATAATGTCTGCACTTGTATGGCATTTGCTCAGTATCACCAATGCTGACCTTCTGGCTTGCCATCACGACTCTATGATGCCAACCACCAGGATCCCATTGCTTGTATGCAAGCTGACTGATCCAACATAGCAACTGACAGAAATTTGTGTACCTACTTGTACCGAGTGCTTGAGCCAACAGCTGACTTGGTCGCAGCAATTGATCATAAATCAAGCATTTGCACAGTAGTATCAAATAGCAGCCAAACCCATCTGTTAACAACCCTCTGAATATTTGGACACACGGGTAGCATGAGCAAGATACCGGCAAATGGGGAACATAATGTTGAGAGTGAGCTGAAATGTAGATCAATACAGCACGGCCCATAGAAACGCCATATGTATTGAATATTCTATCCACAATTAAATGGCCATCAGTTCCCAATTGGAGCAGAGCCTCAAATTGAATACTAATTGCTGATGCAATGCAGCAGGGAGACATAATATGCACTAGATTACTGGCTTCATACTGTAAACAATGGCTTGCTTCCTGCCAGCAGCCCAAGAATAACTTCATTAAGATTTGACTGTACTGAACTGAGAATGGCTTGATATTCCTCACGTGGCATTTGTTCAGTGGTGATGCAGCTAGCTGCTCCACTATGACCTGTTCCTGCTCAATGGTAGAAGCAATAAGCCTTGCGAAAATTGAGTCAGCCAGCTCCTGAACTGGTGCTTCCTCACCTCGCCATTCTATGAAACTGTGTGGCCATAGATAATATCCAGGGCTAAAACCACCTCTCCTCCAAGACGGCATCTTATTCAGGAAATGATCAGCAGCCAATTGCATTGCTTTGGCACCTTTCTTTGATCTCCTATTAACACAGAAATTGCACTGACTGACACATGTTTCAGCATGGGGTCGCAAACCAAATAAGCCCTTCATCGCAGCCTCTTGTTTTCCTGGATCCCATTGTTCACACAGCTCTGCATCCCTTTTCATCATGTGACGTGGCTCCTCAAATTCAGGAATAATAGCACTTCCACACCACGGTTGTGTGGCTGCCAGCATAAGCTCTCGGAACAATGACATGCCCCCCACATGAGTGAGTTGAGTGTCGGCAAGCTCATGGCCCCATGCCATGTCCTTGAAAGACTGTTCTCCAAATTTATCATCTGCAACATCCATATTCTGCTCTCGGAACAGTGTTGAGCCGCCAATGTGAGTGAGGACGCAGTCGACAAGGTCCTCGTCCCACACCATGTCCTTGAGAGAAGTGTCCTTGAACACCTCATCCACATAACCCAGCTCGAGCTCCAGCTCTTGAAACAAGGAAACCCTGTCTTGGCATTCCGTTGAACACCTGGCGGGCGCTGGCATGGAGAGCTCAGGACAGCATGGAGCTCCATCACCAACTCTGCTGGGGCTTCCTCAGGCGTTGCTGGCTGTGGTACTGGCGCGGTCGGCGATGTGGTTGACAGAGACGACGTAGCTGCTGCGCTGCTCTCTTCCATCGGAAGAAATTTTGCGAGTCTTCGCAGCAGGTCGGCTCGGAGCTCATCCAAGGTCGCCATGACCGGCTTCTCCTCGTCTGGCTCAAACTGGATCGCCGACGGTCACGGGATCGTGCAGCGAGGTGTGCTCGAGGCCGCAGGTGGTGGGCAGGGGATTTGGGGATTTTTTTTGTGGGGAATTTTCGGTGGAAATTTGGGACGCGGATCCGAAGATCGGTGGCTCTGATACCACTGTAACACCCCGTTGCCGTCGGTGATCACCGGGGCGTGAGGTTCGGGATACCGCCGCTTGTGGAGAGCGGCCACCGGAGGAGATCGCCGCTTGTGGTAGCTGCCGGAGAGGAAGGGACGGGAACGACCCGTGTTCTATTCTGTTCTTCGATATCCTCTCCCGCAGGCTCGGCTTCCTTCTTATCTTGACGAAGCCACACCTCAAGCCCATTGCCACCAGCCCACGGCCCATGTCCACTGAGTCTACTGTATCGGGCATGTACCGGGTGTGACACGACTACACATGGGCCAGGCCCTGCGCCGCACCTCGGGGCGCCTGAGGCCCCCTCCCCCGCCCCCGGCGAGGCCGCCGCCGCCGCCGCCACCGCGGGCCTCGCCGGCGGCCGCTGGCGGCGGCGGCCTTCCGCAGGACCGGCTCGACGTGTCACAGGACGGTAAGGCCGCTCCTGATTTTGCTCTTGGATCTCGCTCAGCATTCGCGTGCTCTCCCGTTTGACTTGGTTGCTGGTTAGGCTTGTTAGTACTAAAAACATCTAGATGAACTAGATTAATTGTGACAGCGAGACTAGAACACAAAATAGGATCATAACAGAAGGGATTAGGGATCATTACATCCTCCAGCACTTGAAGCCATCGTCGCCTGCTCGGTGCAGGCGAGGTTGAGGGTCGGTGTAGAGGAAGTAGTCGTCGCAGAGGTCGATGACGATCGCGGGAAGGTGCGGATCCCTTCCGGTCTCCACCGGCACTGCCCCGGAACGGCTTGCCGAGATTCCAGCTCTTCCCGTCGCTATGCGCAGGCCACGATCGGAGTGGGCTAGAGATTTAGGGGAGTAGCACGACTGGAAACTAACGAGGCGTAGATGACCAGCCGCCGGACTCCCCCCTTATATAATGTGCGCACGCAACAGGGGAGCCAGAACCATGAGTTGGTTAGGGTACCCCCGATCAGGGCGTTTCTGTTACGTACGAAGAGGTCTCGAACGTTGGTTCGTGGGCCTCTCCTTTTTCGTTATTTGACTCTGTCTTTTATCCGTTAAAACTGACAGATCGATCCAACATTCTCCCCCTAGATCGTTAGGTTTAACTTCTTACGCCCATTCTCCATAGGAATAACATACCAAAGTGAGGTGTTACAACAGCTAATGAAATGTCGTTGAACCTCAACACTTATGTATCAGCCTATTTCGAAATGGAAAACATTCTTCTTAATGGGGAGTGGTTCTTTATTGTGGTCCTTTTATTCCAGAATCATAAGGCTTCCAGTAATCCCATGCCGGCAACATGCTTGCTAAAAGTACTGGGTGGTAAGCCTTTCGTTAGCGGATCCGCAAGCATACGAGTCGTACTTATATGCTTAACCTCAATTGTTTGATCCTGGATTCTATCTTTCACAACATTAAACTTAATGTCAATGTGCTTGGCAGCAGCACTTGACTTGTTGTTACTCGTATAGAAAACTGCGGGTTCATTGTCGCAGTATAGCACAAGTGGTCTTGAAATGCTGTCAACCACTTTGAGCCCGGGAATGAAATTCTTTAGCCATACAGCCTGCCCAGTGGCCTCAAAACATGCTATAAATTCTGCCTGCATCGTAGACGAAGCAGTTATCGTTTGTTTGGAGCTTTTCCACGATATGGCTCCTCCGGCAAGTGTGAATATATAACCTGACGTGGATTTCCTAGTATCCACACAACCGGCATAATCAGCGTCTGAATAACCTACAACTTGCAGATTATCCGACCTTTTATACGTAAGCATGTAATCTTTCGTACCTTGCATATAACGCAAGACTTTCTTTGCGGCCTTCCAGTGGTCCGGTCCTGGATTTGATTGGAATCTGCCAAGCATTCCCGTTACAAAAGCCAAGTCAGGGCGCGTACAGACTTGTGCATACATGATGCTTCCGACAGCTGAAGCATAAGGAACCGACTTCATTTGATCAATTTCTATTTGGTTCCTCGGACATTGAAATGTCCCAAACTTATCGCCCTTGACTATAGGAGCAGGTGAGGGAGCGCACTTATGCAAATTGTATTTCTTTAACACTCGCTCAAAGTATGCTTTTTGGGATAGTCCTAACATCCCCTTTGACCTATCTCGATAAATCTCAATGCCAAGGACATACGAGGCTTCACCGAGATCCTTCATATCAAAATTGGATGACAGAAATTCTTGGTCTCGTGCAGCATATCCTTATCGCTGCAGGCCAACAATATGTCATCCACATATAGGACTAAAATCGTGAACCTACTGCCTTTAAATTTAACATAAATGCAGTTGTCCTTCACATTCTCTGTAAAACCAAAAGCTCGAATAATCTTGTCGAACTTGAGGTACCACTGTCTTGAAGCTTGCTTCAAGCCATAGATGGATTTCTTTAAACGACACGCTAAATGTTCCTTTCCTTCCACGACAAAACCTTCCGGCTGAGTCATGTAAACATCTTCATTAAGGTCACCATTTAGAAATGCCGTCTTAACGTCCATTTGGTGTAATTCTAGGTCGAAATGAGCTACTAGAGCCATGACGATCCTAAAAGAATCTTTAGATGACACAGGAGAAAAGGTCTCATTGTAATCGATTCCTTCTCTCTGTGTAAAGCCTTTCGCCACAAGTCTTGCTTTGAACCTTTCGACATTCCCTTTGGAGTCAAACTTGGTTTTGTAGACCCATTTGCAGCCTACTCTTTTAGCACCATTGGGAATTTCTACTAAGTCCCAAACATCATTTGAGCTCATAGATTTTAACTCGTCTTCCATGGCAACTTGCCATTTGGACGAATTCATACTTTTAATGGCTTGTTTATATGAGGTTGGATCCTCCACCTTTCCTATATCATTTACATCCTCACTCATGTAAGTGACATAATCTTCTGAAATGGCTTTCTTTCTATCTCGTTGTGATCTTCTCACAGGAGGTGGTGGTGGAGGAACATCATCATTTTGATGATCTTCTTCATTATCTGTATGGTGATCCTCTTCACCTTCTGGATTTTCATTATTATTTTCGGGATCACCATTGGGTTCAGGACCTGAAACGTAAGGTTCAGAACCAACATTACGAGTCACTTTTCTTCGTATTGGCAGAACAGCTCTTGGATAAGCGGGAATGCAACACACACCCGCTTCTCCTCAAGGTCGATCTTTCTTAATTCAGTGACTTCATTATCCTCAAAAAATACCGCTTGCCGAGTCTCCACAAACTTTGTGGTATGATTTGGACAATAAAAGCGATATCCCTTTCCCCTATGAGGGTATCCAATAAAGAAACAGCTAACTGTTTTTGGATCTAATTTCTTAAGTTGTGGATTGAATATTCTAGCTTCAGCGCGACAACCCCACACACGCAAATAATTCAAGCTCGGCTTTCTTCCCGTCCACATCTCATAAGGTGTGTTCGGTGCTGACTTAGTGGGAGCAAGATTTAAAATATGTGCGGCTGTCTTTAATGCCTCCATCCATAGGCTTACTGGCAAACTTGCATGACTAAGCATACTTCGCACCATGTCCAGAAGTGTGCGATTTCGACGCTCAGCCACGCCATTTTGCTGAGGTTCACCAGGCATTGAATATTGGGCGACAATTCCATTCTCAGCTAGGAACTTGGCAAAAGGTCCTGGAATTTGCCCATAAGGAGCATGTCTACCATAATACTCTCCCCCGCGATCAGATCGTACGACTTTTATTTTAACATTCAGTTGGTTCTCAACTTCAGCTTTGAATATTTTGAATTTCTCCAAAGCTTCCGAACGATCACGTATAGGGTAAATATACCCGTATCGGGAAAAGTCGTCTGTAAAGGTGATGAAATATTCAAAACCGTCTATAGACTTAACATTAAGGGGTCCACATATGTCAGTATGAATAAGTTCTAGGACACCCGCAGATCTTACTGCTCCTTTCTTAATCGTTTTTGCGTATTTTCCTTTTATGCAGTCGACACATTTGTCTGCATCGGAAAAGTCTAATGGAAGGAGTACGTCATTTTTAATAAGTCTTTCTATTCTCCCCCTCGAAATGTGGCCCAAACGACAGTGCCACAATTTCGAAGAAGTACTAGCACCCTTCCATTTCTTCTCAACATTAGAAACATCACTCACATGCAGAACTGAATCATTCATTGATAACATATATAATTTGCCTCGTCTGACACCGAGGCCAACATTCTTATTACAATAATTCAACTCAAATTGTTTGTTGCCAAACTTACACTCAAACATGTTATCATCTAGGCAAGAGACTGAAATCAAATTCCTACTTAAAGTAGGTACATAAAGAACATTATTCAAATGAAGACGAAAGCCGGTGTGGAGCTCCAAGGTGAGTGACCCTACAGCTTCGACATCGACTTCAACTCCATTGGCGACTTTAAGTCTTCTTGCCCCCTCTCTTTGGATCATACTTAATCCCTGCATGGAATTAGCAACATGAGCAGTTGCACCTGAATCAATCCACCATGTGGTACTAGAGAAATTAACATAAAAACTTTCATCAACAAAAGTAATTTCATCTGTACCTTTCTTTAACAGCCATTTCAGGAACTCTGGACAGTCCTTTTTATAGTGCCCTTCTTTCTCACAGAATAGACACTTGTTGTTTGAAGACTGATCAGCCTTCTCCTTTCCCTTAAACGACTTTGGCGCATGGTTCTTAAAAGGCTTCTTTTGAGGGTTGGAAGAACTTGGCCCATCATGTTTTCTCTTGGCGGATCCAACATGAAAAACCTGGTCCTTTCCTTGCCTCTTAATCCTCTCTCTTCCTCAACGAGCCTTGGGGATAGTTCGTTGAGTGACCATTTTTCTTTGAGAGAATTATAGTTTATCTTAAATTGTTCGAACTCTGAAGGGAGGGACTCTAAGATCATAATCACAAGGAGGTTATCGCTAAGCTCACAATCTAAAACTTTCAACTTATTGGAAGCATTAACCATCCTCAGAACATGAGATCTTACATCTCCATCATTATTATACTTTGCAAGGAGCTTCTGAAACAGCTCTTGGGCATAGACCTTGTCGGAGCCCTTAAACTGCTCCTCCAAGGCTACCATGAACTCCTTTGCATTGTCTTTCTTGGGGAGAGCCCCAATAATATCTGGAGATATTGAGGACTTCATCAGCAGCATTGCTACATGATTAGCCTTCTCCCATTTTTCCATCTTGGAATCATAGGATTTCTTTGCCTCATCATACCCTGTGGCACCAACAGTGGGTGCCACAGGTTTGTCCTCCCGCAAGGCATAATCAAACTCACTGAAAGCCAAGCAGAGTTCCATAGAATTCTTCCAACGAGGGAAGTTGCTACCTGTCAAATGCTCGACAGTGTCTGGTCTAAACGGAGCGGAAGCTGAAATTTTAAATGGACGCTCATAAGTATGGCATGAATATAAACATTACGTTGGTAAAAATAAATAAACATGCCAAAACTTAAAATTCCAACTCTATGCCAAAACACCGTTGGGCAGTAATGACATAAAATTAGAAACACTTTAGGGAATGACATGTAAAATTAAAACAACGTTGGTCAGAATTAATTTACTGTCATAAACATACTCAAAATTAAACATCAAAATTAATCTTAAAAGGAAACTTCATATGATGTCTAATTTGATAATTCAACATTTAAACATGCTAATATTCTAAACAAAAATTCTCGTTGGTTCATTTTCATTCAGAATAATAACATATTTCAACTCATATTTTAGGCAATAATTTTCTGTATTTAAACAGTGCATAAAACTGAATCATAAAACTTTATAATGCACTGAAAATTAAAAACAGAAACTTAAACAGATATTCCACTGCAGCCCATCTTGAATTTGGGCTAACTAGAAACCCTCTCGAATTTGGCCCAAGAAGGACACAGAGGCCCAGAAACATCCCGCAGCGAGCACAACCGTTGGATTTCATCCGACGGCTGCCCGCGCTCTGCGGTGGAACAAAAGTTAGCCTAAAACCCTAATCCCCACTCTGCTCATTCCCTCCCCCGATTCTATCGCTCAACAGAATAGACGGCGCCGGAGGCGACCGTGCATCTCCATGGCGATTGCCGGTGGCCGAAGCTTGCCCGTGAGAGAGAGAGATGACGGCGACGACGGCGCGTCGCCCTCCCCTTAATCCAGGCCGAGGCGGTGGCGGTGCTCAGCGGAGGAGCGTGCGCTGGCGAGAGCCCGCGTGCTCTCCCGTTGAGCATGGCTGCCGGCGTCGTGTACACACGGGGCGGCGAGGAGGTGGTGCGCACCGTCGAGACGGCGGCCATTTCAAGGCGACGACGACAAGGCGCAGCGGCTCCTGCCATCGTCCTCAACATTCCGCGCGAGCGCGTCCTTCCGCGCGCCCTCTCCGATGGGAGAGGAACGACGTCGCGGGGCCGCCGCCCTCGTGCAGCGGTGATGCTGCACGGACCCGAAGGTGGAGGCGACGGTCCGGCGTCGTACTCGGTAAGTTTCCGATCTCATTTTGAGCCAATTTTGGATTTTTCAATTTGGGGAATTTTTCTAGGGTTTGGTTTTGTTTCGGGCAGGAGGGAATAAATCTTTTCTTGCCAATTTCGTACTCCCCTCCTTCTAATTGCTTCATCATGACTTAACAACAGATCAATTGATTAACCGAAACTTAAATATGACTTAAAATGTTAATTCTAGTTGATCATTAGTCTTAACAGTACATGATTAGAGAGCAATTAGACTAATCCGAGAGATAAACATGAACTTAATTGCCTAAAACATGGTCAGATTAAACAAAACTTGATTAACAGACCCTAATTAGGGTTCTAGCGCTATCACATAGGCGTCTGATACCAATGTTAGTACTAAAAACATCTAGATGAACTAGATTAATTGTGACAGCGAGACTAGAACACAAAATAGGATCATAACAGAAGGGATTAGGGATCATTACATCCTCCAGCACTTGAAGCCATCGTCGCCTGCTCGGTGCAGGCGAGGTTGAGGGTCGGTGTAGAGGAAGTAGTCGTCGCAGAGGTCGATGACGATCGCGGGAAGGTGCGGATCCCTTCCGGTCTCCACCGGCACTGCCCCGGAACGGCTTGCCGAGATTCCAGCTCTTCCCGTCGCTATGCGCAGGCCACGATCGGAGTGGGCTAGAGATTTAGGGGAGTAGCACGACTGGAAACTAACGAGGCGTAGATGACCAGCCGCCGGACTCCCCCCTTATATAATGTGCGCACGCAACAGGGGAGCCAGAACCATGAGTTGGTTAGGGTACCCCCGATCAGGGCGTTTCTGTTACGTACGAAGAGGTCTCGAACGTTGGTTCGTGGGCCTCTCCTTTTTCGTTATTTGACTCTGTCTTTTATCCGTTAAAACTGACAGATCGATCCAACAAGGCTGTCGCTGCCGTCTAATTGATGCAAAATGCTCCTTAGGCTCTTGACTTTGCACAAATGCTCCGTTTTCTGTTCGTATTGAGCCTACGGTTTTCATGGACTATGTAGAAGCTAGTTCTTGATTCTTGATGCTTATTAGGCACCCTGAACACGAAGATCTCCTGCGTACTGTTGAATTGAAATGTGACATGTGTTTAAAGTCGGTAGTGGGCACTATATCATCTGACGAACTGTGTGTGATCAGGTGAATTTTCGCAAATCAGGTGTGTGTGATCCCTATTGGATGTGGCTAAGTGAAACCAAGTATGACCAATTTAGCGTCAGTTGTTTTAGTTAAGTGTCAATTCGTACCTGTTCAGCTAGTTTCAGACCTGGTCCTGCACAGAAACTTGTTTCACGGTCACACTATTGACAAAGTTTGGTAACTTTGTGCGGGGTGTTAAACTGATTGCTGAAAGCAGCATAGTTTTTTCAGTAAGTATAATCTTGTTTCCCAGGCGAGTGCAGCATTGGGATGAAACGATCAATCCTAGTTGTAGTTGCAGTGTGTCAATCACATTACTGATACTCTTATGACCCAGTATGCAGTCAATTTCTGGACAGCTTCCCTCCT
Source organism: Poa pratensis (assembly GCA_947311845.1). Classification (NCBI taxonomy): domain Eukaryota; kingdom Viridiplantae; phylum Streptophyta; class Magnoliopsida; order Poales; family Poaceae; genus Poa; species Poa pratensis. Next base: position 13,654,512 of record CAMZMU010000085.1, on the reverse strand, counting down.
AATAAACACGTTGCTCTGTGGAGGGCATTGCAACTCTTTGTGAGCTGAACTAGATTTTACTGGCTACAAATGCACAAGTCTTTTCCAGAATTGCGATCTCTGTGTTAATTGTGAACTGCAATCGAGATCGGTTTTAAGTAGGGATAATAATTTGAAACTCTGGTACCTAGAGCCCACAATGTGTTGGTTGAATTGTGTAGAAAAGATATTTTGTTTTATTTGTATTGTATTCTGTGAATTCTATGAATCGGCATTATAAAATCTATTAAAGACTAGCATATCCTCTCCAAATTTCAACACCATTCCGTTGTGAGTGCTTATACCTTACAGAGTTGCATGTAAGTATTTTTTTGAGCCAAAAAGTATCACTGTTCCTTTCGTTATTTGATTTGTTATGTCGACACCATTTGTATCAAATCAAGTTTCAAGCATGCTATATTAATCTGGATATATAATGTCAATATGAATTAAGAATAGAAAGTTTGAGAACTATCGAATTCAGAAGAGACAGGAACAGCCTCTTCTATGACTCCTTAGCATTTGAGCTGGTATAAAGTATGGTGATATGCTGTGATCCTACCGTAATTTTCTGGCCATGGGAACTGTTTGTAAAATGTTACCCGCATAGTCAAGAAGTGTCAAAGTTGACAGGCTGTTATACCCCTTTCTTATTTTACATGATATTAGCTTGTCAAGACTTGATGCCCCATTTAAACAACCGTGTCTTCTTTGCATAGGTCCAAAGGAACCATGACAAAGTTCCTTTTAAATAAGTTCATGGGATACATCACTGTCTTGATTTTGATGAAATCTCAGTGGAAGCTCTATTGACATTTACCAAAGCATTGTTAGTCTGTTAGCTTGCAGTAGGTTTCAGGTTACTGTGGTCAGTGTCTCCATTTACCACTTTATGATTTATTTATATTTATTAAAAAATCACTACAGATGTCACAACATCAACAAAAGACACCCATGGTGTACTTGTGGAGCGTGATCCAAGTTACGATGACATGCTTAAGCACATGGTTGGGAGAATCACTACCAAGCCTGGGGGAAAGCCAGAAATGGGGGAAGTAAGTCCTCTGACTTGACATTATTCTCCCGGGCTAAAATACCATAGTTCCTTTGGTGCTTTTATTTTATTCCATAAATCTGTAAACAGCTGAATTTACACAATCATTATATCAAGTTTGAGCTTTCTTTTGTTTGGGGAAAACAAATATAATGAGAGGCTTCTGTGTGCAGGCTTCCATTGTAGAGCAATACAAGAGGCCTCTTCCAAAGGTCAGAACATCCGAATCCGAACCTGGGCAAGGTGGGAACAGACAGCTACCTCCAGGAACTCTGCATGTCGGGCACATACAGGAAATCATTCAGCTGTACCAAGGAAAGTCCGGTAGCCACCATGGCTCAATGAGCGTGGACGAGATCGCCTCGAGGTTCAGAGTTGAAGCCTCCGTGGTGCAAGGAATTGTGCAGTTTGTCTCGCTGCCGCAGGACGAAAGCGCCGGAAAGAAAGACGAGAACCGGGAGCCTTGAGTGATCTTGCAGGCTGTCTGATATAGCGCTGTCGCTCATGTTTCTGAATGAGTTGCGAAAGAGGACAACTGGAAAGACGAGTTTCTTAGTCTTTTCATAGGTTTCTTTGTTGTTGTTGTTGTTGCTGCTGAGCTGTGGACTGAGGTATGATGGAAATTGTAAACACTGCATGCCCTGTTGTCTAAATAAAGACGCTGGCCGCGTTTTCGATTTCTTGTAGCCTTTTTCGTTGCATCTTCCTAAATACAGATGTTATTTGGCCCACAACTGAAAAGAGCTAATAACATGTATGCCCAGCAAAGCAAATAGGCTGACAAAACAGCATTGATGCAGACTCATCTTAGCGATTTCTGTTCGCAAGCAATATTTGGAGCTTATTTTGGCAGTAGAAACATTCTGATGTAGATCACTGATGCACACTGAATCTGAAGTCTGAATTCTGAAGCAAAGACTCCTCACCACCAGATGCGGAGGTCGGAAGCTTCATTCAGTAACAGTCGCTTCGATCCCGACCGTTACTCGAAGCACGAATCGCGAGGCGCGCCGCTGCATTTGCCATCGATCGCCCATTTCACGGCCGGGTCGCCGGAGGGAGTGGGCAAAGCGGCGGACGACGAGCGACTCTCTTCCGCGCCACCGTCTTCTCCCCGCCAGATCTCGATCCTTCTAGAAGCTTCCCACGCCGCCCGGCCTCGTCCAGATCTCGAGCCTTCTGGTGCGTCCTCCAGATCCCGAGACCGCGGCGGCCGGGAGTGGGAGGACGCCAGCGGGCGATCTACGGGCGCTCGTGATCGATCGCCGCACCCGCTCTTCGAATACCTGCTGCCCCTTCGTGGGATGCCGGTGAGTTTCCTGCGAGAGTAGTAAATTATTAGTACATGCCTGTGATCGCTGTGCCTGGCTGCGTGCTAGCTGGCTCGTGATCTCAATTCCCAAGTTCCGGCTCCGTCGTGTCTCAGGAGCTTAATGATGCGTTCGACTGGAGAAAAACATCTCTCGGAATCATTAGCTGCGTCGCATCGCACTATTAGATGTATTTCAGACTTGCGCCGAATCATGTAGCCAACCAAAATGCATCCACTCCACATATGTTACTTCAGCCTGTGGTTGGCTGGCTTCATACAGGGGCGAAATATGCAGCCAACCAAAATGTATCCCCGAACAGGTTGTTGCAGTTTGCTGATTATCAGATTTGCGCGGCTCCGAGAGCCGGACAGGTTCCGGCATCGCGACGCATGCTTTTCAGGGATGTGCTGACGTTTAGGGGCATTAGATTATATAATCACGACTGATTTGTAATGCTTATCAGTTTTTTTCTTCCTGATCTCGCTAGAGTATAAAAGAGCCGACGCCTTCTGAATCCGAAGATCGGAAAGCAGTCGTGGTGGAGAATTTGAAGATGGTTGATATCCAGGACAAGGAAGTTACCATGGAAGGAATCTGCTCTGTAGCCGAGTATGATCAGTGGACGCCTCTCTCCGTCTCCGGACAGCCTCCGAAACCTCGATACAAGGTCTTTACTTGTATTTATTTGTTGAGTTGCCTTCTGATTTCGCGCTGGACTGTTTTATCTTGTTGGTTCTGACATGCTGGCTGCGATTATGTTCTGCAGCATGGAGCTGCTATAGTTCAGGAAAAGATGTATGTCTTTGGTGGAAACCACAATGGTCGTTACCTTGGCGACGTTCAGGTAAACTAGTCATCATGATACTCAATAGGCTGTGCCTTCAGATATTCTACCTGTTTTCTTGGCTATTGAATTCCAGTGAAGATTTTTTTCTGTCCACTTCTATTGAGGCATAGATTCCTTAACTAGTTACCTCAGGGACCAACCTCTGATCCTATAACTCTGACAATGGCACATATCATAACAATGGAATCCTTCTTTGACTGAAGGTTCTGGATTTCAAAAGTTTGTCCTGGTCAAAGCTGGAAGCTCAAATTCAAGCAGGACCTTCAGAATCAGCTGAAGCAGTTTTAGTTGCTCCATGTGCTGGTCATTCACTGGTAATCATCGAACACTCTTTGCAGTTTGTTGTGAGCAAATGATATACTAGTATGTTTCAATGGTTGTGAGTTATAACTTTACCAGATTGTATCTGCTTTATAATTCATGTAGATTCCGTACGGAAACAAGATTTTGTCACTGGCAGGATACACCAAGGAACCGACAGAAAGTCTCAACGGTTAGCCTAATGCATCGCTCATTCTTTTCTGCTCCTATCGTATTGTGCCGGAGCTCATTTTTTATTCGATGTATTTGTACCAGTAAAGGAGTTTGATACGCAAACCTGCACTTGGTCAACCATACGTACTTATGGGAGGTCACCGGTATGTATGTTTAATTTTTATTTTTATTTTTCAAAAGGGTTGCAACTTGCAAGCTTACACCTCTATTTCCTGGAAGTTCCTTGTCTTTTTGGTCAATATATATCTCATGATACTCCACTCTTTTTTAGACCTCACGTGGTGGTCAATCGGTGACTCGTGTAGGGGACACTTTAGTTGTGTTTGGAGGTGAAGGTCATGGGAGGTCACTTCTGAATGACCTGCACATTCTTGATCTCGAGACCATGACTTGGGATGAATTTGAGAGCATGTAAGTTCTGTGCATTTGCTTGGATTGATAAAATAAAAAATGAGTCTGGTTTGTTAAAATTGCCGAAACGTTCTGTGGATTTGATTTGGATGATCTAACCGCTTTTGCTACAATTGCACAAACGGCATTAAAAGCTCTTTCATGGGAAAATTTTGATTTTTGTTATCTCCATTAGGCGGGGATCCTCACATTTGTTTGGGAGACATATAGTTCGAAGTTATGTGAAATGGCTACAGCAGTTAATGAATTATCCCGCTCTGATTTGAGGTGCAGGTTTAATATTTGACTATTCAAAATTATTTTGTTGCAGAGGCGCCCCTCCTTCTCCGAGGTCAGAGCATGCTGCTGCATGCTATGCAGACCGATATCTCTTTATATTTGGTGGGGGGTCTCATTCGACATGTTTCAGTGATCTATATCTTCTTGACATGGAGACAGTGAGACTTCTCTCCAGAGCTGTTATTTTTGCATTGGGAATTTCAAATCAATAACCTGACTGTTAATTGCAGATGGAATGGTCAAGACCAGAGCAGCATGGTATAACTCCAGAACCAAGAGCGGGGCATGCAGGTGTAACTTTTGGGGATTACTGGTTTATTACTGGTGGTGGTAATAGTAAGAAAGGTAAGATTGAAATATTATGATTTCTTACATTGCGCTCGTTCATTTCATCTGTTTGGTAACCCAATGAACATAGCTCCCTATTCATCTGTAATCGGTTATTCCACTTTGCTTTCTAAAACCCAGCTCTGGAACTGTTATCACTCACATGTGGCTAATGCATTGCAGGTGTTCCAGAAACACTTGTGCTAAACATGAATACTTTAGAATGGTCGGTGGTAACTAGTCTTGGAGGCCGTGCGCCCCCTACAAGTGAGGTGAGGTTAGCTCTTTTCTTTCTCTTGCAACTTGTGAGTGCAATGGGAACCTTCATTGTTTTGCATAAAATCATGTATGTTACGCACAGTTACTTGGAAATTACTTAACTTTAGATAATGAAGAAAGTGTCATTTTCTTCTGTAAGTCCAAGTTGCTTAGTTCAGCTAGGTTCACAAAAACATTGCAATATGAGCTCTCAGGATCTGATGATAGTGAAGTTGACATGGTTGTACTACTAAATGTAGTTATAATCTCGATTAATTGTGACTCTATGATGTTATGCACCCAAGCTCTCACTGATCTTCATAGCCTCCTTTACCACAGGGCTCGAGTTTAGTACTTCACACAATTAATGGGGAAGATTTTTTGTTGTCATTTGGAGGATACAGTGGACGTTACAGCAATGAGGCATGTTTCTCCATCATCAGTTTACTTTTCTGATGCTTATCTTTATATATTAGCTGATTATTATTATTTTGTCTAGGTTTATGCTCTGAAGACAAGTTTCAGACCAAGTGTGTCATCAAATGGCATGACCCCGTTATCAGCAGAAGCAAATTCTAGCAGGGGCCCCATATTTGAAATTGAACAACTTCAAGATAAAAAGGTAATATCTCAATCGCATGGTTTCTTGATGGAACCACGGTTAACGTGTTCTCTCTATGTCATTTTCAGAATAACAAGGGAGGAGATATCAGCAGAACCTTGGTGCAAGCTGTTAAGCATGAGAAGAACCAGCTAGAAGAAAAACTTGAACTGGAAAAGATTCAGAGCTTCCACCTGAAGAATGAACTAGCTGGTGTGGAGAACAAAAATGTGGAGCTTACTAAGGTAAGCTATACCACACTCACTAAATTTTTGTAGGGAATCTATTTGTAAATTTATCACTCTACTGTCCATTTCTCTGTAGTCCAAAAATATATAAAATGATCTCCATGTAGAAATTTACTCAGAGATCTTTTCTGCGATTTATTGTTTAAATATTTAAGGCTCCACGCTTCAGAAAATTAAACTCATATTACTATGACATATGCCGTCATCGTAGCAGCAACATTTTGCATATGTTTATTCTTGAATCGGAGTCTCAAAGGTCGCCTTAGTGTATCAAATCAGTGGAAAACAGATACAAAATACAAGAGAACTATAACAGGGTGAAAATGAAATAGCATCAATTGTGTATGTTAGGATGCTTTCTTGTTTGCAAGAAAAAATTCCGTGATCAAGTTTATGTGCTGTTTGCTATGCAGGAACTCAACTCAGTTCGCGATCAACTTCTGGACGAAACAGCGAGGGCTTCCAAGCTCGAGGTAGGAAACAAATTTTTCGTGAAGGAACCATGCTATATGATTTGATGAACTGGTGGCATAAGAATATAGGATACTCCTTTTCACGTTATATTTTGGAGATGGAAATGGTGATGATATGTTATCCCTTTGCCGAATTGGCAGAATGAAGTTTCAGAGATTCAACAACGGCTGCAGAAGATGGCAGCTCTTGAAAAGGAGTTCGAATTTCTTCAAAGTGAAAGGCGCAGCGGGTCTGACAACAACAAGCCCGGTGGTGTGGGCTTCCGGAGGTGGTATGGAGACGAGCGTTGAAGCAGGGACTCTGTAGGGTGGCATTCTTTCTTTTTTGGTCCTCTGATCATAATTCTTTTTGGAGGCTTGAAATTCTTTTTGGAACGGACAGAATGGTAGCAGACTATGGGATCAAATGATCTAGTGTACCAAGAACTAGTGAAACTTAATAGTATTATATTACCGGGGCATATTTTAATTCTATTTGCTGGTTTTATTGATGACAAAGAGATTTGCTGGCAGCTTCCTATTATTAGCCTGCTAATCTCTCCATTTCGGTAGAAGTGTTTCGATCATACATATTCCCCAATAAACCAGGAGTTTGTAGCTTGTATTGAGACACAGCCATTGGCAAAAATGGCCAACGTAATTACAAAGAGAAAACATGTACTTAAACTGAAAAACACAGAAAATATGAGCATTTGAAATAATGCTGTGCTTCAACTGAAGTTTGTATATCCCTTCTAATTCCCATAAACAGAACCGTCTTGTGCATGGATAGATCAAGCTTGAAAATAAACATATCATACTGATTTTACAAAATCAAGTGGCCACTATTGAGCAGCCAGGTTCACTTTGACAAAGACAACTAAATCATGAAACATGTGCTGCTTCTGGAACTCTACAAAATCCATAAAGAACAAGAATGATCTTCTCGCCCCCATGCTTAGCCAAACATGTTGGGAAGAGGCCTTCTAGCCATGAACGTATCAACCATCTGCATAAAAAGGACATGGTTAAAATCAAGTGAAGACATATATATGCGGAAGATAATACATAATTCACGCATTTCATTAAGCATGTATCGGTGGTCTATCTGTTCAGTGTTTGTGTCTTCATGGCCGCGTCAACACACTTCCTAATATGTAGGAGTACAACATATAGTAGTCTTGCATACCTCCTCAGTAACTAGAGCTCTAGCTCTTTTGTGCCTTTCAACCATCTCAGATAGAACCTTTATCAGACGCTTTTTCACTTCACCAGTCAGCATCTTTCCTTCCCCGTAATCCTGACATTGACATTGAGTTTCAGAAATTAGCACAGTTTAATTAAGGAAAATAACTGGATGAGATATATCTAGTAGTTTATTATATGCAGCATAACTTGTGATATTACCTTCTTTACTTGCTTGAGTTCACCCTCATCTTCAAGGAAGAAGTTCAGGTACTTAATTGGGACATCCACCTAAATACACCAATGACAGTTCACCAATTGGTTCGTCTTACTTAAGGAGCATATCACATTCCACTAATAGTGCAGGGATAGAGTGTCGGATATTTTAGTGTTAAATACAATATTGTTGGCTATTACAGGACACAATGTTGCACATTGTAGTATTGAATGTAATATTATTGGCTCCAATAATTACAAAACTCAAGTAAAGAGACTGGTCTCTAATTTCATGTTTGATGTAATTGGTACCTTTTCTTCATATACTAAAAATACTTCTCTAATTTACGTTCTCCATCTCAACCAATGTATATCAGAATGGTGCATATAGTACACTATTATATTCTTAGTAAAAAGTGCTCAAAATAACAGGAAATAATGTACCTCGAGGTTAGCTCCAAGCTTTCTATGGAGTTCTACGGAGTCCCGGCCACCCGAGAAGGCATACTTATTCACCTGGAAAAGTGGGGAAGTAAACAGAACAATGAGCCTACAGGCTAAAAGTTTCATGTTTGGCTCAATCTAGCTACCATTTAAGACAAAATAGGTCCAACTGAATACATGCAATTGTTGGACACATTTAGTGAGTACATACCTTTGTCGTTATTTCTTTAACTGTATCTGTCACATATATCGCAGAGTTTGGATCACTAGCTGACATTTTCGTGTTCTCACCCTGTAAAAGAAAATAGGCAAATGTAAAGTAATGAAATCCAAGTTAGTATCATCCATAACAGGAAGTATACATGACACATGGCTCCATAATAGGTTTTGTCTTCTCAAGTTCAAAAACAGCTAGATTGAGAAAATAGCAAGTAACTAGAAGCGATCAAACTGCACCTATCTATAACTAGAACAATCAATCAAGTTCAAAAACAGCTAGTATCATCCATAATAGGAAGTAACAAAATAACTGGAAGTGGTGTTGCACTTTTACGATAGAAAACGACTTACTTAACTTGAGCTAGTTAATGCACGCCTAAGAATGGGTCAAACATAACTTTACAAATTACAATACTTTACAAATGTGGGACATATATTACAATTTACAATACTTTACAAATGTGGGACAATGCAAGCAATTATTTCACCATAAATGCTAAATTGACTGGCATTACATGAAGAATTTCAGATCATCAATGTGCTGACATAAGATCTGTGTTGTGCCTCTATGCATAGACTACTTTTTTGTAGCCATGTTGAACTTCTATGAAGAGTCCTATGTCCAGCGGCCGTGCCAGCCAAAAAGAGTAATAGCCTTGCACAACATAATCGGAACGGTGTAAGATCAAGTAGAAAAGTCTAACTGTCCAAGTTGGATACGTTTGATCTTTTAAATCTAACCAGAGTACAATTCAATTAGCAAAATAGAATTGTAGTTCGCTCAAGAGTTATGTTAATTCAACTTGTGGATCAAGTTAGTTGTTCAACATTTTAGACAAGTAATCATAAACAGAAGTCCAATAAACATCAGAGCCTTATTCCCCATCAGGGACGAGCCCTGCTGCAGGACCAAAGAGGGTTAGTATCCTATCCCTGGTAAATATAATCCTACCCAACTACTTCTGGACTAAAGTCCATACCAAGTGAAGACATTAAGTTCTATAAATCCACTTTCCTCAGAAAATAAGTTTACCTGAAGAGCAGGAAAAAATCTAGATTCAATCAGTGATGGCTTCTGATAACCAATTCTTGGAGCAACGTCACGGGTCATCCTGAAATAAGGATCCTGGAAGAAGGAAAAAATGAATAAAATGAGGAGCTCATGAAAAAATTCGTGAATAATATTAATCAGAGATGCTACGCATACCCATATTTTGCATACAGTGAAAGGACAATATTAACTGAATTTAAGTTCCGGAAAGCACACAAAACTTGCTGAGTGTTAATTCTGATTTAGGTGCTACCAGATATATGATACTTTATAGCCTATAGGCATGCCAGCAAACACAAATATAACAAATTGTGTTGGATATGCTAATTACTCAAAAATATGTTTTTACCTGGTCTATTGCACAAGGTATCAGGCACCTTAGTTGGTCATTGCCAGAAAAGAGGTGGGGAAATGAAGAAGGGAATGATGGAACTGCTTGCACAGGAGGAAAGCTACTCTTTCCAATGTGATCCTCTGGAGTGAATCCAAATATTCCCACAACCTGTTTCCAGAGCAAACTATATTAGCAGAAGATAATGCTTGAACGGAAGCAACTAAGTCCCTTGTGTCAATATATATTTTCTTAATTTAATGGCTCTCACTTTATTATACGTCACACATCTGGCAACTTTAGCCATGTTTTCGTAAAAGGCACTGCCAAAAAGAAAAGAGGATTATTAACTTAACTAAGCTAAGATTTACAAGGTGGAAGATCAATCGAGCCAAGATTTAAGAAGGTAACCTTACCCGCCAACAAAATTAAAATCAGAGAATATGAACGTCCTATCAATATCAAATCCGCACGCTATAATGTCTTTTGCATTTTCACGAGCAAGCCTTTTACTTTCCTCAACAGTCAAATTTTTCCAAAAGAACTTCTCATCATCAGTTAGCTGTATTACAAGAGGAACCTTGAAAGCGTCCTGCAAATATCTGAAGAAAGATCCTTATGGTTAATCAGCATTGTCATTTGTCAATGCAACTTATTCCATTATTCTGTTGATACATGATTCAACACATAACCATTACAAAGACCAAGGATTTTGGCTCCAAATCGAGGAACATAAATTTCACTAGTCCGCCACAGCTTCCGCTGCAGCAGCAACGCCCAAGTAAACAACAAGAGTGAATCAATGGAAGTATCCTTACTTGGTGAACATAAAGGGGACGAGGTGGCCGAGGTGCAGCGCCTCCGACGATGGCCCCCTCCCGGTGTAGAGGTAGAATTTCTCGCCCTTCTCGTATAGGTCCAGTATCTCGTTGAAATCCCTAAACCACACACACACACAGAAGATAATAATCAGTAAGCGACTCCACCTCCTAACCCCGCCTGAAAAAAAAGAGAGTAAAAAGTAGGGTTTCTGTCACGGCACCGGTGGGCGAAGAAGAGGCCGCGGCGGAGGAATCGGTGCGGAGGACGGCCGGTGAGGCGCTCGACGCGTTTGATGATCGCGTCGTCCAGGCGCTGGCAGCCGAACTGGTCGACCAGCTTGTTGTAGTCGATGCCGCCCTTCCCCGCCGACACCTCCCACGGGTTCACCACCTGCTCCTGCTCCTCCACCCCCTCATCCTTCTTCTCCGCCTCCGGCGCCGCCGAGGCCATCTCTAGATCTCCTTCTCTGCCCGCTCGTCGCCGGAGATGGGAGGCGGCGGCGCGGCTCGTGCGGAGGGGCTGAGCTAAACCTTGGATTTGCTTCTGCTCGTCGTGGTGGGTGGGCCCGGGCTTTCAGAGGCGACCGTTTACGTAAACTTGAATCGTTTACGTATTTTCGTGGAATACGTATTACGTCGCATCAACGTGCTGGTAAGTAGTTGGCTAGCGATTTGTAACCCCATCCTTAAATCTTCTCCGATCCAGGCGAGAAGGATCGAGCTCGCCATGGCGCCGCCGCCGCCCACCGCCGCCGTGGCCGCCGTCCGTTGCCACCCGCACATCCTCCGCCCCGCGTCTTCGTCGCCGCAGCTCCCCTTCGCCTCCCGGTGGCGGCCTCCACCAGGGCGCTCCGCGTCCCGCCGCCGCGCTTCTCGCTCTCCCCCGTCCCCAAGAGCATCTCCTCCCCGTCGTCCTCCCACGTCCCCGTCCGCTCCCTCTTCACCGGGATCGTCGAGGAGGTCGGCCGCGTGCGCCGCATCGGCCCGCCGTCCACGCCCCCGGGCGGCGGCGGTGGTGGTGGCGGAGACGCTCCCGGCGTCGACCTCATCGTCGAGACCAAGGACCTCCTCGCCGGGACGCAGCTGGGGGACAGCGTCGCCGTGGACGGGACGTGCCTCACCGTGGCGGCCATCGACGCCGCGGCCTCCACGCTCACCTTCGGCGTCGCGCCGGAGACCCTCCGGTGCACGTCCCTCGGCAAGCGCGCCGCGGGCGACGACGTCAACCTCGAGCGCGCGCTCACGCCGGCGTCCCGCATGGGCGGCCACTTCGTCCAGGGCCACGTCGACGGCACCGGCGAGATCGCCGCGTTCCGGCCCGAGGGCGACTCTGTCTGGGTCACCGTAAGGGCGCCGCCGGAGATCCTGCGCCTGCTGGTGCCCAAGGGGTTTGTCGCCGTCGACGGGACCAGCCTCACCGTCGTCAATGTGAACGAGGAGGAGGGGTGGTTCGACTTCATGCTTGTGCGCTACACGCAGGACAATGTTGTGCTGCCGAAGAAGAAGGTCGGGGATAAGGTGAACCTTGAGGCTGATATACTGGGAAAGTATGTGGTGAAGCTACTTGCCGGGAGAATGGAGGCGACGTCCAAGGCAGATTCTTGAGCTCTTCTTTTCGGCTGATGAACTCGTCCCTCTGTTGGATTACTCCGATGTATTCTTGTGTTTCTGATCAATAAAACTACATTTTGCGCAAGTGCAGTAGACCTTTTTTTCGTACAGGGGCAGAAGTGAATTAGAGTTTTTTCATACAGGGGGAGGGGTATATAGTTTGAACCCCTCTTTCCATGTAACAGAGTATCAGTGTGCATGAGACTTGCGTGGTAGTTCATCCCATGGGGCCACCGTTTCCAGGATTTCAATGAAAATTAGTGCTTGTTCAAAAGTTTATGTTTGATCACTGCTTAGCCTATATTGTTGGAGGCTAGTAGTGCATGATTAGCATGGCTCTTGGTTACTCTTTTGTGAAGATGTATGTTTGCCTAAGAAGGCTACATTCGATCTGTAATTCTCACACGATTTTGTTCTGCCATGGCGATAATTCAAAGTGTCCATACAATCAAACTTTGAATATAAATTATTTTCTTATTTCTGTATGGATTTATCTTTTAAAATTTATGATTTGTAAGACAAATATAGAATTAGATTATAGTGCCAGGCTTGCATTCATAGAATTGGTCTTTGTGTGCTTAACAGGTCTGGATATTGGTAATGCAATAACACTTCTTATTCTAGGAATTTGGAGAACGGAACTCTGAGATGAGTTGATTGAGTTGCCTCACTTACCCTTTTTTCTGTGGCGAACAAGATGAAAAATTGGCCAAAATTTCGAATGTGTGTTTTGTTCCTACTATTGTAAGTTTTTTGCTAACAAAATGTAAAGGGAGCAAATTTAGGGACTGTAAGTAGATGGACTGTGTATGTGCTCACCTGAGCAAAACTATGTATGTTTCCTCCTTTACTTCTGAACTATAGGAACAGTCATGTTCTCTGCTAACAAAATGTAGAGGTAGCAATGCTAAGGTATAGTTAGTACATGATCATATCTATATAACAACTAGTACTACAAGTTATACAGCTAGCTCCCCGTAGTTCTGTAAGAGCAACATGATGCATTTCTGTATCTCTCTCGCTCTCGCTCATTGCAATTGACCGTAATCTCCGAGTTGCTTGTGTTGTGCAGAGAGGAACCGAAGGCTGGTGAAGTTTCATAGTGCACGGTGCCGACTTGGTCTGGAGCCCTGCAAGCGAGATAAAGGGGGAATTCCCCAGGATTTGCCAAAGGAGACTTGTTAAACCACATGCGCCTTTTGTAATGACGAGACACAGACCGCACACTTGAGCAGCAGCGGCAATGGTGGCTGCTGACTGCATGTTGTGTGCCTCTGCACTCCTAAATCGATTAGTTGAAGCACCTGATCAATGCACAGACGTACAGTGTTTGCTACACTTGTTTATTGGCTTCTTTCTGAGAAACATTTTTTTAGCGGGGCCTTTGCGTTTTATTTCAAAGGTAGAGTGTTTTACGGTCCTCCAAAGAGGCGAAGTTATTATTAGAGTGTTTTATTTCTGAGAAACACATATTTGGTATTACAGTCAAGGAGAGCAATACTTGATCCTTCGATAAAAAAAAGGAGAACAATAAATGATATTATATACACACGGGCAACAAATGTACAATGTTTGTAAGTACTTGCTCGGTTGTTCCCAATTTGTAGTTGGTCAGACTAAGGTGCTAAGGCTGGAACACGTTCGTTTAAAATGTACAAACCCAAATAGCTCCAACAAGCGCATCTGGTGTAGTGGTATCATAGTACCCTCCCACGGTACTGACCAGTGTTCGATTCCCTGGATGCGCATAACATTTCTTTTTTGCCCTATCCTTCTTACTTGTTTGTTTGAATAATAACCTTTTTGCTAAGCAAATATATTGCGTTGTATAATTATTTCATAGTTTGTAAAGAAACATCCACACGAATAGGAATCTCAGAGTCCTATAAAATTCTTATGGAATGGGCTTACATAGGAACTTTGTAGGAGAACTAACATGAAGTCTCGCCTCATCTTTTCATCTCTTCGTGTCTACAACTTTTACGTTTTTCCTGTACTGCATCCAAATGACACTTTTAAAGAAATTCTGTGAGTTTTGTTTCCATATGTATTCAGGGTACATGACATATCAATTCTGCACTTTTTTTTTCTTTTTTTCTACGTTTCCTAAGGAATATACAGTGATTATAAAAAAGACACACACACACCAATTCAGAATTACGAGCATGTCGTTCCTAGATGAGTGTCAAACGATCTTGCCAGGTTCAGTTCAATGCGTGTTTCACACTTTTCACGGGAAAGCAAACAAGGCGGCACATGTTACAGTTAGATCTATAGAAACTAGTGAAGCTAACTAATGTTTGATTCGATGACTCACTTATGTTCCTCGTCCCACAACTCATGTGTTGAATATCTAAACATCGTTTCTTAATAATAGAGGTGCAAGTTTGTTTTTGAAAAAAAGGGAATATACATAGAAGAACAACAAGATCTTGCAAAAAGTTGATGTTTACTTTGATGACAATATGTGTTTTTATACTTATGTCAAAATAATTGATGTTGGAAGGGGAAGAGACATAGTCATCATTACCGTAGTTACAAGCATGACAGGGGCCACTGTCCCCCCCCCCCCCCCCCCCCCCCCCCCCCCCCCCCCCCCCCCCCCCCAACACCCACACACACTTTGAAAAAACAATGAGCAACTTTGTGTGTGTGGGGGAACTTAGATGGAACGAAGTAGAGTCTTATGCGCCCCCATCATTGTCGGCAAGCTGGGCCACTGATAGTCAGCTGCACTGTAATGCTGAGAATAATCTAGAGTAATCTGTCTCTGGCAGAATCCATTGTGTGGCTCTATTTTTTTGCTTCTGAGAAGTCTCCAACATAAATCAAATGTCTCAGAGCTATAGTTAAACTTCATTGATCATATGCATGCTTGATCATTTATTTCAACTTGGTAAAATTGTTCTGCTTATGCCTAAAAATTGAAGGAAAAAACACCGAAATTACACCCCAAAAGAACCTAGAGATGCCCTCCGTTCATGTTGGCCCGTCAAAAATGTCGATGTTCCTCTAGTAGGATCTTGAAACAAGGCCTCTGGACAGTTGGTGTATCTGTATGGCAGGTAATGTGTGTTTCTAGAAATTATTAGATCATATCAAGACCAATGAAAATGTCTTGTTTTTGGACTTTACACAAGACTCGACATCTGCTTTTGTGTGGAAACCCACACGGTAATTACATGAGTTAGGGTTTATTTTCTATATGAATGACATAACTATATTAATAATAGTTAAAGTAAATTCCATCTTTTGCCCCTTAGTATAACTTTTTTTAACGCTAATTACCCCCATTTAACGGCGGGCCCCTAGATGGCCACGCGCTGGCTGCCTTTTTTTTGTCTCCATGCATGACTCTCCTTCTTAAAATGGAATGGATGCCCATCCTGGATCCTGGATGGGTAGATATAAAAGGAGTGGACATGATCGTTTATCGCAAAGAGAGAGGTTACGGAACATGCTGCATACACGATCATGTGAGATTGGATATATCTCACAAGTACACAATAAAGGGGCGTGCCACTCACTCAGCCGCGAATGCTTATTCGACTTTGACAATACGAGATAGCGGCTAGTGGACAGACAATGCTTCATCTACACGCGAAAAAAAAATGGACGAACGTATTGCTATGTGAGAGAGAGAGGGTTGGAATCTAGCTGCATTGTTTTTTTTTTTTTTGCTTCTGTGATTTTGTTTACATAAGTGTGTTAGTAAATAATATCTATGCTGTTAGGTAAAGAGATCTTCTTCCTTAAAGATTGGGCCATAGTCAGTAGTAGCGGAGCTACATGCATATTAGGGGGCCACTGCCCCCCCCCCCCCCCCAAGACTTTGAAAAAATCAATGAAGGTTTTTTTTGTTGGGGGGGGGGGGGGCGTAGATGCAACAAAGTAGAGTCCCGCCCCTCCCCGGATATTTACATTTTGTGTTTTTTCCCCCTCATCCATTGCCGGCAAGCCCCGCCAATGATAGCCATCTCAATATTCGCGAGAGTCCGACATGGAGCCACAAGACGGGTGGATATAACGTATCATCACACCCTAACCATCTAGACATTGCCCTCGGTTCTTCACGAAGATTGGACCTAATAATGCCTGATGTTGGGTAAAAGTAGATAGTAGTCGACGTAACTCCACGAGGCATGTGATATGTCACCACACACTTCAACTTTTTGGGAGGACACACCTTGACGGTTTATGATTTCGAGTCAAATCATCATAATCTAAATAGAAGCTCAAATGGATTCACAAATAACATCGAGGCGTGTTAGCGCCCTGTGCATATGCATCGATCATTTATTTAAAACATGCTTGCCCATTTTGTTTGGGCCTCCAGTCTAATGATTTTATTCAACAACCGCATATATTGGCAAGAATTTATAGAACCTATCGTCTAGGATCATAACAATTAAAAATTGCTCATGCTACTCAGTCTATCTAGAGCCTTGAGCATTATGCAAAGACATGAATAGGAGTAACCCATTACCTTTCAGGTGGAATTGCCACAACATGTGCATTTTCTTAGCGAGAATTATTGCAGTAGGATATTAGTTAGGAGGATTTGGAAGATTATGAAATTAAGATTTCCCAGGTTTTAACCTATTTCTAAATGTAGAAAAAAGTACTCACTCCGTTCGCAAAAGGATGTCTCAACCAACTCCAAATTTGGATGTATCTAGACATAATTTAGTGTGTAGATACATCTAAATTTGAATTTGGTTGAGACATCCTTATGAACGGAGGGAGTAGATGAACATCCTACGTGTTCACAACATTTTCTTGGACACATTCATAGAATGTGAACAAGACGGTTATGCTTTGACGTTTCGAATATTTACTACACAAACCCACAAATTTATCCGAGAGAGGAAGACTGCAAATTTTCCATTCCGATCGCCCACCTCAATTTGTTTTTTGAAACTATCATCGACCTCAGAGCATCTCCAGTCTGGGCGCCCAAAGGCCTTCCGGACATGCCATTTGGGCGATGTCCGGAAGGCCTGGCGCAGTTGGGCGCCATGGATCCCCACTCACACCGCCCAAACTAAAAAAATTAATTTCAAAAAACGGCGAATTTCATTCAAATTTTAGAAAAAAAATACAAATTTGAACGAAATTTAAAAAACTAAACCTAAATCTACTGGTAGCGGCGGTTGAAGGCCCAGTAGGGGTCCTCTCCTCCTTCTTCACGCCGCTGGTTCCTGCGACGCCGTCGCCCTCCTTCTTGACGCGTCTAGGGCCAAGGGCATCGGGGTGAGGTCGACGAACGGCACGCCATTTTCAATGGCGTGCTGCTCCGCCGACCAGGCGCAGGAAGCCGCGTCATCCATGGGCGGCACACCATTCATGGAGCCGCCTGCGCTATCCGTAGGAGCGCGTCGTCGTCCTCGGCCGCCTGCGCTGCCAGGAGCTCGGCATAGAGCGTCTGCGCCGCCTGGGACGTCCCCGGCTCCGCCTTCACCTTCATGGGCTCCGGCTTCGGCGTGAGCAGTCGGGGGAAGGAGGAGGAGGAGCGCGACGAGGACGCCCGCGATGATGACGCCGTCGAGCGTGAGGAGGAGGGCGACGCACGCTGCGGCGCCCACACGTTTGCTGCTGGCGGCGCCGGTGGAGGAGGAGCGTAGTACGCCGGCTCGGGCCACTCCAGCAGAGAGCCGCCGGAGGCGATGTGTTCCATTACGTTCTGGAGTGTGCGGTGAGGCACGCTTCAGAACGCCTCGCACCCGGCGACGTTCTTGTCCCTGGGCACCGGGCCAGCGCCCTCCCACCGGTTCATCTCCTCGTCGTAGAGGCGCCAGAACGCCTCCTCGTAGCGGGGGGCGCTGCCCGGGTCCTCCGGGTTTCAGCTCGGGTCATCGCGCTCCTCCGGCGTCAGTTCGCGCCAATAGTGGGTGACCTGCGCGGCGGGGAAGTCGCGGTTGGCACGCGTAAGCGGCTTCGCCACCGGGATGTCGCGAACGCTTATGCCAAACCGCGAGCCGACGCGCATGTCGGGCGGCACGGGTACCCGTTCTCTGCGAGCGCCTCCGACTGCGCCCCCGTGCATCGCCAGTTCCCGACCATATCTCTCTCTTTGCGCGGCGACGGTGTTTGCGGTGGGCAGAGAAGGGGGCAGAGGGAGAGAGGAGAGCGGTGACGGCTGGTGCGGCGAGTAGCGCGGGGCGTCGCCTTTTATTGCCGCCGGAGAGCGGTGGCATTTACGCCGCCTGCCTCGAAAAGGCGCGTCGTGCATTCACTCCGGCGAGCAGTCGAGGCGACGGCTCACTGGCGTCTGCGCCGAGCAGTGAAACCGAGGCATCATCCACGCGTCACACGCCTTTGACGACGACCGCCGCCTCGTGTCTCACTGCCAGGCGTGGCCCGCGCATCGGGGGCGGCCGTTTCGTAGTGTCCGGGGCCGCCCCAAGCCTCTCCCCAAGTTGAGGGCGTGGGCTGGGCGTGCCGGACACAAAACTGGACCGTGCCGGACCGAAAACAAATTTAGGCGGCGTGAATGGGGGCAAAAAAAACTGTACGGCGCAACGGCCGTTTGGGCGCCCCGAGTGGAGATGCCCTCAATCCACGTTCACCATTTTGCACAAACCCCGCAAAGAACAGAGGGTTGGCGCTCCCATCGGCGCCGTCCATCGTAAGACGGAGGGTTCGCGCTCATCTTCTCCCCAGCAAACGGTTCTGATCCAGAGCACACCGCCGGTACAGTACCCAGAAATTCAGATCCGACCCAGCGAGTCAGCGACGCCGCCGATCGATGGCGGCCTGGGGCCGTTCGTGGCCGCTGCTCTTCGTCGCCGTCCTCGCCGCCCACTCGCTGGCCATCTACCTCTTCACGCGCGGCTTCCTCCTCACCCGCACCGAGCTCGACCTCCACAGCCACCGCGACGACCGCACCGGCGTCTCCCCCGGGTGCTCCTCCTGGCCCCCGCCCGCCGTCGACCGCCTCGTCATCGTCGTCCTCGACGCGCTCAGGTACCTCCCCGCCTCGCCTCGCCAGGCCGTCCCGGTTCCCACGTCTGAATTTCTAAGCGATTTCTCCGCCATCTCTTGCAGGTTTGATTTCGTGGCTCCGAGTTCGTTCTTCGAAGGTGGGTTGGCGTTACCTACTTTGACGCCCTGTAAAAATGCGAGAGCACAGTGAGCTGGTAATAATGAGTTAATAAACCCGAGATTTTGCTGCAGAGAAGCAGCCATGGATGGACAAGCTGCAGGTCCTGCAGAAGCTGGCAGCTGACGAGAAGAAGTCTGCTAGGATCTTCAAAGCCCTCGCTGATCCACCCACCACCAGCCTTCAACGTCTTAAGGTGATGAGCATGTTTGGTGACGCTACGCCAAAAAAACTGTTATCTCAATGCATTACAAAATTGGTGTGTATTAAGTGGATAGTGGTCTCACCATTATTGCCGCAAAACCCAATGCTCAGGCTCTCACAACGGGTGGTCTCCCTACCTTTATCGATGTCGGCAATAGCTTTGGAGCCCAGCAATAGTAGAAGACAATATAATGCATCAGGTTCCTTGCACCTTACATTCAACTTCAGTAATATAAATATATAATGTAGCTCCAACTGGATAAGTTAACAATGACAATGTGTGTTTCCTTTTGTTTAACTGCGCACGATCAGCTGGCCAAAAACGGAAAGAGGGTGGTCATGATGGGAGATGATACATGGACACAGTTATACCCGGAGCACTTCAACAAGTCATTTCCGTACCCTTCTTTTAATGTCAAAGATCTTGACACAGTATGTTATCTCTTCAGTACCATTTTGTCCTTGTTGTCTGCCTGTCCATTTACTTGCCATGGAATTACTCATCAAATTGTATGTATCAGGTGGACAATGGCGTTATTGAGCACTTGCTTCCGTCATTGCATGAAAATGATTGGGACGTTCTTATCGCACATTTCCTTGGTGTGGTAAGTTGTTATGTCTTCACTTTGGCACATTTGATCCTTTTCCTTCTGGAACTAGAAGCACATGAGATCAACTTTCTTTAGGACCATGCAGGGCATATATTCGGTGTTGAATCTACCCCAATGATCCAGAAGTTGGAGCAATACAATCAAATCCTAGAGGTCAGTTGCCTCACTCAAAGTATATGATCTGTTTTTTGAGCTATTTTTTCACTCAATTTACTCCTGTAGGATGTAATTGAAACGTTGAAAAGTCTATCAACACCTGGTGGTCCCCATGAAAATACTTTGCTCCTTGTAATGGGTGATCATGGCCAAACCCTAAATGGTGACCATGGAGGAGGAACTGCTGAAGAGGTGATTTGTCTCGTTCTTTGCTGTTGTGCAAATACAGGACTATCTGAACTAATGTAGTTCCATTGCAGGTTGAAACATCACTGTTTGCATGGAGTCCAAAGACACCACCTGACGCTGTTTTATCTGTTCTTGGTGAAACTTCATGCAATTTTGATCTGGTACATTTCATTATAATGATAATTGAGTGACCTCATCTGGTACTCATTATCCTATTAGTTTTTAATTACAGCTGGCATCCTCCTTCGCCATTTTATCACCTGAATTTAGTTTCTATAAAAAATATATAAAATCACACATAGGCAGGTACATCTACTAGACTACTACCATATTTAGTTCTTTTACTGTTCCATTTTGGATTTGAAATATGACATTTTGTGAGAAATTAAGTATTCATACTGTCTTTAACTAACTGGGTTATGTATGGGTATGAAGTAGTATTACCTGAAGCATGCTCATAGTCAAAGCCCTGTAGCGCGGTGGGGTAGTTACAATTTGTATAGAGACTTATCTATCTCACAGGCTTGTACAGTTGATGTAATTTATGTAGGACAAAGACAATGCTAGGGATGTTCATATTTAGTTCATCGCCTTTTTTTTTGGTTTTTTGCAATTTATTTTGTAACAGTCAGCTTCTATCTATGCATTTAGCAATGTGAATACTAATAAGGTTGACTTATTTCCCTTTCTGCTGGTGGTTTACCATTCTAGCATGGGAATGAAGTGTGCGTCAGCACTATGCAGCAGGTCAGTTAGAATTTTGCTGCTCATATGGATGTTCTATTTCATCAAATGGCTTAATTTTTTTTTGTTTCAGCTTGACTTTGCAGTAACTGTATCAGCACTACTTGGTATACCTTTTCCTTTTGGAAGGTATGTAAACTTAACATGGTGCATAATCGATGGCTTCAGTTGTTTGTTACGCTCTGTGCTGAAGTATGTCTGTTTGTTGCCATATCTAGCATTGGACGTGTAAACCCAGAGTTGTATGCTCTGAGTGCTGGGACATGGGATAGTCAAAAGATGGATGTGAAAGCATGTACGCCGCAGAATGACCTAGAAGCATGGAAAAGGAGATATGCTGAAGCCCTTTGTGTAAATAGTTGGCAGGTAGTATGAACAGCATTTCCAGATATGCTGATCTGGTACTACTCCTTTGATCTTAATCTGTCTTTTGTAGGTAAAGAGATATATTGATAAATATTCGGGTAGTTCTATTATTGGATTTTCGGCTGAATACCTGCACTATGTCGAGGACCTATATTCAAAAGCTCAGTCAAACTGGTCAGAGGCTCTGAAGTCTACTTGTCCATCAGAAATAGCTAGGGGAGAAGAATTTAAGGAGACCACAAGTTCTGTTCTGCAGTTGCAAATTGATGCATACTCTAGCTTCTTGGAAAGCTTTGCAAAGCTTGCTCGCTCTGCTTGGACGGAGTTTGATTTATGGTTGATGGGCATTGGTCTTATACTTATGATACTGTCAGTTATCACTCAGGCATACATACTTGTGAAGCTGAACGCTGGATGTCAACCATCAGATCAGAAAAGTGCTAGTTCAAGGGTCATCCTCAAATTATCCTTTGCTTTTACATTGGTCGCGATTCGAGCAGCGAGTTTACTATCCAACAGCTATATATGTGAGCTCATCAGATATACCATTTTCATTGTACATTTTGCACTACTTTGGTTTCTACTGATTCATGAAGTTGTTTCTTGTCATGCAGTGACAGAAGGTAGAGTTGCGAACTTTCTTTTGGCCACAAGTTGCATTGCTGGTGTGTGGCACTCTGCCACGAATGGAAACTTCAGCATAAAGTTAATATTCCTACCTTATTAATCGCTGCTTGAAGTTTCCCATGTTCATTTGGATTCTTCTTTGATGGTTGTATCATTCATCTTCTAACTTTTACTCTTTTAACTGGCAGGAATTTGTTTTTCTTCTTCTAAATATTTTTACACGTTTTGGAATTGAGTTTGGTATGTCAAAACAAATTGTTGGGCAAACGGCCACAAAAGACCACCCAGCTAGCATTATTTGCGACGTGTTCGGTTCCAGTTTTTGCAATGTCTTCATGGCTATATTGCCCATCATATCTCTTTACTTGGTGGCCTACATTGTGTTGAACTTCATCACCTATGCAATTCACCAGAGGTTCTTGAAGTACTTTATTATGTTTGGAACCATCTTGAGCTATGCCTTTATAGCAAATCATTGGGCGTCTGAAAGTGCTTGGTTGTCTCATACTAAAGCTGTTCGAGATATTGGAATAAGATTAGCTCCTCGCTTTGTTTATGCCATTGGAGCTTCGTCACTGGCAGTATCTGTACTTTGCCGATTGTTTGGCCCAGTCGATTGTTTGAAATTGAACAAAAGGATAACTAGCTTATCAGCTGCCATGCTGTGTTCATGGAGCCCGACTATCTTGATCTTGTTGGGGAGGCAAGGTTCTTTTGTGGCGGTAATTTGTATCACTGGAGGTACTTTGTAACTAACTCTATTGTTCAACCAGTGCTTTACTTCTCAGAATTCGGCATGTACTGCTTGAGGCACAACTTGAGTATTTTTCCTTTAATATCCTCATTAGAAGCATAGCGGCTGAAAGTTAAATTAATTATTTGCAGCTTGGTGTATAATGACGTTACAGAAGAAATATCCTGAAGACTCGAAACTTGACATACTGGGAGTTATTTTGCTAACCCTGTATCGGTTACACAATGGAGCCTTCTTGCAGTTTGTCTATTTTATCTGACTGGTCACTGGTATGATCCTTGATTGTTTGATGCGTTTAAACCGTTGTTTTATTTTGTTTCATGTTTCTGTCTTGTAAGGTTTCTTTTTCATGTATTTACTATGTTTACTCGTCTGAGAGATATCTGATAAGTCATCTCCATTTATCCTTACTGTTATATGGGCGTAGGGGCATTAAACTTATTGTTAAGGTGATTTAATTCAATTGTTAGATGGGATGGGTAAAAAATGCATTCTTGCTAAGAAAGAATATGTTTCAGGTGTACCTTTGATGGCCTGCGCTATGGCGCTGCATTCATTGGGTGAGTATAATTATGTTCCAAATAACACAGTTGTGACTGGAATAAAAAAATGTTCCTTGCGTTTTATGTAATTGATGTTGTCGCAATTCCAAATTTCACAGGTTTGATCATTTCCATATCATTCGTCAAGGGTTTCTTCTTTCCATTGATACCTTTGGTGTTTCACACATCCTGCCAGTTCTTAGTCTTCCATTTCTTGCCATCCACGGTTATAATAATCCATCCAAGAAAAGCAAGGAGAAGGATGTCACCGTCAATATTCTAATACAGGTACTGATAAAATTCCTTTGTGCTTTCTGGCAAAAATATAACAACATAATTTCAGTAGGTCAATATTCATTTTTACAGAAAAGGTGCATGTGTAGGAAATTAATGTGGGCAGTCAGTATTTACTGTTAGACACAACAGTGTTGGACTATAAATAATAATCTGGATTTTTGTAATGTTAGCCATAAATACTGAATCATACATTGCTGAACTCCTTTTATTGACCTGGACATCACAATATCACATGTTTCTTTACTTGTTGATCCACATGACATCTAATCATTATGTGTCAAACTCAGGTTCATCTGATGTATGGCCTAATTACAGCTATCACCACTACAATTACAATCATATGTGTCACGATTCAAAGGCGTCACTTGATGGTAAATTTGTGCACCCTGCAATAATTGCCGCTTTTAGTATTGCCGCTTTGGGACGTGACACCACCTATCTTTCAAACATTGCAGGTCTGGGGTTTGTTTGCGCCAAAATATGTATTTGATGCGATTGGGCTTCTCCTAACAGACTCGCTAATTTGTCTCACATCTCTGTACTACAGCTGATAATTTTTCAATGGTCCGCTGGAAAAACCACGTACATCAAACTAGATTAATTCATAGTGCATCCCTGCAACTTCTTTTTTTGGTGTTGGAGGATACGACATTGTTGTTGTATCGAACATCAGAGTGATAGTCAGAGTTCCCAAATGAACCTCAGAGTGAGCTGATCAGCTGTGTGCAGTTTATCTACTTTAATTTTGTTATAACATAGACATGAACGCTAATATCACACCGTCATCGTAATCTTGAGCTGTAACACTTTGAGCTAGATCATTACCCGTTTTTCTTCCGCTTATACCCTTTACTGGAACCATCTGAGAACATGTATGCTGATATTAAGTAGAGAGCTACATTCTGTGAGATCTTGGACTAAAGTGTAAGGACAATATTCTTTGATGACATGTACTCAGATGGACCAAAGTTTTACAGAACATAACTGGCATATTACCGGTACACGTGTTTTTTTAAATGTATTTACCGTTAGACATTTGCTGTCACCAAGTTGCTTTGGATATTTGTACCGGTAATATATGGCCGCTCTGGCGATGTCGGATAGTGCCCATCTAGTCACTACAATGATGCCGTTGCCTGAACCATGAAGCAGAGCCGCCGGTGGTTTTCTCCACTCCACGTTGCTGCTTCCGTTGTTTCCTTCGGCGGTATATAACGTGCTGTGCTGTTAGTGTTTAGGCTGGGTGTGCGTCAAACCCATACAGCTGTGCTGGAATAATGGACTTCAAAGCTCAAACACATGCCTCGCCCTCAACAACCCTGGACACTTGGAGTTGTATAATGTGCTTTCGCCATAGTTTACTCCTTTCTTTCTTTCTTTCTTTCTTTACTTCACCATAGCTAGTGCAGCAAAGCTGTCTTGGAACTAGACACATAGTAAAACGGAAACCAACTATGTTCAGCACATACAGCAAAAACGTGTGAACTGGAACAATGCCACGGTTCTCGAGAACCAGTTTTGGGCACCGATTCAGTTGTAACATATGTGGCGAAGACCACACGATACGATCCTCACACACCAGATCTAAGCATTTGAAAGCACACCAATATCCAACGTTTTCAAAAGTTTGGCACCACTTATCCCATCCTGAATTTGCATGATTGTTGAAGCTGAGGGATGGCAGTTTCAAACATTCACACAATGCAAGAACCACACGAGAATCAGACTCACCCCCAATGATTTAATTTTAGCCGTTGTACTCCAAAGCTAGTACTGTAGATGGATTCCTCAAAAGTAGAGGTCCAATGATCAGATTAGCTAGACCCCCATTGTTTAACTGGTAGATGGATTCACTGGTTTCGAAGGCTTCCCTAACCAGCGGCAGGATTGCTGGACTGCACACTCGGACTGGGGGGCGCGGCGCCCACTGTTTCCTTCCTCCTCTGTACGTCTCCTCTGCCGTCACCAAACCTTACAAAAATCTAGCAGACCAGCAGGATGTTTCCTCTATCTGTATCTAGCACAGATCACAACTGTGTCCTCACCAAATCCTGCTTCAACTCCTGTGTGCATGTCTATATAATACATATCCAGCACGTTCTTGGTTTCTTGGCTCTCGCAGCAACACTCACCATTCTATTCTGCTACAATTGATTTCTGGAGCTTTAGATCAGTGCCTGCTGGTGTTTCTTCCCGACGAGGCACTGCTCACTAGAATCCAGCGGGCATGGCAGCGAACGGCAATGGCGGGCCACCGCCGGAGTACAAGAGCGCGAGCCGGCGGAGCACGCGGTTCAAGGAGGAGAAGGAGTACCTGGAGGTCACGCTCGACGTCAGGGGCGACGGCGACGCGGTGGCCATCCACAGCGTCAAGGACGGCGGCGGCGTCGAGATGTCCGAGGCGGCGCTCCTGCCGCCGACGCCCGGCTCCGGCGGCCTGTCGTCGAGGCTCAAGGCCGAGCTGAGGCGCATCGCGTCCATGACGAAGCCGGCGCCGGCGGTGCCGCAGCAGCAGCAGCGGCCCCGGCTGGACCGGAGCATGACCGGCGCCCGCCAGGCGCTGAGGGGCCTCCAGTTCCTGAACCAGAGCGTGGTCACGCAGGGGAGCTGGCCGGAGGCGGAGAAGCGGTTCGACCGCCTCGCCGTCGACGGGCTCCTCCTCCGGTCACGCTTCGGACAGTGCATCGGTGAGCTACGCTCTGTCTCGCAGCTTGCTCGTTCTTGCATTGCATTCCCCTGAACTCTGAAGCGTCACTGCGTCAGGTTGAGAGAACAAAACAGTCTGAATTTTCTGTCAGTGAGCAGAACACTGCTCTACATGCCTACATGTACTAATTCTTCCCAAATTTTGTGCTGTAGCGATGGTCGGTTCGGAGGAGTTCTCGGCGCAAATGTTCGACGCCCTTGCGCGGAGAAGGGGAATCGTGGCTCAGGTGCTGACCAAGAGTGAGCTCCGGGAGTTCTGGGAACAGCTCTCCGACCCAGGCTTTGATGCCAAGCTCCAGACCTTCTTTGACATGTATGTTCCTCTCATCAGATTCAAATTCAGTCTCGGAGTCCAAATTTGCCTGTACTGTACAATCATGAAATGTGGATCAGGTTTGTTCACATTTGAGTTTTTAATTACGTTTGATGTCATTTGACATGGATACTGCTGAACTTGTTGCAGGGTTGACAAGAATGCAGACGGTCAGATCACCGAAGAGGAGCTCAAAGAGGTCCTCACTCTGACGGCCTCGGCGAACAAGCTCACTAATATCCTCGATCGCGTCGACGAGTACACGGCGTTCATCATGGAAGAGCTCGACCCCGATCAGCTCGGATACATCGAGGTACATTCTTTCACCCTTCATCTTTCAGTGGAATTCACTGGATGTGACGCTGTCAGCAATTCGATGGCACTGACATTGCAACTCCACTCTCTTTTGGAAAACAGATTGCCACGCTGGAGTCGCTGCTGCTGATGCCCCCTTCCCAGGCGCCGACGAGCCTGGTGGCGCACAGCTCCAACATCAGCCAGCTCATCAGCCAGAGGCTGGTGCCGGCGAAGGACGCGAACCCGCTCCGGCGCGGCGGCACGCTACTTCCTGGAGGACAACTGGAAGCGCGTGTGGGTGATGTCGCTGTGGCTGGCCATCAACGCCGGCCTCTTCGCCTGGAAGTTCGCCGCGTACCGGCGCCACCCGACGTTCGACGTCATGGGCTACTGCGTGTGCGTCGCCAAGGGCGGCGCCGAGACCACCAAGTTCAACATGGCGCTCATCCTCCTCCCCGTGTGCCGCAACACCGTCACGTGGCTCCGGTCCCGGACGAGGCTCGGCGCCGCCGTGCCGTTCAACGACAACATCAACTTCCACAAGGTGGTGGCGGGCGGCGTGGCCGTCGGCGTGGCGCTGCACGGGGTGTCGCATCTGACGTGCGACTTCCCGCGCCTGCTCACTGCCAGCGACCTGGCTACGAGCCGATGAAGCGCTACTTCGGGCAGACGAGGATCCCGGACTACTGGTGGTTCGTGATGGGCGTGGAGGGCTTCAGCGGCGTGATCATGGTCGTGCTGATGGCCGTCGCCTACACGCTGGCGCATCCGCGATTCCGCCGGAGCAAGCTCGGCGAGGGGAACCCGCTGAAGAGGCTCAGCGGGTTCAACATGTTCTAGTACTCACACCACCTCTTCGTCGTCGTCTACATCGCGCTCGTCGTCCACGGCGTCTGCCTCTACATCAACCGGACATGGTACAAGCAGACGGTGAGTGTCAGTCAGCGAGCTATGTTTTTCAGTTCATCGCAACGAAAGATTTTGACATGAACTTTCTTTCTTCAGACATGGATGTACCTTGCCATTCCCGTGTTGTTGTACGCCGGCGAGCGCCTTCTTCGGGCGCTGAGGTCGTACGGCTTGACGACGGTGAGGATCGAGAAGGTGGCGGTGTACCCTGGGAACGTGATCGCCATCCACATGAGCAAGCCCCATGGGTTCAGGTACAGAAGCGGGCAGTACATCTACGTCAACTGCGGCGAGGTCTCGCCGTTCGAGTGGTGAGCTTCATTCATCGATCCTCTCCGCATCCGTGCTATACAATGCACCAGAGTTGACACGATCGACGGCATGTTGCAGGCACCCCTTCACTATCACCTCGGCGCCCGGCGACGACTACCTCAGCATGCACATCCGGTGCCGGGGCGACTGGACTTCTAAATTCAGAGCCATCTTCTCGCAGAGCTGCCGACCACCGGCGGAGGGCCAGAGCGGGCTCCTGAGGGCCGACCCCACGACCATGGAGCACAACGCCAAGTAAGTATACGAGCACATGACACGGCCATGTTCATGATTCTGAAATTCTTCTCTGACTTCAGTCATGCGTTCGTTGACAGGACGTTCCCGAGGCTGCTGATCGACGGTCCCTACGGCGCGCCGGCGCAGGACTACCGCAAGTACGACGTGCTCCTCCTCATCGGCCTCGGCATCGGCGCCACGCCGCTCATCAGCATCGTCAAGGACGTGCTGAACAACATCCAGCCCGGCAACGGCAATGGCAACGGCCACGCCAGCGATGGAGCCGCCGACGACTCGCCGTTCATGACGAAGCGGGTGTACTTCTACTGGTGCACGCGGGAGGAAGGCTCCTTCGAGTGGTTCCGCGGCGTGATGGACGAGGTGGCGGAGCGAGACGCCGCCGGCGACGTGGTGGAGCTGCACAACCACTGCACGAGCGTGTACGAGGAAGGGGACGCCCGGTCGGCGATGGTGCTGATGCTGCAGGCGCTCCACCACGCCAAGAGCGGCGTCGACGTCGTGTCCGGGACCCGCGTCCGCACCCACTTCGCGAGGCCCTGCTGGCGAGACGTCTTCAAGCGCGTCGCCTGCGACCACCAGGGGCAGCGCGTGGGCGTGTTCTACTGCGGCGACCAGAAGGTCACGCCGGAGCTCAGGCGCCTGTCGCAGGACTTCTCTCACCGGACCACCACCAAGTTCGTCTTCCACAAGGAAAACTTTTGAGATTAGTTCGATTTCGGTTCTTCGTTTCCTCTCATGTTATATAATTAGCAAGGTTTTGGTAACCAGCTCAAAAAAAATTCCGGAGGGGGCTGATATTTCCGGTAACCGTGGTTATCGGAAAATACCGGCCGGTTACCGGCCAAATATTCCGGCTCGAATTCACGATTTAAACATAAAGACGTAAAAAAAAATTCAAATTCAAATTTTTGGAGCACAAATTTGGTCCAAATTTGACCATTCCGGAATTTTTCTTCCGGTATAGACAAATTCCGGGGGGGGGGGGGGTCCGATAAATCCAGTTACCGGCCGGAATACCGCGACCGGCCGGTAACCAAACCCTGATAATTAGTCAATACATGAATGACTGTCTGGTGTACATATACACAACACATTCAACATTTTGCGGCTAGTACTTGCTAGTACAGGCAATAGCAGACAATAGACATAAATTTCATCATGTTCAGCGTCCGTATTGTCTCGTTTGTTCCAATACATTTCAGCATGTATGTATCGTTTTTTTAAATGTATATTAATTTAAATTTAAAAAACGCTACATTCCACCAATTCAATCAATCAGTTTAATAATTTTACTCCAATGTGAAGTATATTACGCCAATGCTCCGCCTCCTGCCAAGTCTTGGGATGTTTCTTTTTGGTGGAGAGATTGCCTCAAGGCCTTCCGCCATTAAAGCCCCGACCCAATGCAATGTCCTGTCAAAGGGAAGATCCATAGTCATCACTGGGGTAGCTACATGCATGTCAGGGGGCCACTGCCCCCCCCCCCCCCCCCAACACCCCCAACACATACAAACACACTTTGAAGAATTAGCGAAGAACTTTCGGGGGTGGGGGGGGGGGGGGGGGGGGGGGGAGGGGCACTTACATGGAACTAGGTAGAGTCTTTTACGCCCCCATCATTGTCGACAAGCTGCGCCACTGATAGTCATATGAGCCGTATTGTGGAGAGTTCTATATCTGGGAGAATCCATTGTGTGGCTCTAATTTTTTTTGCTTATGGGAAGTCTCCAACATACATCAAATGTCTAGATATTCTTAAATTGCATTGAGCATATGCGGTGCTAGATAATTTTTCCATCTTGGTAAGATTGTTCTGCTTATGCCTAAAAATTTAAGAAAAAACACTGAAATTACACCCAGAAGAACCTAGAGGTGCCCTCCGTTCATGTTGGTCA
Organism: Poa pratensis; assembly: GCA_947311845.1. Taxonomy (NCBI): domain Eukaryota; kingdom Viridiplantae; phylum Streptophyta; class Magnoliopsida; order Poales; family Poaceae; genus Poa; species Poa pratensis. Next base: position 13,624,049 of record CAMZMU010000085.1, on the reverse strand, counting down.
GTCAAGGATGTAGGTGTCCCTCTTGTAGGATCTTGAAACAAGGCCTCCGAGCGATTGGTGTATCTGCATGGTAGGTAATCTGTGTTTCTAGATCGTATCAAAACCGATGAAAATGTCTTGTTTTTGGACTTTACTCAAGACTCGACATCTCCTCCTGTGTGGAACCACAAGGTAATTACATGAGATGTAATTGAAGACTTCTCACTAGTTCATTTGGTCCGCGTTGCGAGCTGTAATGGAGTAGTACCCCTGCAATTTTATTTTCTCGAATCTTCCTAAGAAATTTGCTATAGACAAACAAGAAGAGCAAAGGAAAATTTCCAACAGTTCTGCAGAGGTCCAACATCGCTTAGAGTCTGGGGCACACGAGCGCGTCAGCAGCATCGATAGATGCGCTGGGGCACACGAGCGCGTGACCAGCATCGATAGATGCGCTGTGAGCCGAAAACGGAAAGCCTTCTAACAAAGAAAAAGGCAGACCCATGCCTCAATGTGCAACAAAGCATAGATAAAATGAAGCTAAATGTGTGTTCGTCGCCCTATGTTCCTCGTCCCACAACCCATGTGTTGAATATGTAAACACTGTTTCTTAATAATTAAGGTACAAGTTTGCTTAAAAAAGGGAATGTACATAGAGGAACAACAAGATCTTGCGAAAAGTTGATGTTTACTTTGATGACGACATGTGTTTTTATACTTATCTCAAAATAATTGATCCTGCAAAGGGAAGATCCATAGTCATCACTAGCGTAGCTACATGCATGTCAGGGGGCCATTGCCCCCCCCCCCCCCCCCCCCCCCCCCCAACACCCACACATACTCTGAAGAATCAGCGAAGAACTTTGGGGGGGGGGGGGGGGGGGGGGAGGGGGCACTTAGATGGAACAAGGTAGAGTCTTTTACGCCCCCATCACTGTCGGCAAGCCGCGCCACTGATATTCATCTGAACTGTATGAGGAGAGTTCTATATCTAGAAGAATCCATTGCGTGGCTCTATTTTTTTTTTTTTTGCTTTTGGGAAGTCTCCAACATACATCAAATGTCTAGATATTGTTAAATTTCATTGAGCATATGCATGCTAGATAATTTTTCTAACTTGGTAAGATTGTTCTGTTTACGCCTAAAAATTTAAGAAAAAAACTCTGAAATTACACCCAAAAGAACCTAGAGGTGCCCTCCGTTCATGTTTCCGATCAAGGATGTTGATGTCCCTCTAGTAGGAGCTTGAAACAAGGCCTCCGGGCGATTGGCGTATCTGCATGACAGGTAATCTATGTTTCTAGAAATTATTAGATCATACCAAAACTGTGAAAATGTTTTGTTTTTGGACCTTGCGCAAGACTCGACATCTGCTCGTGTGTGGAACCACAAGGTAATTACATGAACTAGATGATGACCCCGTGCGTTGCTGCGGGATAAATTGGATAGAGTAAGTTGCTGTGTAAAACTTCAGAAAAAAACACTAATGGTTTGGTATGAAATAGTTAGGGGTAAAGCTCCTTTTAGATTTTTTTTTAAACTAGGAAATGTGCCCGTGCGTTGCAACGGTAAAAAACACAAGGATCGCTAAGTGTCGTGGTGGGAACACGCAGATGCCTAGGGGTAGGCTTATTCTGGGGCCGAACGTACGCTTGAGGATTCGGGGAGGGATTGCGCGATGGAGTCGCACACGAAGAACACTGCAAACACAAAGATCTACCCTGCTTCGGGGCCCTCGTGAGGAGGTAAAACCCCTACTGCAGCATCTATCCTACTTTGGTGTATTCTTCTCTCATATGCGGTGGGTACAAACGCTCCTCGAGCTGTGAGCTCCAACAATGGAGAAAGAACCAAGGAAGAAGAAGAAGCTACGGGGAGAAGAGAGCCCACTGGCCTATGCGCGCACCCGCGCGCTGTGTCTCTCTCTCCCCTGAGCACTCCCCCTGGTGCTCCTTATAAAGGAAGCCCAGGGGACAAGGAGTGGACAAGGAGACAAACAACACTGTTCACCTACACTGTTCAAGCACTGTAGCAGACATGACTGATGGGGTCTTGTCAGCACTGTAGCCTGCGTCACTGTAGTTGTACTCTTGTCCCATCCTGGGCACTGTAGCCATGCTGGCTGTGTCATGATCTGCTCCACTTGCGCTTGTCTCCTGGGAATGGCAGAGGTATCTTGTACTTGTCGATGGAGAGATGCCGGTCTGGGACAGCCACGTCGGTCAACGCAGGAGAACGTGGCCTGGCGCAGTGGTGTCGGTTGGTACAACGATCGATAGAAGGAGTCAATCTGGCGAAGGATCGATCTGCTGTGCCGAGGCAGCGATCTCTGCTGTGCCGAGGCAGCCTGGTGTCTCGGTCCCGTCGAGGAAACGTGTCTCGGTCCACCAGTGCTGGAGGAACAGGCCCGCCGAGGTGAGCAGCGGCCTCGGCCCAAACCGAGTAGAGCTCGGCCTACTCAGCAAGGGCCCGCCCGAGTTGGAGGCAAGCAGGCCGAGGTAATCAGGCCGGTCCGTCCGGGGTGGTGGCCTGCTCCGGGGTAGCGTGCTGGGGCGACGGTCCAGCAGGGACCCGGCCCACCCGAGGTAGCTGGAGACGTCGGCCTGCCCAGGAGAGAATTGGCGCAGCCGAGGCTAGCACACTAAGCAGCCTGATCCGAGGCTTGGAGGCACTTCGGTCCTCCCGAGGCTGGGAGAGCTCGGTTTAACCGAGTTACATGCAATGTTGGTCCAGATTCGGCCCAGAGTCGGTCCAATGTCGGTCCAGTGTGTTTTTTTCCTCCTTTCCCTCTATTCCTTTGTTTATTTCTCTGCTGCCTCTTCTACTAGCTCCACTAAATCACCAACTTTGGTATACCTGGGGTCACATCCCCGACACTAAGAATTAGATTATCGAATCCTTGGTTCTTATTTGATGTGTATTAGGTTGTTAATTATATGATATTCATGATAGCCGATCTCACCACGGTCCATTAAGGGAATTGGTCACCATCGTCCACTCTTTCTCGATTCCACTTCCCTGTCGTCCATGTCAAGATGTATCAAAACTTGTAACTCCAGCCTATCCATGTGTCGAGGTGTACAGCGATGATTAATTGTCGATGTGGATGGCCTTGTTGACCACCGACCAATAAGGGTACAAGAAAGAGCTGTATAGTGGTGTTGTCGTCATTGATGTCCTCATCGACCATGGACGGTTCGACTACTTGTTCCTCTAAAGAATCACCGTATGATTCGAAAAAATGCGTAACATATATATATATGTTTAAGTAAATTCTCTTTAAGAAAATAATATATATTTTAATAACATAACTTATTTGTCGGCCAGAAAACTTTTTGAAAGACTGAATAAAAGCCAGAAAGCAATGAAGGTGGATTTTCAACATGTGTACATATATATCTAAATAATATTTTCGCTCTACTTTTCTGTGTAATAGCCTATTCTATTGAAAATGAGAATATAGAGACCTGCACACCCATGATTGATCGGCTTGAGCTCACTCATGTACTGAACGTAAGCACACGTGACACAACACGCCAAGTTAGAAGGGAAGTCTCATAATACGTCACACAATTGACACATAGCATGCACTTATCGCCTTCTACATCTCCTTGTCCGAATCTCCTTCTCAACTTTTCCTGTAATCTGCGATGAGAAATCATGCCACGTTCGCTGCCATGTCCTTGCCGCTGCTGAAGTCCATTGACGGCGGTCACCACACTCCCGTTCTGCCCCAGCTTGATTCAAGCCTCTTGTGGCGATGCAAAATTAATCGTCAGAAAGCGCCGCCACCTCCAGACTCTAGATTCCAGTCGCGGGTTAGGGAGAGCTGTGGCCAGAGCCCGGAGGTGCAGCAGCAAGGACGGACATGTGTTGTCTGGTGATGAGAAAGAATGCCAGAGATTAGTAAACCAGGTGGAGCCTCCGCCGCTTGCCATCACTGGCCGGCCGCTTGAGCGCCCACAAAAAGCCGACATGGCGTGCTAGGGGTGATGCGGTGAGCCGGGGTACGCGGTCATTGACACGACGACGAAACGTCCTGCGCTGTGTCTCGCTCACATGAGCATCTGTTTTGCTGATAGAGCGCGCCGACTCAGCGTAGGACAACCGCCGGTCACATTTTCTACTGCCTGAGACGCGAGGTTCTGCTTTGGGCAACGTCACGAACAACAGAGTACTATGGAGGTCGAGGACGGGTGCTGTGCTGTCTCTCTAGCCGACGGCCCATTGATTTTTTTACGGAAAGAAAAACGAAAGGGTATTTTTAACTTATGGGTGGCAGTGGTGTGTAATTATTGTGAACTTTAGGGATATTTTTAGCGACGTACGAGAAGAAGTCTTAATGCTTTTATTATTATATGTATAGATATAATCTAATTCTTAGCGATCCTTGTGTGTTTTACCGTTGCAACGCATGGGCACATTTCCTTAATGTCAGAGATTAGTAAAGCAGGTGGAGCCTCCGCCGCTTGCCATCACTGGCCGGCCGCTTGAGCGCCCACAAGAAAGCCGACATGGCGTGCAAGGGGTGATGCGGTGAGCCGGGGTACGCGGTCGTTGACACGACGACACAACGACCTGCGTTGTGTCTCGCTCACATGAGCATCTGTTTTGCTGATAGAGCGCGCCGACTCAGCGTAGGACAACCGCCGGTCACATTTTCTACTGCCTGAGACGCGAGGTTCCGCTTTGGGAAACGTCACGAACAACGGAGTACTATGGAGGTCGAGGACGGGTGCTGTGCTGTCTCTCTAGCCGGCGGCCCATTGATTTTTTACGGAAAGAAAAGCGAAAGGGTATTTTTAACTTATGGGTGGCAGTGTTGGGTAATTATTGTGAACTTTAGGGATATTTTTAACGACGTACGAGAAGAAGGCTTAATGCTTTTATTATTACTAGGAAACGTGTCCGTGCGTTGCAACGGGTAGAGAAATTTGCATTGCGAAAGCGTCAAATATAAGTTCATGTTGGCATGGGAGGTCGCCTGGTTAGGTGACGTTGAGCATGATAACTAAGTGTGAATTTATCTTACATTAATTTCAGGCTTCATCATTCATAGTATATTAGGGTAGGATAAGAATGTTGAATGACCGTGGTTACTGCTGCCTTCCATGGTACCAATTACACATCTCTTATCTACATCAAAACTATGAAATCTCTATTTACATGCACCTATGAGCTAAACATGACAAACTATTTAGTAAAAAAAATAGGTGTTGTAAACATTTTGTACTGTTAGCTAAACATTGCAGGGGAAACTTCGTCCATAGTACTTAAAAAACAATAAAATGCCTCTTAGATGTGGCACCATATGCATCCAATATTGAAGGGAAATTATTTTTATTAAACAATATAGTACAATAGATAGTTATGGCATCATATTAATATTCCAATGAAAATTGTTGTAGCGTGCCAGATTAGAACAAACATTAAATGTTGGACTTCTCCAAGTTGATATTAAAAAAAGAACTACATACATATATACATTGTGCAATGGGCAAATTACACATCTAGACAGACTCCATCGTGATAATGCCCTTGCAACCAAAACTTACTCTTAGTAATTTCCATATGAAATATCGACCATTATTACTATTATAAGATGTAGGCAAGACGTACATCTTGCACACAACATGACAGTAATAAAGTTTTAGTAGTGACCGCGAGGGTGGAAAAGCATGTTAACTTGAGGAAAATAAAACTATGGTGGTAACTTTGCCTAAAGTTATTTCAACAAACATGCGCACTTCGTCGATCTTTGCATACCTACAGCTACACCATGAGTACTGGGCTCATGTATCAACCGCTACATCTAGCAACCACTACATCTTAATTTTGGTCTCTAAGCCATTGATCTGTTCTCATACACACAAAAATTCTGCCCTCGCCAAATCTCTTTTGAAGGTGGAGCGGCAGGGCTACTCTAGTTGGGCAAAAGCTTCATAAGCAAAGAATGCAGCAGCAGTATACGCGTCTACATGCATAACCAATTTCAGAGAAGAATGCAGCTCCTTGCTGGAATTACCATCAGATTTCGCGGCAGACTCGCTACAGCACTTGGACCATCAATGATATTATCCTCAAACACAAACGGAACAAGAGGGGTGCACTGGGCCACTGGCCTGGCAATACAGAAGGATGCGAGCACTGACGTACAGTAGGTGTTAAGACTGACGGAGTGGGTGGTGTCCCAGGCGGAGCAACGTGGGTGTGGGCCCACCCCCAATCCTATCTCTCCACGGAAAGCTTCTCCTCCGCTCGTCCATCGCATCTGCGACCTGGAGCTCCTCCATCCTCTCCCGCCGGTGATCTGCAGCTCCTCCATCCTCTCTCGCCGGCGGGCACGACTTCTCCGTACTCCTCTCTCCGCCTCCGTCTTCCGACCCGTCCTTCCCCGGCGACATCGACGTCCTTCCCTGGCGTCCTCGCCGCCGATTTCGACCTCGGGGTCGCGCCAGGCCCACGGGACAGCTCCTCTGCGCCGCGCCGCCCGGGGGACGGCACCATGCGCGCAGCCGCTGCCGGGATGGACCCCTGCGCGCCGCCTCGCTCGTCCTCCCCACCGGCGTCCTGCTCCCCCGACGAGGTCGCCGTCCCCGTGCGCGGTGCGCCTCCACGGTTCGGCCGCCGCCGCGTGCCTCCCCGGCGAGGTCGCCGCCCCCACCGCTTCAGGCAACCGGCGGCGCTCTATCCAGGCGGAGACCCGCCCCTCCTCTGCTATGGCAGATCCCGACGGCGCCACCACGCCGTCATGGCTACCTGAGCTGACAGACGACGCGGCTGCGGAGCCCCGAGCTCGTCGTTGCCGCGCCATCCGCCCGCGACGTCGAGCCGGCGCTGCAGGGCATGGCCCGGGGATGCAGATGCTTGTGCTCGGCGCCATGGCCGAGGCCCCAAGTTCCTACCGACAGCCGGGACGGCGGCGCGTGTAGATGTCGATCAGGGAGGGGTTGGGAACAGCGAACGGGTACATACATAATTTGACTCGGCGGTGGCATGCTGTGTAATTTATGTCATCTTTGAGGGTAGTTTGTATGTTAGGCGAAAATACAGACACCGAATCATTTTTTAACTTATGGGTGGCATAGGTGGGTACTTATGTGATTTGTGGGAGGGCAAAATCGGCAAAAAAAATGACGTACGAGAAGAAGTCTTAATGGTTTTATTATTAGGTATAGATTATTAATTATCATTAGGTATAGATATAGATATAGATATAGATATAGATTATTCTCTTGTTTTATTATCGTTCTGGAAAAATAATAAAAAAGGCTAATTGGGTCAGCCCAGCTGGTCTCCGTGGGCCACGCGAGGAGATCTCTGGACGGCTAGACCCAGTTAGGTGGACGACCTATTGCGTGCATCAAGCAAGATGCTCCAATTTCAGTTGATCAGACTACTGCTGCTTGGGATGTACACAGATTGCGTGAGTATTTCCTGCCTATGGATGTCGAGGTGATACAAACAATTCCGATCGGTCCAGCGAGGATCAATGATTTTGGGCATGGCATTTTGAGAGATCGGGAATGTTCTCAGTACAGTCTGCATACCGGATGCTCATCAACACCGAGCAACGTCGCGAGGCCTGGTTGGAAGACACAGCTTCGGGATCTGATCAAAAGAGAGGAGAAAGATTGGACGACCTTGTGGAAAATTAAAGTTCCGTCCAAGATAAAAATGTTTTATGGCCTTTGGCCAAACACTCCATACCTACGGCCGATGTTCGATTTCATCTACATTTGGCACCTGATGCTCCGTAAGTGGTCCACCTTACAACGTGTGAAACATCGAAACCTCTTTACGAAAGCGTGTGCACGGCTGAAAGAGGTGGCGAGAGACATTTTTTTCACAACATGGGTGTCCGCTTGATCGCCGGATTGGACCACCATAGGCCGTCGAGACTGCCGATGACATAGGCGATTTACTTTATTCTAGCTGATTGTAATTCGCCTTTTGTTGCACTACTTTTTTACTTCTCCTATGGATTGCGGCTATGTGCATCCCTTTAATGCAGAGGCTGAGTGTAATACTTAAAGTTTTGAGTAATTAAGCCTTTTATCTAAAAAATGGCACTTGATGCTGCATGCTCCATATGCGGGATGCCCGATTCTTGGCCCCATTAGAATGCAACATGAGTGCAAGTGTCTGGGCTCAAGCTCCGGAGTCTGTCAGCGAGCACCTAGAGAATGCTACTGAACCGAATGCAAAACAGTGGCTGTTCACACTCATTAAATGTTTAAGCCACGAGGAGCGTGGTCGGCTCGGCGCATGGCTATACACGAAGATATTTTTCAGAGCCCACTTTCTAGACACTACAGACCCTGTTGTTCTTGAAGTCATGGCATGTCGGGAGGCCCTTGCTCTCGCTCTCTACCTGCACCTGACAAAAATCCGAGTGGCATCGGATTGCCTTGAGGTAATCAACTGCATGGACGGAAATTATAAAGGCAAGTTTAGCGTAATCCTACAGGAGATTAAGCTGATAGCAGCACCGTTCGCTTCTGTCGAATTTGTATACGAGCGAAGGACTTCAAACAGGGAAGCCCACGGCCTTGTATGGTGGTCGGCCTACCAAGAATATGGCCTCCATGTGTGGCTAGATGTATCGCCAGATTTTTTCTGTATTCCTGCAAACTTGAGTGATCACTAAAGTGGTGGCACGGGAGACCTGGCGCGCCGCCACTAGGGTTTGGTGACCTCCAGGCGATCTCACGCCGACGAGGGTTCTGATCCCGATCCCCCGGCCGTTTGCTCTCCCCTTCCGTTCGGGCTGACTAAGGGGCTGTCCTTGTACAGCTGCCCAGCCTTGGCGGTCGTGGTGAGTTGGACGACGGGTACGGTCGGTTTGCGTTCCGATCAGCAATGGAGGCGGAATCCTCAGGGGCGAGGGAAGAGCTGCTTCACATGTTGAAACTGATTGATGTGGAGAAGGAAGGTGTGTTCCTCAACAAGGGGGGTCTTGGTGGTCTACCGAAGTTGAAGTGGATGGCGGGCTCCTTCGCGGAGCGCCGCCAGCGGCAATGAGTTGCGCCGCTTTGAACTGTCGCGGACTGGGCAACGCCGCGACAGTGAAGGAGCTGCGTGATTTCGCGCGACGTGTTGCCCCCACCATTCTTTGTGTTGTTGAGACTCAAGTGCACAAGAAGAGGGTGGAAGGACTTAGCTCTACACTAGGGTATGACCGAGGCTTCGGTGTAAGCAGTTCAGGTCGCAGTGGCGGCCTTGGAATTTATTGGAACAATGATATAGATGTTGAGATTTTACCGTATTCGCAGTACCATATTGATGCTATTATCACAGAGAATGGTTGTGAACCATGGCGGCTTACTTGCGTGTACGGGGAGGCAAAGACGCATTTGCGGTTCAAGACTTGGGACATGTTGAAATATATTAAATCTGCTTCTGCGCTTCCGTGGATGTGCATAGGCGACTTCAATGAAGTTTTACATCGCTCAGAACACGTGGGAGTGCAAGAAAGGAGTCATGCATAGATCGCGGGGTTCCGAGAGATGGTGGATGTATGTGGCCTCCGCGACTTGGGTTACGAGGGCCGCAGCTGGACATACGAGAAAAGAGTAGCTGGTGGCTCGTTCTGTAGAGTTCGCCTAGACCGAGCCCTCGCTACGGCGGACTGGTGTTCGAGATTCCCGCTTGCTAAGGTACAAAACCTGACATTTGCGGCATCAGATCATGGTCCAGTTCTGTTGACGTGTGCGCAACGCCCGGAGCGGAGACGAGGGCGGGGCAATTTCAAGTACGAATTGATGTGGGAGAGACATGAAGAGTTTGCCCAGACAATTGATCAAGCATGGAAATTTGAGGGTAGTGCAAGCACGCTTCAGGAGCTGCAGCAAAAAATGACAAGCGTGGCTAGGCACCTTTCTGGCTGGGGAAGGAACACGTTCGGCCAAGTCACGTTGGAGCTGCGAAATCTAAAAGAAGAACTTGAGAGGCTCCATGCTGATCCGCTAAGGATGGGTCCATCACATGCGGAGATTAAAGTTACTGATCGTATAGTTGAGTTAAACCACAGGGAGGAAATTATGTGGCAACAGCGGTCTAGGATACAGTGGCTGACGGCGGGTGATAAGAATACCAAGTTTTTTCATTTACGAGCTAGTCAGCGAAAAAAGAAAAATAAGATCTCCAAGTTAAGCCGGATGGCAGTGTTACAGAGAATAGCCAGGAGATGGGGAACCTCACAACCACGTTTTACAAGAACCTTTACCGATCGGAGGGTACAAGGAATATGGAGGCAGTGCTTGGCACCGTCCCTGTGAAGGTTACTCCAGAGATGAATGACGGACTTCTAAAACCTTTTGGGGAGAAGGAAGTGAAAGATGCGCTTTTTCAGATGTTCCCCACAAAGGCTCCAGGTCCGGACGGTTTCCCCGCACATTTCTTCCAACGCCATTGGGAGTTGTGTGGTGCCGAGGTGACTTCAGTGGTGTTGCGAGTTTTGAGAGGGGTAGATGACCCTTCGGTGATAAATAACACTATTATAGTCCTGATTCCCAAAGTGGCGAGCCCAGAGGAATTGGGCCAATTTCGACCTATTAGTCTGTGCAATGTGATTTACAAAATTGCATCGAAGGTGGTAGCTAACAGATTAAAGGGTGTGCTCCCGGAGATTATATCTGAGGAGCAGTCAGCTTTTGTCCCGGGGCGGCTAATCACAGACAATATTATAACGGCGTATGAATGCTTGCATTTCATGAAGCGTAAGAAGGCAAAGGAGTTGAGGTGCTGTGCTCTAAAGCTAGATATGCGAAAAGCCTATGATCGAGTAGAATGGGACTACCTCAGAGCTATTATGACTCGACTGGGATTTCATCGGCTATGGGTTGAGATGGTCATGAGGCTTGTTACGACTGTCTCTTTCTCAGTTCTTCTTAATGGAGATCATCTCGAGAGTTTCACACCTTCGAGGGGTATCCGGCAGGGCGATCCAATCTCTCCCTATCTCTTTTTGTTGGCAGCAGAGGGCCTCACGTGCCTGTTAAAATCAAGAAACCAGTCATCGATCTTAAGTGGAATTAAAGTGACTCCGTCAGCTCCGACGGTCAGCCACTTACTCTTTGCGGATGACAGCCTGCTGTTTTTCAAAGCGAATAGGGAGAGTGCATTGGAGGTGAAGACGGTGCTGCAATTATATTGTGATGCATCGGGTCAGCAAGTAAATATGGAGAAATCTTCCATTCATTTTGCAAAGGGTTGCCAGAATAATGTGAGGATGGAGATCATGGACATTCTCCAAGTGCATAACATGTCTCTTAATGAGAAGTATTTGGGACTGCCTTCGGATGTGGGCACTTCGGTCAATGGGGCCTTCAAATATCTCAAAGACCGAGTGTGGAAGAAGGTACAGGGTTGGATGGAAATGTTGTTGTCGGCTGCAGGAAAGGAGGTATTAATTAAAGCGGTGGCTCAAGCAGTGCCGACCTTCTCTATGTCTTGTTTCAGGCTCCCGCGAGGTTTGTGCAAACACCTTGATGGACTTCTACGGAACTTTTGGTGGGGCAGCAAGGCAGGTAAACGTAAAACATGTTGGGTGTCATGGGAAGATATGACGAAGCCAAAATATCTTGGAGGGGTAGGTTTCCGCGACTTCGAGCTGTTTAACCTCGCCCTCTTGGCTCGGCAAGCATGGAGAATTTTGCAGGACCCAAACAGCCTGAGCGCTCGTGTTCTGAAAGCTGTTTACTTCCCTAATGTTGACTTCCTGGAGGCTGATGTTGGAAACTCGCCATCCAGGATTTGGCGGGCGATCATAGACGGGAAGGAGGTCTTGAAGCAGGGCCTGATAAGGAGGATAGGCACCGGGGAGAGTACTAACATTTGGAACTCAAACTGGTTACCTAGGGACGGTCTCCTTAGGCCGGTGGCTTGTGTATATGCTGATCCGCCTCACATGGTCAGTGAATTGATTGACCAAACAATGGGTGCATGGGACAACCAGAAGCTGCAAACGTTTTTCTTGCCAATGGATGCTCAGATTATCTCAAATATTCCCCTATCCACACGAAGGCAAGAAGATTTATGGGCTTGGCATTATGATCGGAGAGGTGTCTTCTCCGTACGATCTGCTTATCACATGCTGGTTAATACTAGAGAAGTCCGTACTGCATGGCTTGATGAGATAGAGGGATCTTCCGACGTTAAGGGAGAGAAGAAGATTTGGTCCTCGTTTTGGCGAGTAAAGGTACCTTCAAAGCTCCGGGTGTTCTTGTGGCGGCTCGCAAGGCAGTCCCTGCCTTCAGCTGACGTTCTCCATCATCGGAATATGGCAACGCAGAGTTCTTGTCAGATCTGCGGGGCCCCGGACTCCTGGAGGCACTCGTTGCTGGAATGCAACATGGCAAGGCCGGTTTGGGCTCTTGCACCGGAGGACATTGCGGAATTGCTTGCTAACATCCAGGAGCGTCATGCGCGAGGATGGCTAGCTGCAGTTTGTCATGCCCTACCCGAAGACCAAGTGATCCGAGTTGTGGTTACTCTGTGGGCGCTGTGGCACGCGAGGCGGAAGGCGATCCACGAAAACATCTACCAGAGCCCGCTGTCGACGCACAGTTTCGTTGAAAGGTTTCTGGATGATCTTGGCTTGGTGGCGCCTGCCCCGAGTGCTCAACAAGCCAAGCGACCTGCTGGCCCAAAGTGGATCCCGCCGCCAGCGGGGTTGTCGAAAATTAATGTTGATGCTGCAACGTCAAAGAACTCACCTATGTCAGCTATTGCAGCAGTGGCTCGCCGGGAGGATGGCCTGTTCTTGGGAGCATCTTCGGTTGTGCTGAATGGCTTAACTGAGCCCGAGACGCTAGAAGCGCTTGCCTGCCGGGAGGGACTTGCACTAGCTGCAGATTTACAGTTGCAGCAGTTTAGAGTGGCAAGTGATTGCAGCAACGTGATCAACAGCCTGTCAGGTGCAGGGCTTAATCATTATGGTCACGTTGTCAAAGAAATAAAGGCTCGAGTATTAAACTTTGGGGCCGTGGAGTTTGTTCATGAGAGCAGAACTGCAAACATTGATGCACACGGCTTGGCCAGGAGTTCTGTTTCTGCGCCAGTAGGTCGGCATGTCTGGCTCCAATCTCCACCTGATGGTGTGCGTGTAACCTATAACTCTGATGTTTGAATAAACGGGGTGGTGTTTATCTCAAAAAAAAAAAAATGAAGTGGTGGCTATATCTAAAAAAACCCGCAGGCCGCAGCTGATTCAACAATTGCGATAGAGACCACGTGATATACGTGGTAAGCAACCAAAACCAATTGCGATAGAGGCATCAACAGCCTAGCTAGAAGTTGGTTTTCATGTCTCAGATAAAGAGAGGTTGTTCTTCAGATCTTGGTTTGGCGGCGCGCGGACAATGATGAGCCGGAAGTTTGTCTCTCTGGTTGCCCACACCCTCCCCCGCAGGCGTTCAGCATACTCCGTTCACCTCATCGACCTTCTTCCAACCTAGATCAGCAGGCGATGCAATGGAGGAATTTCGCCTTCAGATTGCCGCCATGACCTTCTACAAACCCGGCTCGGAAGACCGTCCCGTGAGAAATGACATGGATTTCATGCCCCTTGACTCCATTGGTCGCGTCAGCCTCTACGACGCCGCCCGTCAGAGCTTCTGCGCCATGCCGGCGCTGCACGCCCCCAAGATCCAGCCAATCTCCCTCGTCGGTGACAGCGTGTACGTCATGGATGCGAACCCCGGCGGCCGCCACTGCTTCGAGGCTCTCATCCATGGCTGCGGACCCAGGTCGTGCTGCCCGATGGACTGGTACTGGCATTCTCTTGCGCCGCCTCCCCATGTGCGATCTCCCAACTACTCGTCCCCTACAGGGCCGGGCCGGCAAAATTTTGGGCCCTGTGCCAAACTTTAAAATTGGACCCTAGCTCCGCAGAAAAATAGAACTAATAAATTACAAAAATGTATGACTCATAAAATGTTACATGGAAATAAGTCTGTACTACTTATGAACAATCGTTCCAATTCAACATCCGCGAGCATATACTTTGTACTGTGACCGCACCCTTGTCCTTGCGTAAAGCTCTACATATGCAACACACGTTCAGAGTATAATAAAACTGGTCAACAAAAAATGTGTAACCCATGAGACTGAGCTTTGCAATCATCTTGTACAAAGATAGTAGAACTAAAATCTAGAATCGTTCATCTCAAAAAAAAAATGTACCTATGGATAGCTAGATAGGTTTTTTCAACCCAAAAAACCACCTAGTATTTTTTTCCATCTAACCCAAAACAGGAAAAACATCAGTTCAAGTAGATCATACTGCACAGTACACATTCGACAGTACATTCCATACAGTTAAGAATACATGGAATCAGAACCTGAAGCTTGCGGAAGACACGGGGCCGGTGTGCGGGTGTGGCTTCGACGCCTTGCGCCGGCATGCGGTAGCTGTCCGGCGACGCCCTCAATTGGCCACTGTACTGATCGAGGAGACAAATTGGCGTCCGCGCGGAAGAGACGAACCGACGGCCTGGCGATCGTTTTTTTCCCGCGTCGCTACTCCTCTCATGGGTTTAGCCCTCTCTATCGGCAAAAAATTCTCTGGGACAGGGCCGCAGCGCACTCCTTGTGAGGCCCCTCGTCGGATTTTGACACCTCACGCGCAACACGAATCCCAAAGCACGTCATTTTTTCCAGAACTGGTAAGCGTACGATGGAAAATTTCCTCCATGAGGCCGGAATTTTAGGCGCACGACCAGCGCCCAGTTGCAACTGCTGGTGGTGAAGCGAGAAAAAACAATGTCGACGACCGCCGGGAGACTGTCCGTCGGCAGCGACCTTAGCCGTTCGGCACACCGACAACGCGTCAGTCATGAGGTGGTCAATGGCGTGACGGATGCTTCAGAGCACCGCGAGCTGTCGTCGGTTGTCGTCGGCGGCGCACTGCCTACCAGCGATGAGATAATCACGGGGCACAACCGCCGGTTCCTTTATTTTCAGTCGAGAGCTGCAAGCAGAAGGTCCTCTGGAGTCGCCGCGAGTGGACGGTGCCGACCAGTTCCAGCTATAGCAAGGCGGGGCGGTGGTCGCTGCCCGTGAAGGCGGCGGGGGTGAGAGTGCTGATGGCATGCGGTCGAGGCGGTGGCGTACGGGCGCAAGCAAGCCGCGGCGCTGCTGCGTGCCCGTGGCCCGTGCACGACACATCGTTTAGGGCTTCGCCCTCGCGCACCGGCCGTCGCTGCGGCCAGCGAGCATGGCGTTTAGCATCGCGCCGTCAGTGGTGGACCTTAGCATGAGCATGACGATGGGTCTCAACCGCGGCCACCATTGGCGTGCACTGCTCGAAGTACTCCCCACTCGCGTCGTCGGCAAGCCGCGCGCGTGCGCGTCACCGGCGTCGGAGCATGCTTGAACACCATGAAAGCTGTCGGGCGCGAGCTCTAGGCGTGCGGAGAAGCTAGGGATATGCGATTCGAGTTGTATCATGATGATTATGGCCTGCTTTGGGATTCGCGCTGAGTGTGAGGTGTCAAAATCTCAGGAGGGGCCTCACGAGGAGGGCGCTGCGGCCCGGTCCCAGAGAATTTTTAGCGAATCGATTGGTAGACTAGAGGGCCTCGATGACTCGATCTGTTCGCGAACACAATCTCCTTGAGTGAGTGTCAAAAAAAATCTCCTTGAGTTATTGAGTCGTGGGTGGGCTGATCGTTTTCCGCTTGCGCCTGGAGTTAGTGCCGTGGCCAAAATTATGCTAAGGAAACCCGGAAATTTGGGCCCCTAAATATCATGGGCCCTGTGCGGCCGGCACTATTTGTACCACTGTCGGCCCGGTCTTGGTCCCCTATGACTCTGACTTCTCCGATGATGAAGAGGATGACCAAGACTTCGACGGAGTTAGCATGGTGCACGGCCGTGAGGTCGTTGCCCACATGATGGCCGGCTGGCCGCTGCCCCCATTGTCGATGGCCAGTTGGCCACACAGTGGTCGGTGACTCGCAAATCTGGATATCCACCGTGGCCCGTGGGTGCCGGCACCTACAGCTTCGATACGGCGAGTGGTGCTTGGCGTAGAGAGATTATGGGAGATATAGAAGAGGTTCAACCACCTCGCCGTCGACGGGCTCCTCCTCCGGTCACGCTTCGGACAGTGCATCGGTAAGTAAGCTACTATCTGAGTCGCAGCTTGCTCGTTCTTGCATTGCATTCCCTTAACTCTGAAGCGTCAGGTTGACAGAAAAAAATCTGAATTTTCTGTCAGTGATAGCACTGCTGCTACATGTACTAATTCTTCCGCAATTTTGTGCTGTAGGGATGGTCGGTTCGGAGGACTTCTCGGCACAAATGTTCGACGCCCTTGCGCGGAGAAGGGGAATAGTGGCTCAGGTGCTGACCAAGAGTGAGCTCCGAGAGTTCTGGGAGCAGCTCTCTGATCCAGGCTTTGATGCCAAGCTCCAGACCTTCTTTGACATGTATGTTTCTCTCATCAGATCCAAATCCAGTCTCAGAGTCCAACTTTGCCTGTACCATCACGAAATGTGGATCAGGTTTGTTCATATTTGAGCTGTTAATTACGTTTGATGTCATTTGACATGGATATTGCTGGACTTGTTGCAGGGTTGACAGAGCATCTCCAGTCGGAGCCCCAAATCCTCCCCCCAAAGTGTCCGCGGACGCGTCCGCGGACAGTGACCGGACGACCCACATAGTTGGGCTCCTACAACCACATCCCCCAAAAATTTGCCCCAAACTCATGCAAGGCATGCAACGTCGATCCGATCCGATACATACCGGACCATATTACAAGACATGAAGTTCAAATTCAAATGAAATTAAGAAAGTTCAACAAGTTGTCCGATACAAGGGTCGGATCAAGGGGCGGATGAAGGGGGCGGATCCACCGGAGCCATCAACGCCGAGGTCACGGTCGGAGATCTTCTTCTTCATCATGAGGATCCACTTGGCGCTTGGCTCATCCAAGAGGGAAGCGTCTTGGAACATGATTCTTTGTTCCTCCGTACTTCTTGCAATCATGTTCTTCTCGTGCTCCATGGCACAGGCATCCGCCATCTTCTTTTGCTCCATCTCATAGGCATCGGCCATCTTCTTTTGCTCCAATTGGAGCTTCAACCAAGCCTCCTCCTTCGCCACGCCCAACCTCTCCCTCTCAATGTCCAACCTCTCCTTGAGCCAGAGGCGTTCAAAGTCCATTCTCTCCCTTTGCAAAGCCAAGAAGGCGTCATACCTCTCGGCCTTCTTGTTCTCCCTTTCTTTCTCCAACTTGTGCATGGATTCATCCTTCTTCGAGAAGATGTCCTTCCATGTGGTGGACATCTTCGTGGCGGCGCCGTCTCGTGCCACCCGGTCCTTCTCCCACTTCCTCCCCATCATGGTCCTCTTCTGGCCACTTCCACCTTCGGATGGCCCATCTTCTTCATCAACTCCAATTGGGATGGAAGAGCTTGATCCATCGTTGGTCTTCCATTTCTTGGCCGGATTCTTGTGATCATCATATTGGAGCATCCACTTGGGCTTCCCGTTCAACTCTAGCCAACAATGTGAGAGGGTGAAGTGTTTCTTCTCCACTTGATGGTACAAAGTGGCGGCCAAACTTGTCTATCAAACACAAAAGTAGAGAAATGACCACCAATGAAGTGTGATGCAATGAAGAGATGTCAATAAACAAAGTACAAGCAATAGCTTACATAGGAAGTCACATTGACGCCACTAGAATTCCGGTTCACCACTTGTGCATGGAAACCGCAATACTTGTTGACACTTTCTTGAATTGCAGCCCACCTATGTTGGAGAGAGCCGGCATTGCGATCGGACACAATGGGGTGGGGTAGCACATATTCCTTTTGATGATGGAAGTGAGCATGTATTTTCTCCCACAACCTTGTGCCCTTTTGCTCGGTTCCACATACAGGATCCATGCTTGTGGCTAACCAAGCTCGGCAAACCAAAACATCTTCAAACGTAGTATACGAAGAGTCTCTTGGCGTGTACACCTTCCGCTTCGCCTTAGCCGCAACCCCCACCGGTGCGGACTCACCCACAACTGCGGTTGCCGACGGATCCTGTGATGCCAGATCCTCCCCATTTCGGATCAATTCCAGCATATATTCATTCTTATCATCCTAAACATGCTAAGAATTACACTACGGACCTAGATTGACTCGGAACTATGAAGTTCGGATAGAGATGCATACCGTATAGTCAATTTGACTTTCGTCGAACAGGTTGTGGGCGACGTCGGTGGCGGTGACGCCGGAAGCATCCCGCGTCCGCTGGAGCGGCGGAGACTCCCCCATCATCTCGTCCACCTGCGTCGGCGGAACCTGCGACGGGTACTCATCCGCGATGTGGATGAGGCCCGGCTCCTACGGGTTCGTCGTGGAGGATGTCGACCTTCTTGCCGGCATGACGACAGGCGGAACATGCGTAGGACGCTGGACGACGGGCACATGCGTGGACAACACCGGCTCCTCGTCCTGCGTATCCGTGTTGGCTATCCGTTCCGCCTCCGCCTCCGCCAGCGCCTCCAGCGCTGCTTTCTCCGCCGCGAGCTCGCGGAGGCGCTGCCTGCGGCGCCGCGTCCGCCGCGCAATGGTCTCCGGCTTCAGCGCCGATTTCCCCGCTTGCTCGACGGACTGGGAGGAGCCGCCATTCTCGGTCAAATCGATGGCTTCCGTCGCCTCCATCGGATTTGCAGGTGGACGCGGCGGGAGGAATGAAAACTACCGGCGGGAAACGGTGGCGGAGAAGGGGATAAGTGAAAGTGGCCGGCGCGCCGGAATTTTGGTTGAAAATTGGGTGGGCCCGCCTTGACAGATCCGACGTGGTGGACGCATCCGGGCGGCCCCAAACCCGCTGAAAGGGCATGGCGCTCCCATGTGTGGTTTTGATAATTAATGACAATCCCTATGGACTAATGGTTGCATCGAGTTGTACTTGTAGGGTTTGTCCATAGACCATGCTTGAACTCCATATGTTGGATTCAAGGTTATTGATGCCATGAATATATTGATATATTGAAGTTTTGGGCATCAAGATCATCGAGTTGATGGATATATACTTGATATGATCAAGAAGAAGAGAATGTGATGACCAAGTTGTTATTCGAGGAGTTATCCGATGATTGGTCATGTGTAAGTTGAGCATATTGCAAGTATGTCTTGAAGAAAAGGATTATGTGACATTCATGGTTATCTTCAAGATATCATCTATTGAAAAGAGAAGAAAAGATACAAGGTTGATCAAGATTGATCAATACACAAAGCTCCAAGATGTACCAATTGGGATAATGTATTTCTTGGTATGGTAAGAAATTATCCATATAGCTTTGTCAACTAACCCATTACATGTGTGTGGCATTTTCTATGTGTGGTTAGGTATCTTTATTTGGGTGTGCATCAAATGAAGATTTCATATAGCCCATGGAGATGACATCAAGTGGTGATCTTCATCAATCTTGAGATGTGCAAGTTCAAGAGAAGTATCTCGAAGATATCATATGCTTGAAGCTTGCCACCCATTTGGAGATAATGGTCATGTGAAGATATGCCGATAAGAGGCTCTCCCATAGTGGTGTATGGGGGAGAAATATGTAGATCTTCACCAAGCGAAGCACAATCAAGAAAGGTGGTCCACTTGAAGAGATCAAGATCGTCATCATCTAGCTCAAGTGGAATGCGCAAGGCAAAGGTATGATAGGGTTTCTATTTTACCGGTCTCATGGTTCTAGTTGGGAGACCGGGTTATAGGATAGATACCGTACTATCAAGAGGGGCTCTCGATTGAGTTTTGGCGTATCAGTTGGAGAGAGCTCAAACCTTTGCATACTTGGCATATCATCTTTCTTGGTTCTTATTTGGCTTTCATGCATGTGAGAATTTGGAGCTTGTGTCATCTCTATACCAAGCTCTAGTTCATCAAAAACGGATTTCATGAATATCTTGTTGCGTTTTTGATATTGGAGGTTTTACCGGTTTGTCTTTTATAAGAGAGGTCAAAATCTTCTCTTGTGGATTCCTCCTCACATGATGGACTATGATGTTTTCTTGCATCATCTTATCGTGCTCGTTGTGGTGATTCTAACGAGCCCAAGAACATCGAAATCGGAGTTCGGATGAAAAAGATATTGCAGTTTTCGTTTTGCTGTTTCTGTCAATTTTCAGACTATCGGATAATCCGATTCAAAATGAATCGGAATATCCGACCCGGATTTCTGCTGGTCGCGAAAACTGCTATTTTGCAGCTCTCTGATATATTTTGGAATATCCGATTCAAGTGCGGGTCAGATTATCCGACCCGTGCTTTTCTGGTCAAACTGGCAGATTTCTCCCCACCTATTTAAGGGGTCTTCTTCTCTAAAGAGACCCCAACTCTTGAGCACGGTTTTGACCTCTATTTTTGACCTTTTGAAGCTTTGCTTTCTCTCTATTCCTACATGATTCTTGCCTCCAATTAGAAGGAAAAGAGAGAGAGGAGATCTAGATCTACCATTCCACCAATCAATCTCTCCTCTAAGTGAGGGGAATCTTTTGGATCTAGATCTTGGAAGAATTTGGTGTTCTTCTTTGTTCTTCCTCTCTCCCCCCCCCCCAATAGCATTAGTTGCTTTGGTGGGATTTGAGAGTGAAGGATTTTGAGCACTTCTTGTGTTCTTGCCCATTGCATCGGTTTGAGTTCTCCACGGTGATACATGGAAATTGAAGTTAAGAAGCTTGTTACTCTTGGGTACTTGAGGTGCCCTAGAGCTTGTCCTCTTGGGTACTTGGAGTGCCCTAGACGGTCCTAGTTGATCTCGGAGTTTTGGTGGCTCGCGGGATTGTTGGGAGCCTCCAATTAAGTTGTGGAGACGCGCCCCAACCTTGTGATTCTTGTGGCTTTGGGAGCCGCGGGAATTCGGTGAGAGCCTCCAATTAAGTTGTGGAGTGTGTCTCATCCTTGTACGGGTTCGGTGACCACCCTTAAGTGTCCCATAGTGGTTCGTTGCACTCCGCATCGGTGGAGGCACGAAGGAGATTACGGTGTGCCATTTGACGGCTATTCGGGGATCACTTTGTGACTCCGCACCGCTCCAATGGAGACGTAGCTTCCATTGGGAAGTGAACTTCGGGATAAATCATCGTCTCCAAGTGCCTCGGTATTTCTATACTCGAGCTTCTTACTTATGCTATTTACTTTGTGATAGCCATCGAGCTTGAAGTAATATATCTTGGTATCACATATTTGCTTATATTGTTTAGCATAAGTTGTTGGTGCACATAGGTAAACCTAGCTTGTTTAGGTTTTGTGCTTGATAAATTAAACGCTAGTTTTATTCCGCATTTATTCAAGCCTAAACCATAAAGAATTTTAATCGCCTATTCACCCCCCTCTAGGCGACATCCGTGTCCTTTCAATTGGTATCAGAGCGGGTTCTCTCCTTATTAGGCTTCACCGCCTAGAGAGTAAAGATGTCGTCTAGCGGACTAGTGCACAATGCTTCTTTTATATTAGATGGCACAAATTATGATGTTTGGAAAATTCGCATTCTTGATATTATTCGGGTCATTGACCCATACATCGAGCGAATTCTAGATAGGGGTTATTCTCCTCCAAGGAATCCCAAAAGATTATCTTTATTGGATAAGAATAATTCCTATCTAGATGCTCAAGCTTCTAATGTGATTTTCAATGCTTTGACCAATGTAGTTATTATGTCGGTCTCTCCTTTTTGGAATGGTCATGAGCTTTGGACCAAGCTTCAAGATAAATATGATGTGTCCAAGAATTGTGGAGATGATTGTTGTGTGGCGCCCTGACCCGACTACTATACAGTGATACTGTGTCTCCGGTTATCCGTTACCACCAGACACACTACCAAAGCATAATAGAGAGATCAAGACTTGTGGAACAACTGGCACATCACAGACTCTACGACACAAAACATTATAAGCAACTCTTATAATAGAGAAAGATAGCAAAAGTTACAAACAGGGGTCACCGACCCAACATTTCATCAAGCGGAAGCGAAGGGCGTTGTTCTAAACAACAAGATCCAAATAGGGCCTAAGAGGCCTGCAAAATAACCAACCAACGCCAGCTGTTCCGGGATGTCCCAAGCTGCCACCTGGGAACCCCAGACTACTCGTCGACGTCCACAAAGAACCCACCTTCGAGGTCGGTGAAGTCCTCCTCTGAAACAAAACAAACGACGTTGAATTCGACGAACTCGCAAGATTAAGAGCTAATATATGCTCGATGAGGCTTTCAAAGTTATATGGTTGTTTTGGATAAAGCTGATTTTATTTATGAAAACATAACTCAAAGGCATCGACTATTCAGAGTATTTTCAAAAGAGGTAAGAAGTACTCTTTCTTTCATCACCTCTCTCAACATCAACCATTGTACCTGTCCATCAAAGGCACCTCCCCGAATCACCCTCGAGGAAGTCAACCTTGCATTCGTGAAGTAGTACCTCTAGTACTCAGTTTTTAATCATTCCGTTAAAGTTATTCTATGATCCTACCTTCACTTCCCAAGTCGTCCATAACCGCGGACACGGCTTTTCGAAAAGATTTATCCCTGCAGGGGTGTACAAAGTGGAAGTCCCCGGAGTCCCGAGGGGCTCCAGCTCCTTCACCACGCGTACCGTCCGGCCCATTACCTGTACAATTAGCTCTCTTCCTTGGAAAGCCGGCTGGGTGGGAGCGGTGTCGACTTCTCCCTCGTTAAGGACTTTCCAGGATCATCAGTGAGGACGGAACAGGTTTGGTGTCTCCTCCAACCCCCTGTCCCGTGGCCACTCATTTTCCTAACACAACCATCCTCATACCATTCTCAGCCACCAACTCACGCACGCGCAAATGGAAGTCCGAACTAGAGGACCCTGGCTAGCCCCGCTCGAGTTATTTAGTCTATGAGGGTTCCTGCAAATGCATAGGCCTCACGCATGGTTGCACGCTCAGTCTTGGTTCAAGAGGTATAGAACTCGCACCTAGGCGGCGAGAACGAGACAACCCACCACATTCCATGTGGCCTCTCATCCCCACCTTCTTAGCATTTTTTTATCCATCTCCACAATTCTCCACCATCAACATCACTGTCACAAGTTAACACCTGTTTCCAGCATTCACCATCCCTAGTACAACTAGGCATTTCACTAAGCATGGCTAAGCACTTGCATAGCATAGTAAGTATTCCATGGCCAACAATACAAACCTATGGTAATAGGAAGGTAGAACAGGTATTGGCAACAGGATTCTAATGCAACTAGTAGGATACTCTAATCCAGGCAAAAGACATTTAGAACCGCATGCAATATTATAGTGGAGAAAATAATTGCGGAAAATAGGATAAGATATGCTCAGAGGGGGGATTACGCTTGCCTTGTTCGGGATACGAGTAGTAATACGGATCCTCGGGGTATTGTGGAGTAACCCCGGCTGCTTGATCTAGCGGAGCATAAACATGGAAACAACAATCAATCACCACACATTGGTCACAATGCAATGCACAAGCACATGATGGTATGACAAGTTTATGCAATGTAACACCATAAAAGTTAGCTAACAATTTAAATGGAGGGCCAAATAATTAGTGCAATTCTTTGGAAGCAACCCCATATTTAACTTAATGTCCACTTGCTTATAAATTTTCACATTACTAAGAAGTGGCTCAACTATGCATGAACATGACATGATTAGATAGGTATTGTTCTTGTGATCGTTTTGGTACCTTATTTGTAATTTTCCAAGTTCCGATGAATCATTAGTGAAATAAATAATTAATCGGATTTAAATCTTTTAACCAAATTATGAATAACATCAAATAAATATTTGTGATCATGATGTGAGATTAGCATGGTTTGATAACATTTGAACTGCTGATCACTTTGATATTCTATTCATAAATTTTGGTTAATTACTTCACAAGTTATGAATTTTCCCGAATTTAGGTATTATTTATACCATTTTAGGAATTCCTAAATAAGGCAAAATTATTTTCTCAAAAGAGCTTGGCAATAACACTAACAAGTAGGTATTGTTTTTCTAAACAATTTGATATTTGATTTGCTAAATTTGGAGCAATTTTCGAATAGTTATGAATTGTTTTATTTTATTTAAATTAAAAACAGATTTTACTGTTTGGGCCGGCCCACAGGTCGGCCCAGGCCGGTTTCAGGCCGGGGGGTGGCCCGAAGCGGTCGGCCACAAGCGCTAGGCCGGGCTGGTGCCAGAGGCTTCCGGCCTTTTGGCCGGTCCAGGCCGGGAGCACGGCGACGGCGACGCGGTGACCGCGGCACGGTGGCGCGAGGGGGAGAGGGAGAGGAAGAGGGAGGATGTCCAGGCGGGGGAGTAGCTCACCAGGAGCACGTAGGCGTGGTCGGTGAGGGTCGGTGGCGGCCAGGATTGGGCGAGGACGACGACGGCAAGCGGCGGATGGCTTCGGAAGGAAAAACGCGATTAGCTCGCGTCCGGTCCTCCCAGCAAGCGGGCGACGGCGGAGAAGCTAGAGGGCGACGCGGCGATCCTTGCTCTCCGCTTCGATTCGCTCGGGGAAGCGGCGGTCGACGGCGGGGATCGATGGCCGGCAGCGGGCGACGACGGACGCACAGCTAGGGTTAGGTTTTGCGCGAGGAGAAGAACAGGGAGGGGAGGGGAAGCGTGCGGAGCAGGTGGCGTCTGGGCGTCCTCCTTCGCGTCCTTGACCACGGAGAGGGGGGCCGCGGAGTGGGGGCACGAGGCCACGGCGGCGTGGGCGCTGGAGCATGGCTACAGGAGGAGGGAGAAGTAGGATTGCAAAAAGGTCCCTGGCAGATTTTCTGCTATCACAGATCGGTCCTTTTTCCAATTCTTCTCTAGAAACCAGTAGCACTTTAGGTAATTAATTGGGGCACAAAAACATTTTAGAAAAATGTGCAAATATTTGTGTAGCCTCTCCCTACTAGTTAGAAGCTCCACAAAAATTGGCGATTAAAAATAAAAAGTTTTGAACACCAATTGTTCATAGGGTTCGAAAAAGGTCATTTTTAATAATTCCCAAAATATTTTTATTTGGAGTATTTGAGCATTTCCAAAAATAATGAAATTATCCATGGAGGCTCTCAGAATAATATTGAAACTCCCCATGGTTTTAATTTGAATTTTTGGAAAGGTTTAGCTTGGTTTCAAAATAGGATTTGAATTGAACCAATTTTGGATTCTCAATTTCATTTCTCATTTGGCAAACTTAGATTTTGAGAAATGGTTATAACATGTCAACTTGGAACTTCCTAAACAATTTGGAAGTCCAAGAATGATTTGTTTGCCAAGCTAAGCAATTGCCTTGGTGTGGATGTTTGGGAAGTTTTGGCTTCCACATGTTAATTGCTTTATTTAAACTTAGCAATTTAAAATAAGTATGCCATGATGCAATGCAACACAAAAGTGGAAATTTTACACGGGTTTTTAGGTTCTGAACTTTGGGCTGTTACAACTCTACCCTCCTTACAGGAATCTCGTCCCGAGATTCTTAGAGTAGGAAAGCGGGAGAAGGGTCACGAGGTACTACACGATCTTCTCACTTCAGGTGGCTTCTTTCTTGAAGAGGTTGAGCAAAGGCATCATGAAGATCTTCATCGGCTTCACTTCGAGGTCACTATCAAAGTACCCCATAGGAAAAAAAGGAAAACCTCTCCGGAAGGATGGATCTTGGTGAAAATACCACGACGGAGTACCTCCTAGTAGAATATTAGGATGAGACTCCGAGCATCCCTTGATTTGACAGTTAGGAGACACAAGCGTTTGACGGGAGATTGATAAGAATTTCCAGTTGGTAGCCAACTGTTTTCTCAAAGGATTCAGAATATGAACTTTGCACAAGGCCTTAAGTTTCTGAAGACGAAGGTTAAACAAGATTTCAACAGATGAAGTGTTAACTTGCACTAGTCGGCTTGAGTAGAACTTTCCTCACGGGGAAGCATTTCAGATCACTAGAGAAGGATCGGAAAGCTAGATCGAGAACAGAAACTCCGCAAACGTTAGCATCAGGAACACTTCTTAATTTCTCCAGTCATCGGGACGAACTTCTTGCGGATCACCAACTATCGTTTCTGATTGAGAGTCAAACCTAGGAAGTGTAGAGATACTTCAGACTCAGCACCGGTAGGAATAGGAAGCTTTGCAATGCATACCAACGGGTTACAATTGCTAGGAACCCAAGAGTTGGACTACCAGGCCAAACTCCAAGGAAGAACGAGATCGCGGAATTCAAGGATTAGCAACTTGTCAGAAGACAGCTGCCCTACTCGAATCTCTTGCAGCGGAACATGATTGAGTCCTTGATGGGAAGCACCATAGAAGACAAGGAAGTTCTCAGACTTCCTCTCTTTCTGGAACAATTCGATCAGCGGCTTGGATGCATAGATGAAATTCTCAAGGAATGGAGGTAACAACACACCATTCCACGAATCTTTTGCATATGCCTGATCGACTAGAATATCACGATCCCCATACAGGATATCACGACATAGCGGTGGATCTTGAGTTCGAGGGAGGATCATGCCTTTCAAGGCACAACGAGGTGGTCTTGGAAATTTCGGCGCGAACCTAGCTCTTTGACCGAGGAAGGGCACCGGAGAGAAGGAACTTGGAAACACAGTCGAATCCAGCTTATTGATCGGCTAACCAATCATGCTAAGGAGGACACAAAGGTCTTTGGATTTCCGCGCAGTGGGAACTGCTGAGAATATCCGATAGCCACATCATTGCTCACGAATTATCATTCCGAGTAACAAGTCACTCGGAGAACGAAGAGTAACGAGTGTGAGAGCATCACTTCATCAAGAGGATCATGATGTTACGCACGATACTTTGATATAAAAGAGTGTGACACTCTAAGGTGGAGCAGAGCAAAAACTAGACAAAGCCCTTACTCCGCAGATTTCATTACTTTGACTAGATCCGAGAAGTGGACAATATACGGGAGTCTATTTCTTTTAACAAGACGAAGTGGAAAGTTTGACGGATCCAGAGAGTGACTGGCATCGGAACACCAATGCACGGTGAGAACAAGACGGTCAAACGGAAGACACGGGCCGGAAAGAAGAGCAAGAGTAACAAACATGCTCAGGGAAAACCTCAGATGTTGAAGATGCACCGGTTATTACTCAATTGCGATAGCCATGCCCAAAAAGGAGAGACGCGGCAGAGTCACACAAAACGGTAGCAAGAGTGTTGTTAATTCTTAGCTCACCCATAAAGACGCCGGGATCTTTTTCAACTTCTTCAACAGAGACGTGGTTCAGGCGACCACGCACAACAGGTCCAGTCTTGCCAGCCGGTAGGACGTTCATGGGCATCCTTTACTGCCTCCACTATGAACTCTAGAGAACAATTAGCCGGAACATGATCATTTCCTTCGCATAGGTAGCACGTGGCGCTAGCAGTCGGGCACTTGCCAAGTGGATGCGCGTTGAAACAGTGCGGGCAACTGCCGGGGCATTGGCTCGCCTGATGTCCACCCCTTCCGCACTGACTACATGCCTTTCCTTGGGGTAGTCCAATCCTTCTGGGGTACTTATAGGGGCACTTCCGGCACGGATGTCCGCGTTCCTTCCCAATGCAACTCCCGCGTTTTCCTCTAGCTTTCTTGGGCAAAACTTTAGACGTAAGGGATTTCTGCCGATCAACGGGTATCCACTGGTCCCCTGGGGTGGCTTCGTTTTGGTAGAGCGGGAGACGCTGCGCCATTCTGTAGATTTGACAAGGACGCAGTTAGTATCTAACTCCGAATGGTTGAGTCCGAAACATTAATGTCCACTCAAGTACACAGACTAGGGACAATAGTGCTTTGCAACACAACGAACAAGGGACCAATAAGATGGGACTTGGGTTGAAGATCAGCATCATGTGCTACTAGCGAGAGTTAAGTAATACAACTTAACACACTCTAGTTGGCACAATCCGGGACCTTATGTTCAAGTCCTTGGGTTAAAACCCAAAAGAAAGGATTAAGAGATTAAACTTGATAGGAATACAAGGGTCCGTAAACAACTGAGTTGATAGGAATTTTCG
Source organism: Poa pratensis (assembly GCA_947311845.1). Taxonomy (NCBI): domain Eukaryota; kingdom Viridiplantae; phylum Streptophyta; class Magnoliopsida; order Poales; family Poaceae; genus Poa; species Poa pratensis. Next base: position 13,596,060 of record CAMZMU010000085.1, on the reverse strand, counting down.
TCGTACTCCAGATGGTTTCTCGGCACATGAAGCTTCGGATTGTAGCGCGGCGGGAGCAAGTGAGCACATAACGCTAAAGGTGGAACCCAACCGCGAGATCCTAATAATTTTGAATTAACAGTCGAGGAGTAAAACCTTTAAACTCAAATCGAGATAAGATTGCTCCGAGATTAGAGGGTAACCAGATAAGGAGTAAAAAGAATCCTAAGATGGTTTTCACAACTCATTTTTAGGTTAAAAATATTTTCACAAACACTAGACTCAACATCGACCAGTAGAAGGGTTTCCTACAGGCAGTACTGCTCTGATACCAACTTGTGGCGCCCCGACCCGACTACTATACAGTGATACTGTGTCTCCGGTTATCCGTTACCACCAGACACACTACCAAAGCATAATAGAGAGATCAAGACTTGTGGAACAACTGGCACATCACAGACTCTACGACACAAAACATTATAAGCAACTCTTATAATAGAGAAAGATAGCAAAAGTTACAAACAGGGGTCACCGACCCAACATTTCATCAAGCGGAAGCGAAGGGCGTTGTTCTAAACAACAAGATCCAAATAGGGCCTAAGAGGCCTGCAAAATAACCAACCAACGCCAGCTGTTCCGGGATGTCCCAAGCTGCCACCTGGGAACCCCAGACTACTCGTCGACGTCCACAAAGAACCCACCTTCGAGGTCGGTGAAGTCCTCCTCTGAAACAAAACAAACGACGTTGAGTTCGACGAACTCGCAAGATTAAGAGCTAATATATGCTCGATGAGGCTTTCAAAGTTATATGGTTGTTTTGCATAAAGCTGATTTTATTTATGAAAACATAACTCAAAGGCATCGACTATTCAGAGTATTTTCAAAAGAGGTAAGAAGTACTCTTTCTTTCATCACCTCTCTCAACATCAACCATTGTACCTGTCCATCAAAGGCACCTCCCCGAATCACCCTCGAGGAAGTCAACCTTGCATTCGTGAAGTAGTACCTCTAGTACTCAGTTTTTAATCATTCCGTTAAAGTTATTCTATGATCCTACCTTCACTTCCCAAGTCGTCCATAACCGCGGACACGGCTTTTCGAAAAGATTTATCCCTGCAGGGGTGTACAAAGTGGAAGTCCCCGGAGTCCCGAGGGGCTCCAGCTCCTTCACCACGCGTACCGTCCGGCCCATTACCTGTACAATTAGCTCTCTTCCTTGGAAAGCCGGCTGGGTGGGAGCGGTGTCGACTTCTCCCTCGTTAAGGACTTTCCAGGATCATCAGTGAGGACGGAACAGGTTTGGTGTCTCCTCCAACCCCCTGTCCCGTGGCCACTCATTTTCCTAACACAACCATCCTCATACCATTCTCAGCCACCAACTCACGCACGCGCAAATGGAAGTCCGAACTAGAGGACCCTGGCTAGCCCCGCTCGAGTTATTTAGTCTATGAGGGTTCCTGCAAATGCATAGGCCTCACGCATGGTTGCACGCTCAGTCTTGGTTCAAGAGGTATAGAACTCGCACCTAGGCGGCGAGAACGAGACAACCCACCACATTCCATGTGGCCTCTCATCCCCACCTTCTTAGCATTTTTTTATCCATCTCCACAATTCTCCACCATCAACATCACTGTCACAAGTTAACACCTGTTTCCAGCATTCACCATCCCTAGTACAACTAGGCATTTCACTAAGCATGGTTAAGCACTTGCATAGCATAGTAAGTATTCCATGGCCAACAATACAAACCTATGGTAATAGGAAGGTAGAACAGGTATTGGCAACAGGATTCTAATGCAACTAGTAGGATACTCTAATCCAGGCAAAAGACATTTAGAACCGCATGCAATATTATAGTGGAGAAAATAATTGCGGAAAATAGGATAAGATATGCTCAGAGGGGGGATTACGCTTGCCTTGTTCGGGATACGAGTAGTAATACGGATCCTCGGGGTATTGTGGAGTAACCCCGGCTGCTTGATCTAGCGGAGCATAAACATGGAAACAACAATCAATCACCACACATTGGTCACAATGCAATGCACAAGCACATGATGGTATGACAAGTTTATGCAATGTAACACCATAAAAGTTAGCTAACAATTTAAATGGAGGGCCAAATAATTAGTGCAATTCTTTGGAAGCAACCCCATATTTAACTTAATGTCCACTTGCTTATAAATTTTCACATTACTAAGAAGTGGCTCAACTATGCATGAACATGACATGATTAGATAGGTATTGTTCTTGTGATCGTTTTGGTACCTTATTTGTAATTTTCCAAGTTCCGATGAATCATTAGTGAAATAAATAATTAATCGGATTTAAATCTTTTAACCAAATTATGAATAACATCAAATAAATATTTGTGATCATGATGTGAGATTAGCATGGTTTGATAACATTTGAACTGCTGATCACTTTGATATTCTATTCATAAATTTTGGTTAATTACTTCACAAGTTATGAATTTTCCCGAATTTAGGTATTATTTATACCATTTTAGGAATTCCTAAATAAGGCAAAATTATTTTCTCAAAAGAGCTTGGCAATAACACTAACAAGTAGGTATTGTTTTTCTAAACAATTTGATATTTGATTTGCTAAATTTGGAGCAATTTTCAAATAGTTATGAATTGTTTTATTTTATTTAAATTAAAAACAGATTTTACTGTTTGGGCCGGCCCACAGGTCGGCCCAGGCCGGTTTCAGGCCGGGGGGTGGCCCGAAGCGGTCGGCCACAAGCGCTAGGCCGGGCTGGTGCCAGAGGCTTCCGGCCTTTTGGCCGGTCCAGGCCGGGAGCACGGCGACGGCGACGCGGTGACCGCGGCACGGTGGCGCGAGGGGGAGAGGGAGAGGAAGAGGGAGGATGTCCAGGCGGGGGAGTAGCTCACCAGGAGCACGTAGGCGTGGTCGGTGAGGGTCGGTGGCGGCCGGGATTGGGCGAGGACGACGACGGCAAGCGGCGGATGGCTTCGGAAGGAAAAACGCGATTAGCTCGCGTCCGGTCCTCCCAGCAAGCGGGCGACGGCGGAGAAGCTAGAGGGCGACGCGGCGATCCTTGCTCTCCGCTTCGATTCGCTCGGGGAAGCGGCGGTCGACGGCGGGGATCGATGGCCGGCAGCGGGCGACGACGGACGCACAGCTAGGGTTAGGTTTTGCGCGAGGAGAAGAACAGGGAGGGGAGGGGAAGCGTGCGGAGCAGGTGGCGTCTGGGCGTCCTCCTTCGCGTCCTTGACCACGGAGAGGGGGGCCGCGGAGTGGGGGCACGAGGCCACGGCGGCGTGGGCGCTGGAGCATGGCTACAGGAGGAGGGAGAAGTAGGATTGCAAAAAGGTCCCTGGAAGATTTTCTGCTATCACAGATCGGTCCTTTTTCCAATTCTTCTCTAGAAACCAGTAGCACTTTAGGTAATTAATTGGGGCACACAAACATTTTAGAAAAATGTGCAAATATTTGTGTAGCCTCTCCCTACTAGTTAGAAGCTCCACAAAAATTGGCGATTAAAAATAAAAAGTTTTGAACACCAATTGTTCATAGGGTTCGAAAAAGGTCATTTTTAATAATTCCCAAAATATTTTTATTTGGAGTATTTGAGCATTTCCAAAAATAATGAAATTATCCATGGAGGCTCTCAGAATAATATTGAAACTCCCCATGGTTTTAATTTGAATTTTTGGAAAGGTTTAGCTTGGTTTCAAAATAGGATTTGAATTGAACCAATTTTGGATTCTCAATTTCATTTCTCATTTGGCAAACTTAGATTTTGAGAAATGGTTATAACATGTCAACTTGGAACTTCCTAAACAATTTGGAAGTCCAAGAATGATTTGTTTGCCAAGCTAAGCAATTGCCTTGGTGTGGATGTTTGGGAAGTTTTGGCTTCCACATGTTAATTGCTTTATTTAAACCTAGCAATTTAAAATAAGTATGCCATGATGCAATGCAACACAAAAGTGGAAATTTTACACGGGTTTTTAGGTTCTGAACTTTGGGCTGTTACATGTTGTCCCTCCACTTCCGGCAGTGATGAGTTCTCAACTTCTTCTACTTCACCTACATGTGGCAAGCCACAAAGTAATGCAATGGTGAGTAGTGATAGATATTACAATAATGATAGTGAGCTTATTGTTGATGATACTTCACCTCTATCTTATTGTAATGATTTATCTTTGGACTCAAACGCATCAAGCACCAAAAATGATCTACATGCTTGTGTTGATAGTCCTTGCATATCATGTACAAATTGCTTGATTAATCCTTGTGATGATATGCTCTCTATACCTTGTTGTCATGATAAAAAGGCTTCTATTTCCTCTAGTATTTTGGCTAACAATGTAGAGGAAACCGAACACTCCATGGAACAAGATATGGATTTAAATGGTGACTCAAGTAATTCTTCATCGTCATCATCATGTACTCACTTTTGCCTTATGGCTAAAGCTTCCGAGGTATCTCCTACTTTGGATCCCAATTTATCTCATGATGATAATGATGAGGAAAATGAACAAAATGATAATGATGCTTCCATACTCGAGAAGGGTAAAATGGTTATTCATTCTCTTTCAAAGAATAAAAATGCTCGTGTTAACTTCTTAGAAATCATGTCTACCCTTGTTGAGCGCAAACTTACCATTGAGGAGTTGGAAGCTCGCATTGATGAAAGCCTTAACCGCGAATACAAATATGCGAAAGAGATCGCCGATCTCAAGGAAGCTCTTGAAGAAGAACAATCCACCAACAAGACTCTTGAGGAAACTTTAGCTCTTGAACTTTCTAGAGTAACGGAATCCCATGATAGATCTCTTAAAGTGGCAAATGATTTCAAAATAACAAATGTTAAGCTTATAGATGCACATGCCAAACTCCTTGAGGATTTTGAGAACCTAGATAATGGCTCTAGGGTCATTAAGGGTGAGCTCATCAAACTCACCGAGTCTCATGCGCAACTTAAGGCTTCTCACTCTAAAGAGCTTGCCAAGTTACTTTGTCCTATTGTCATAAATAATGATGCTTGTGCTACTAACTCTATCTCTTGTGAAGCATCTATATTGACGGAGAATGTTGAGCTAAGGGCTCAACTTGTATTGTTTTCTAGCAATTATGGGAAATTGGAAGAAAGACATGAAAAGCTTTCGAGCTATCATGAGGATCTTTTAGTCTCCCATGATAAGCTAAAGTTAGCTCATGAGGCTATTATGTCTAAGGTAACATCGTGTGAACCTCATTTGGACAATGGCACAACTTCTACTCAAAATAATTTATTGTCATGTGCTAGTCCTAGTAATTTATCCACTCAAACTATCGATAAATCTTGTGGTGAATTACTTTCCACACCTTGTTGCTCTAACAATGAAGCATATACCTCCTCTAGTGTTTGTGTTGATACTAACCATGTAGAGGAGTTAAAAGAGCTCAAGTCCCAAGTCACTTCTTTGAAGAAAGACTTGGAAAAGCATCATGATGGGAAGCCCACACATGACAACATGTTGAGTGTGCAAAGACACCCCAATGACAAGAGTAGACTTGGATTCAACTCAAATAGTAAGAATAAGTCCAAGTATAGCAAGAATACGAAGGGCCAAGAACAAGTCAAGAATTCAGCCAAGATCAGTTGTTTCAAGTGCAAAGTTGAAGGGCACCATGTTAGATCTTGCCCTTTGAAGAAGAAATATCTTAGCAAGAAGCAACAAGGGAAGAGGCCTCAAGTTCATCAAGTTGAAGAACCGTCCCTTCCCAAGAAGAATCATGGCATGCCTCCTCATGATGAAGTTTCAACTAAGAAGAAAGGAGGAAGCAAATGTTGCTACATATGTTGTGAGAAGGGTCATTTTGCTTCTTCATGCACTAGTGGTAACTTATCCAATCCCATAATAATTGATAATTTTTATTCTCTTAGGAAGGATAAGGTTGGCAATGTGTTTGCCAAATATGTTGGCACTCCAAGTGGTGTCAAGAAAAGGACCATTTGGGTTGCCAAGCCTATTGTGACTAACCTCTTAGGACCCAACTCGGTTGGGGACCAACAACTTAAAACTTGATCAATAGGTGTTGGTGGAGGGCATTGGAGACTTGGCTACATCATGAAGAATTAACGAATCTTCACATTTATATTTTCTCAAGCCAAGTCATTTGGATTATGTTCTATCTCAAATCCAATGATCCTCCTTGCGGTAACTTGTATTTAAATAACATATACATTGAAAGTTACTTGCATCCTTGCATGCGTTTGGTTTTGTACCTTGCTAATGTTTGCTTGTGTTGTGCTCTCTACTTACTTTTCTTGAGTAATCAAGTATGTGTATATTGGTTTGCACACCATGTGAGTTTGTGTTGAGCCATTTATGTCAACTTGTTTATATCTTAATTGGCTCTTTTTTTGAGAATTTTTTGGACTATCCCATTTTGGGGGAGTGATATGCTTTCGCACTCCACAATACTAAAAATGTGTATACATGAGTTCTACCACTTAGAGTTGATATATCAATCTTATCTAGTTTCTATGTGGTATGTCATACTCATGAGAAATTCAAATTCTATAATGTTCATTAATTATCTCTAGTTGGTTTTTATTTGCCTCTTGTGGAGAATGAATGGATTATCACATTATGGAGGAGTAATATGATATGTGCATATTACAACCTAGTCAATGTGAATATGTAAGGTATTGCCACCTAGAATTGATATTGTTAAGGGGCGTGCTGAGCGTCCCCCGGAGGATCGGAAGCCCCGATCCTCCGCCTCCAGCACCTGACACGTGTCTCTGTGCGCATATGAGAAAATACCTCATGCTCGGCCGCGTCTCGTCATCGCGCTAGAGACGCCGGCAAAGGAAAAAACATCCACGCCTTTGTTAGCGCAGGTGTCCCCGACCTCCATCGCCTTGGGTTAGTGAGAGCTTGGCCCCTGACCCGCCATCCAGGTCCGGCGAGAGCGCCACCGTTGCCACCCGCCGGTAGCATCGGCGCCGGCCGCTGGCAGCACCACCGGAAGCCGCCGGTAGCATCGGCGCCCGCCGCTGGCAGCACCGCCGCGCCGGAAGCCGCCGGTAGCATCGGCGCCCGCCGCTGGCAACACCGCCGGAAGCCGCCGGTAGCATCGGCGCACACCGCTGGCAGCACCACCGGAAGCCGTCGGTAGCATCGGCGTCCGCCGTTGGCAGCAACGCCGGAAGCCGCCAGTAGAATCGGCGCCGCTCATGGCACCGCCTTGCAGCCGGGAGCATCGGCGCCTGCCATTTGTAGCAAGGCTTGCAGCTGTTGGTAGCAGTGGCGGCAAGCTTTCACGGCAGCGACGGCGGCGACCTTGCTTGCAGCAGCCCGACAGGCCTTGAAGCAACCAAGGTGGCGCTCTGTAGCTCTGGCGTTGACGGTTCGCAGCACCAGCGCCCTCCCATGGGAGCACCGCCGCGCTGCTTTGGCAGCTCCGCCGCCCTACCATGAGAGCACCGCCGATAGCCTACGGTAGCGCCGCCACTCACCGCGCGTAGCATCATCTACCACGTATTGCAGCATACGAGTCAGGGCTTCCATCATGGGCGGCGCCGGCGACCAGCACAGCGTGGGGCGGCCATGGCTGTGCGAGCTCCATGCGTTGTCGCCGCCATGGCCTGCTCGTGAGGTCGCCCCTGCACTAGGTTGGGAGCGCGGCGGAGGATGAGAAGACGGTGGGCTCGGGCTGGAACATGGGGCGGTTGGAGGAGCGGGTGGGCGCAAGGGGCGGCGGAGCTGAGCGATCCATGGCTGTGCATTGACGAACCAAGGGGATAAGGGAAGACGGGTGGAAGAGAAAGGAAAGGGACGAGATAAGGCTCGTGGTGGGCCACCACCCCTGCTGTCACCCACGTTAGGGACACGTGCCACGCCACGGAAGCGGAGGATCGATCCTCCGCCTGATAACCAGCGTTTTCCTATTGTTAATTATCTTGTTTCTATGTGGCATATTTCTCAAACAAGTTCCCATTTGCTTAAATGTTTTTACTTACTCACACTTTGGATCTTGTTTGTGATGAATGTTCTTGGTAAGGTTTTTCTCTAATATGTTCTCATATATCTCTTTGGGAAACTAATTGCTTCAAAGGACTCTTTGCATAATCGCGTGAATATTTGAAGCTATCAAGGACATTTATCTACATAAGCATCGCGCTTAAATCTTATGCTTCACCATGTGCTTAATGGTTGTGAAGATGATCTTGAATATCAATCCAATACACCACTAAGAAATTTCTACATATACTCCTTTTCCATGACAATTGATAGTCATAATTGTGGTGAAACTTGTAGATCATCTTTATATTGGCTCTTGACTTTATTGCCTTATTTCTTGCCAAAATTAATGTTCCTTGCCTCTTGTGGATCATTTTACTTTACTCAAACTTTCTTAGTGTTTTATTTAGTGTAGGAGAGGCATTGATCCCATCATTGTGCACCTTGTATTCAAAGGCTACTTATAGATAATGTACTATTCTTGGGTGAGCTATCCTATATTGAATACAAACTTATATTTTCTTTAGTATTGGATCTTATTGCTTTTACTTGATATATGGCTAGCGTTTGAATAGATATGTGGTGAGCGATGATTCCATATGTGTGCATTGTGTATTCAAATACAAGATCATAAATAATACACTTTTGTTGGGAGAGCTATCATGTATCCTTTTAAACACTATTTATATTCTATTTGTATTTGATCCTTTCCTTTGGTTTTTGATCCCGATGACATGTCTCATGTAAGACAAACCTTTTCGGCTTGGTACTTTGTGCCATCATGAAAAGTGTAGAGGGTGTGGTTTATTTGTTGGAACCCCACTCTTTCTTTTTGAGAGTTTGTCCCAATTGGCATCTCTCTTTGGGAGTGGGTTATATCATTCATTGATTAACATCTCTCTCTCTCTCTTTTGGTATCTCCTTTGGAAATTTGATATCTTTGTCCAATTGGTATCTTTTCAATCATGTGTTGGTTTGGTTTTAGTTTCAATTGGCTTCTCTAAATTATTTTTTGATTTGAATCTTTGATATAATTTGAACCATCTTTGATTGCTTGATATTTGTCCAAATTGTATCACATTTTGGTTATTAAAGTTAATAGACATGCATATCTACTACATGTCTATTTTATGACATGCTTTCTTTCTTTGTGCCAATATATAGGTGGAACTCCACGGAATCCTAAATTTGTTAAGATGTGCATGAAATCCAATTTCATATCTATATGCACATTTTTTTTAGGAGTTCCTTCTATGTATTGTAGTTTGACTAACTACTTGGATCCAATTAGTTTGGGAACAATTTTACTTGAATATGTTTTAGGTACATGGAGACGCATTGGATGCTTGTCTCAATTACAATGAAAGTATCTTCACCACATACTTATTGGAGCCAAGCTAGGATGGTTGATAAATTCTTATCTAATACATCAACCCCATGTCATCTTGGTAACAAGTATCCACCCTCATGCATACTTTTATAGCACTCAACCTTGTGTAGGTTTCATCATGGCATGAAAAGTATTTATTTGCTTTTGTTGTGGCTATTGCAAATTCAATGTAGATCTTATGGTACTTGTTGCTTTCCTCAACGCATCCCAACTATCTCCTTTTCTTTAGTAATATTTGTGGTGCTTGTGTTGAGGTTGTATTTGAAGTTCATTATTATACAATATGAGAATATTGAGCTACGGGTTATGATCCTAAATAAACATCAAATGTGTATATGTTATGACTTCCCTTTGGATATCGTGTTTCTTTTCCTTAGTAACAAATTTTATGTGTGCATGTTTCTTTGTGGATATATATCTAATGATTGGTGTACACTTAGAAACTTATATACATGAGAGAAATTACATCTTTACTTGATATTCTAATTCTTCGGTGTCACCTCTTTTACTCCGTTTTTGATTCTTTGGCGTAACTCCGAAAAGAATTTGATTCGTGAGTGCATATCCTATTTTATCACATCTTGATGCTCTCATCTTGGTGAATATCTTGCTTGTCTTTTCAAGCCAATAATCTTCACCATGGGATATGTCACAAGCTATGTTTTTCATTTCATCTTATTGAGCTTGTGATTCATTTATTTTTGTGTTTTAGAGGATACCGGAGGAGTGAGGATTCCATGTTTGTACACCTTGTATTCAAATACAATAATTCTAAATTGTGTACAAATATTGGGGAGCTCCTCTACTTCCTTTAAAACACTCTTTTGCTCAAACCATAATATCTTGTGTTTATTCGGTTAGTTAGGATCTTTTTGATTGCTTGCTTTTTATTTGGAGAATTGTAAAAAGTTTTCCATATCGTTCTTTTGCAATCTTTGGATCCTCAATATAGTTTGTGCTCTCTCCAACTATTCGTCATTGGATATGTGTATTTGATTTCACTCATATTTTGAGAAATGCACACGTTATGGGGGAGCTCATACTATATTGATCTTCTAAGATTTTTCGCCCATTTTGGAAATGGATGCCAATGGGGGAGAAGTTTTAGAGGGTTTAAAGGGAAATTTGGTGTTATGCTTTTGTTTTGGTCATAAGCATTCACCTTTCATGCTCATGCATCCATGCTTGTTGCTTTGCATGGTTGCTGTGGGGACCCCGGACTAGCCGTCCGAAATACCCGATTATGCTTAACACAACGATCCCGTGATCAGTATGTCGTTGCACATAATCCGAACTGAATATCAAAGTTTACATCCATACAATACCGAGTTTCAAGTCTTACACACATGGCCATACTGGCCTAATTATACATAGGTGCCTTCAAGGGCCAAATCATCTTTATTCAGCGGAAGCTACGGTAGTAGGGCTAATCCATTCAAACAACACCCGACAGGCAGCTGACTTATGAAGATCCTAGTTTGCATAGACGTCGCCGAACTCCTCTTCAACGTAGGGCTCCTCGAAATCTGGCTAAGACAATAGCCAGGGACGAAACCAATATGAGTACATTTGAATGTACTCGCAAACTACCCCAACTAGAGTAAGCACTAGTTTTAGTTTGAAAACTTTTACTTAGCTTTGAAACATCTTAAAAGAAAGCCTTTTCTGAAAAGGGGTAAGAAGAAATTTTTACAACTATCCTTTAAGAAGACATCATTTTAGCTGTTTCCCCGAAACTCCTCCGGTATCCAACCACATCCCAAATCATGGTTCCCAAACCCATCACAACCTCGTACCAACTCATTGGTACAGGTATGCAACCTTTTCCACTTCATTTTCCTTTCAAAACTCAATATTTTATAAAACTTGCACATGGTCTTAAGACAGCCTCCCAACTGTCCATATCCGAGGACTCGGCTATTCGAATAGTTTTACCCTCTGCAGAGGTAGCACGCTTTTCCCACACCCATCCGGTCACTCATCGTGTCAGCCACGTCCCGCCATACCAGAGGTATGCGAAGTTGAGTTCCCGGCCATAGCCTGTCCTTTGCTCATGCTAGTATAGGACCCTGCCTCTACGACACTTTCCATCGACACTTAAATCCTCAGAAACTAAGTGTGAGGACTCGTAGTTCTGTCCGGCGGACCCAAGGGAGCCCTTCAATCCTCTTTCTTCTTTACGCTCATACCGGCTTCCGGTAGACTTCTATTAAGAGGACCCAGGTCAGGGGGTAGGTCCTCAGACCATCCCCTCATGGAACGAGGTTATCCTCGTTATTGAGGCATCCAGTACTAACACGAGCAAATTATATGACTACGCCCTTGCCCATATGTGGGTAAATGTGGTCGCACCGGTTATTGGTTGGTCGCCATAGTGTTAGGACACAATGTGCACTTTTCCAAAACAACACCACCATTTCCAACTTAATACCGACCTTTCGGCATTTCACCTTCATCCAAGTACCTTCAAAGGAGTTTTGAAAAACATTGTTTTTCCCAACTTATAGTTTTAAATAACTACTTTATACTTCTACATAAGGTGGCAAAATAGTTTTCAGGTATTTTGCAAAAGGGATTTTTCTAAAATCATTGATTCCTTGGAATAACTCTTGAGACTAAAATAGATGTATATAAATGCAAGCTCAGTGAAGTAGCTTGCCTTGTTCAACACAGTGGTACTGGTCCTGATCTTCGGGTTCAACGAAACCTCCTTCTTCGATAAATCCGTCAACGGTATCGTCTAAACGTTAAACAAGCAAGACAAACAATTACTACTCTAACTCAAGCATCATCACATCATTACAATCACAAATGCTACAATTAGCTACTGCACACATCAAGCAACACAAGGTGGTTTTAATTTAATTGAATTAATCTTTATTTAATTGTTTTCAAACTAAGGCAGAAACTAGTTGTACACCAATTAATTCACCATTTAATCTATGTTGGTCACAAAATTTCAAACTAAAATTCTATGGATAGCTACTGATGTGTAGAAGACCACCCAATTGGATTGGGGTCATTTGGAGTTACCAAACTCCCTACACATTTGTTTTAGTTCAGAAGGACTTTAATCAAGTTTTAGCTACCAAACCAATTAAGTTGCTCCAAAATTTAAATCCTTTTAGGGGTAACTAACCTTGGTTGAATGTGACCTAACAAAATTGGTTTTAGTTTAATTGGACCTACTATTAAATCACACTAATTGGTTTAGTGCAGAAGGGTGCACTGAAGTTCAACCAAAGGCTAAGGAGTTTACACTACTCAATTAATTCTACCAAAATTTGGGGAGCTAAAGGATCCTAATACAAAGCTACCAAAATTGGTTTCGAGTTATTTGGATTTATATAACTCCAGAAACAAATGGTTTAGTGTTTTAAACCTTCTGGAGCATTTTTATTATTTATTTAAATGAGATGAGACCACTTTGGTGAGTTAAAGAATTTTATAAGCTTTCCAGAACAGTTGAGTTTGATTTATTTGGATTCCTAGAACTCGAGTTATTGAATTTCAAAACTAGGTCCAGTACTGAAAAGCAGAGGAGTTTGAAATTCGGAAAAACCTAATTTACTGGATAATGTTGAAAATCCTGACGGGTGGGGTCCGCTCGTCAGTGACTCAACGGAAACGTTTCGCGCGCGGGTTTAAGTTTAAAACGCTGACGGGTGGGGTCCACCAGTCAGTGACTACTTAATCGAAACGGTATGCTACCGTTAATCTCTAATCCTACGGCTGTGGATCGAAGACATGGCGGCGACCATTTCCTGGCGGCGCCGTGGCTCCGGCGACGGCGGAGTGCACGATTCGCTCACCTGAGAGCTCGGGAGGTGGCGGAGATGACGGGGATCGACGGCGGAGGGAGTGGGGAAGCTCTGGGGTGAGTCGTACGTGCTGGGACGGCTTCACTCGACGACGGCGTGCTCAGCTCCTCCTCCGCGGCCGCACTCCAAGTCCGGCGATTCCTCCGCGGCGCTGCTGTGCACGAAACACGGGCAAAACGCGGCGGGTGAGCTAGGGTGTAATGGTGATGCGAGCAAGGGCCAGAGAGAAGGCAGGGGAAGAGAGGCACGACCTGGCCGTGATCGTCTTCTTCCTCGGCGCGGCAGCGCTCTGCCGTGCGTGTGCACGGTGGCTGCGATGGAAAAGCTCGCCCTCCTGGCGATGCTCTGGTGTGAGGGGTGTGTGTGGGAAGTGGTGGAGGTGTGTGGAGAAGAGGTGGTGCGGGGTGGGTTTTTATAGCGGCGGAGGCGCTCGGCGCTCCACGGCTCGGTGGTGGGGAGAGGAAAGGGAGGCGCTGGGTCCGGCTGAGGGTGCCAGTGAGGTTGCGGGGAGCTAGGGGGTGTCGCAGAAGCGGTCGGGTGGTCGAGGGGGACAGGGGTGACGCGCGGGCGTCGATGCCGTGCTCGGCCGGCCATGGCGAGCGGCGTGCTCCTGCGCGTGCGCTGGGGTCGGGTAGGGCGCGTGCAGGGCAACCGAGGGGCAGTGGGGCTCGTACACGACGCGGTGGTGGTGACGGAACCAGAGGGGCGAGGTGGGGCAGCGCGGAGGCGTGCGGTGCTCGCAGTGGACCTCGGCGTCGTCGCGTCGCTCGGCGTGCTCTGGCGTGGACGACGCGCACGCCAGAGGGCTCTGCGGCGGTCGAGTCTCGTCGAGCAGGAGCGGAGAGGGTTGGGTGGTGTGGCGGGCACGGCGCGGCGTCGTCTCGGCGTCGCGTCTGCTCTGTCCACGAGGCGACCCGTGCGGGTGCTTGCCAAGGACGGCAATGGCGTGGCGCCAGCGGCTTGCCTCCTCTGGGGTCAACGAGCGTGTCACCTCTCCATCCTTCGAGTGAGTGAGGCGAGGTGAGTGAGTGGAAGCTACTGGACTGCTTGATTGCACTGAATCGAGCTCCAATTTTGGATTGGATTTTCGGGTTTGGGATGAACTCAATGGTGATCAACAAGTGTTCGATCAAATTCCCGAACCAAGTTCAAATTTGAATTTTCTGAAATTCTTTCCATGGTTTGCTTCAAAATATTTTTCCAAGGTTTGTGGTACCACTGGATTATTTATTCTTGAAGTGCATCTTGGTGTTCTTGATGGTTTTCCAAAGTTAAAGAAACATTTGGAATTTTGAAAATAGAATTTAGAATAACATTTTTAAAATAAGGAGGGAGAAAAGTATTAAAGATGAAATGGGAGGGATCACTTCCCTCCACTGGATTTTTGTTTGGAGAAATTTTTTTGAATCAACACTTGGAGTTTTAGTGTGACACTTGTCACATTATTTTTTTTTTTTGTTTTTGCACTTCTTTTATTTCTTTTCTTTTCTTCAATTTTTATTTAAGCAAACAACAACTCAAGCAAGCAAACACAAACAAACACACATAAAATAACAAAAGTTTTTGTTGGCCCACAAATTTTGACTAACACAGCTGGGTTACAATTTTGGGATGTTACAGTTGCTTAATTCATTATATAAACCCTTGTAAAAGAAATTGTCATCAATTACCAAAATGGGGGAGATTGAAAGGGCATGGCGCTCCCATGTGTGGTTTTGGTAATTAATGAAAATCTCTATGGACTAATGGTTGCATCGAGTTGTACTTGTAGGGTTTGTCCATAGACCATGCTTGAACTCCATATGTTGGATTCAAGGTTATTGATGCCATGAATATATTGATATATTGAAGTTTTGGGCATCAAGATCATCGAGGTTATGGATATATACTTGATATGATCAAGAAGAAGAGTATGTGATGACCAAGTTGTTATTCGAGGAGTTATCCGATGATTGGTCATGTGTAAGTTGAGCATATTGCAAGTATGTCTTGAAGAAAAGGATTATGTGACATTCATGGTTATCTTCAAGACATCATCTATTGAAAAGAGAAGAAAAGATACAAGGTTGATCAAGATTGATCAATACACAAAGCTCCAAGATGTACCAATTGGGATAATGTATCTCTTGGTATGGTAAGAAATTATCCATATAGCTTTGTCAACTAATCCATTACATGTGTGTGGCATTTTCTATGTGTGGTTAGGTATCTTTATTTGGGTGTGCATCAAATGAAGATTTCATATAGCCCATGGGGATGACATCAAGTGGTGATCGTCATCAACCTTGAGATGTGCAAGTTCAAGAGAAGTATCTCGAAGATATCATATGCTTGAAGCTTGCCACCCATTTGGAGATAATGGTCATGTGAAGATATGCCGATAAGAGGCTCTCCCATAGTGGTGTATGGGGGAGAAATATGTAGATCTTCACCAAGCGAAGCGCAATCAAGAAAGGTGGTCCACTTGAAGAGATCAAGATCGTCATCATCTAGCTCAAGTGGAATGCGCAAGGCAAAGGTATGATAGGGTTTCTATTTTACCGGTCTCATGGTTCTAGTTGGGAGACCGGGTTATAGGATAGATACCATACTATCAAGAGGGGCTCTCGATTGAGTTTTAGCGTATCAGTTGGAGAGAGCTCAAACCTTTGCATACTTGGCATATCATCTTTCTTGGTTCTTATTTGGCTTTCATGCATGTGAGAATTTAGAGCTTGTGTCATCTCTATACCAAGCTCTAGTTCATCAAAAACGGATTTCATGAATATCTTGTTGCGTTTTTGATATTGGAGGTTTACCGGTTTGTCTTTTATAAGAGAGGTCAAACTCTTCTCTTGTGGATTCCTCCATTTTTGAGACGGTTTTGACCTCCATTTTTGACCTTTTGAAGCTTTGCTTTCTCTCTATTCCTCCATGATTCTTGCCTCCAATTAGAAGGAAAAGAGAGAGGAGATCTAGATCTACCATTCCACCAATCAATCTCTCCTCTAAGTGAGGGGAAGCTTTTGGATCTAGATCTTGGAAGAATTTGGTGTTCTTCTTTGTTCTTCCTCTCTTCTCACCCCAATAGCATTTGTTGTTTTGGTGGGATTTGAGAGTGAATGATTTTGAGCACTTCTTGTGTTCTTGCCCATTGCATCGGTTGCATCGGTTTGAGTTCTCCACGGTGATACGTGGAAATCGAAGTTAAGAAGCTTGTTACACTTGGGTACTTGGGGTGCCCTAGAGCTTGTCCTCTTGGGTACTTGGAGTGCCCTAGACGGTCCTAGTTGATTTCGGAGTTTTGGTGACTCGCGGGATTGTTGGGAGCCTCCAATTAAGTTGTGGAGACGCGCCCCAACCTTGTGATTCTTGTGTCTTTGGGAGCCGCGGGAATTCGGTGAGAGACTCCAATTAAGTTGTGGAGTGTGCCTCATCCTTGTACGGGTTCGGTGACCACCCTTAAGTGTCCCATAGTGGTTCGTGACACTCCGCATTGGTGGAGGCACGAAGAAGATTACGGTGTGCCATTTGACGGCTATTCGGGGATCACTTTGTGACTCCGCACCGCTCCAACGGAGACGTAGCTTCCATTGGGAAGTGAACTTCGGGATAAATCATCGTCTCCAAGTGCCTCGGTATTTCAATACTCGAGCTTCTTACGTATGCTATTTACTTTGTGATAGCCATCGAGGTTGAAGTAATATATCTTGCTATCACATATTTGCTTATATTGTTTAGCATAAGTTGTTGGTGCATATAGCTAAACCTAGCTTGTTTAGGTTTCGTGCTTGATAAATTAAACGCTAGATTTATTCCGCATTTATTCACGGCTAAACCATAAAGAATTTTAATCGTCTATTCACCCCCCTCTAGGCGACATCCTTGTCCTTTCACCCGCCCTACATATGGGCTGGCTTTGGGGGGAGCCGGACAACCCGGACGTTTGTGGAAACTTTGGGGGCCGCCGTTGGGTGGACCAATTCAGTCCAAAACGCATCCGGGCTGTCCACCAGACGTATAGGGAGGGTTTGGCAAACATGGTTGTAGATGCTCTCAGATCACCGAAGAGGAGCTCAAACAGGTCCTCACTCTGACGGCCTCAGCGAACAAGCTCACTAATATCCTCGATCGCGTCGACGAGTACACGGCGTTCATCATGGAAGAGCTCGACCCGGATCAGCTCGGCTACATCGAGGTACATTCTTTCACCCTTCATCTTTCAGTGGAATTCATTGGATGTGACACTGTTAGCAATTCGATGGCACGCTCTCCAACATCACTCTCTTTTGGAAAACAGATTGCCACGCTGGAGTCGCTGCTGCTGATGCCCCATTCCCAGGCGCCGACGAGCCTGGTGGCGCACAGCTCCAACATCAGTCAGCTCATCAGCCAGAGGCTGGTGCCGGCGAGGGACACGAACCCGCTCCGGCGCGGCTTCACGGCGGCGCGCTACTTCCTGGAGGACAACTGGAAGCGCGTGTGGGTGATGTCGCTGTGGCTGGCCATCAACGCCGGCCTCTTCGCCTGGAAATTCGCCGCGTACCGACGCCACCCGACGTTCGATGTCATGGGCTACTGCGTGTGCGTCGCCAAGGGCGGCGCCGAGACCACCAAGTTCAACATGGCGCTCATCCTCCTCCCCGTGTGTCGCAACACCGTCACCTAGCTCCGGTCCCGGACGAGGCTCGGCGCCGTCGTGGCCGTCGGCGTGGCGCTGCACGGGGTTTCGCATCTGACGTGCGACTTCCCGCGCCTGCTCCATGCCAGCGACGCGGCCTACGAGCCGATGAAGCGCTACTTCGGGCAGACGAGGATCCCGGACTACTGGTGGTTCCTGAGGGGCGTGGAGGGCATCACCGGCGTGATCATGGTCGTGCTGATGGCCATCGCCTACACGCTGGCGCACCCACGGTTCCGCCGGAGCAAGCTCGGCGAGGGCAACCCGCTGAAGAGGCTCAGCGGGTTCAACATGTTCTGGTACTCACATCACCTCTTCGTCGTCGTCTACATCGCGCTCGTCGTCCACGGCGTCTGCCTCTACATCAACCGGACATGGTACAAGCAGACGGTAAGTGTCAGTCAGCGAGTTTTTTTAGTTCAGTTAGTCGCTGCGAAAGATTTTGACATGAACTTTCTTTCTGCAGACATGGATGTACCTTGCCATCCCCGTGTTGCTGTATGCCGGCGAGCGCCTTCTTCGGGCGCTGAGGTCGTACGGCTTGACGACGGCGAGGATCGAGAAGGTGGCGGTGTACCCTGGAAATGTGATCGCCATCCACATGAGCAAGCCCCATGGGTTCAGGTACAGAAGCGGGCAGTACATCTACGTCAACTGCGGCGAGGTCTTGCCGTTCGAGTGGTGAGCTTCATTCATTGATCCTCTCTGCATCCGTGCTACACAATGCACCAGAGTTGACACGATCGATGGCATGTTTGAGGCACCCCTTCACCATCACCTCGGCGCCCGGCGACGACTACCTCAGCATGCACATTCGGTGTCGTGGTGACTGGACTTCGAAATTCAGAGCCATCTTCTCGCAGAGCTGCCGGCCACCGGCGGTGGGGCAGAGCGGGCTCCTGAGGGCCGACCCCATGACCATGGAGCACAACGCCAAGTAAGTATATGAGCATGACACGGCCATGTTCATGATTCTGAAATTCTTCTCTGACTTCAGTCATGCATTCGTTGACAGGACGTTCCCGACAGTGGCGGAGCCAGGAATTGAGACAGGGGGCAGGGGGGGGGGGGGGCGAACACATAAGGTCTAAAAAAATTTAGCCAAAAAAACGAGTCTATTCAACATAATAAAGGGTCCATGGAGATTCAAATATTTGTAACTCATAAAGTACATTACCAATGACATAAAAATAACATAAAAAGAACTCTAAAACTACTAACCTGGATTCCTGCAATTTGAATTGGACAATTGGCAGCCACCATATGATACCTACAACATATGACAGATTTGTGAGTCTAAATAGTAGCACATGGATAGTAACATTGTTAGCTTTTTATAGGATAATACATTACCATTAAGTTGTAGTTGTGCTACCATGATGGAACTTCCGAGGTAGATGACCTCGACGATTTGCTAAGGAATGAAACCGTAGCATAACCTTCTTGTCATCAATTTTTGCAAATATTTCTTTCTCAACATAGCAAACCATTAAATCATTGAGCCATTCATCACCAATCTTGTTTCGAAGATCTGTCTTTACAATATTCATTTTAGAGAAAACCCTCTCAACTGATGCTGTTGCAACCGACAATGTCAACGCAAGTGTAATGAGGCGGTAGACCAATGGAAAAATCAAATGTTGTCTAGTTTGAACCAACTTGAGAGTAAGACCACCTAGAGTATCACAGGATAAGAAATCAGGACTTCTCTTCATCACATCAATATATATGTTGAGTTGGTCAACCAAGACATAGCAATCATGTGAAGAGAAATCCACAGAATAAATATTGGCAAGTTCAAGTAGCTTCTCATGATCAAAGCTGCTAAATGAGTCTCTAGGATCAAGACATGCAGTGCACTTCAATAGGCATGTAGATGTTTCAGGAAATCTATTATTTATCTCAACTATGTTTCTATCAAGCACCTCATTAAAGATTTCTACCTTGTAATAATAGAAGCAAGTAACCATTTTGCGTGAAATCCTTGGATAATCCCTAGCTGGAATGTTATCAGCCATGTTGGGCACTGTAATATTTCTTCCACCACAAAAGTTAGTAGCAGCCAGCAAGAGGGGCTCCCATCCATCATCTCTCAGATTTTGAGGCACCAACATATCATTGTCCTCTCAATCTAGATATGGACAAATCATGTTTAAGATTAGAATAGTCATGTGAGTTATGAGATTTCAACAAATGAGTTCAATAAAAAACATATGACACACCTCAATATCACGCCATTTGCTCTTTCACCGATGCATCACGAGACTCATCAACAAGTAGAGAGAAACCAGCATCCCAAGCTCACCCATTATGACTTGAAAAGAAAGCAATGGAAACAATATGCAACATCTTTCTCCACACTATACTCTAACCAATTAAATTTGTCATACCATGTATCTAAGAATGCTCTCCAATCTGCCCCAACTTTTGTCTTGGGAAAAGTATGGCCAATCAAACGACTCGGACCTCTCAACAAATATGCCCTTCTCATTTTATCCCTGATTTCTTGAGTACCAAATTCTTCAATTGGTCTCCGAAGTGCAGGATCAGCAACAACAT
The DNA here is from genome assembly GCA_947311845.1 of Poa pratensis. NCBI lineage: Eukaryota > Viridiplantae > Streptophyta > Magnoliopsida > Poales > Poaceae > Poa > Poa pratensis. The sequence continues at coordinate 13,575,666 of CAMZMU010000085.1, read as the reverse complement.
TTGCTAGATCAAAAACTTCATGAACAAGAACACTAGCCTGTAAAAGTAGACAACAAAAATTGAGATTTTTGCTACAAGTCTACAACAAATCAACATCAGTCCCCGACAACAATGGACATGAAACGCGCAAAATATGGAGAAATAACCTGCTCTTCCCCTCCCTGCCGTTGCTGGTCGTTGGCGTCGTCGCGTCTCCGCTTGCAATTTCGAGCTTTGGCTGCCGCCGTTCCCGCTGCGAGCTCTGCAGCTTCCTCTGGATTCTCCAACTCAAATGCCTCAATCTCTTCTACAAGAGCTTCCCAATCCGGCTCCACCTCTCCATCCATCGCCGGCGCCCGGCGGCAGCGCAGCTCACGCGAGTCAGGGGCAAACCAGTCTGGGGATTGGCAGGGAGGAGATTGGGGAATCGAGCGTGGAGGAGCGGGGGACTGGGGGCAGCGCCGCGGCGGCCGGCGGCGGATCGAGCAGGGAGCAGGGCGCAGGGCGGAGGCGTGGAGCGAGCTGGGATTGGGGAATCACGACCTAGCGAGGGGAACTGGGGAAGGACCGAGCGAGGGGAGCGAGGTAGCGAGCAGGTCCTGGTCGACTGGTCGTGGTCGACACGCAGTCACGCACGGTCGTGCTCCATTCTGCCAGTTTTTCCTTTTTTTTCTCCCTTCCGTTCACGTATTAACGTATAGCTGAGCGCAGAATACGTATAGGTAAAAAATTCGCCCGAGCTGAGGGGAGGCGGCCGCCCCACCTCGCCCCCCTGGTGGCGCCGCCCCTGGTTCCCGAGGCTTCTGATCGACGGCCCCTACGGCGCGCCGGCGCAGGACTACCGCAAGTACGACGTGCTCCTCCTCATCGGCCTCGGCATCGGCGCCACGCCGCTGATCAGCATCGTCAAGGACGTGCTGAACAACATCCAGCCAGGCCACGGCAACGGCAACGGCAATGGCCATGCCGGCGATGGAGCCGACGACGATTCGCCGTTCATGACGAAGCGTGTGTATTTCTACTGGTGCACGCGGGAGGAAGGCTCCTTCGAGTGGTTCCGCGGCGTGATGGACGAGGTGGCGGAGCGGGACGCCGCCGGCGACGTGGTGGAGCTGCACAACCACTGCACGAGCGTGTACGAGGAAGGCGACGCCCGGTCGGCGATGGTGCTGATGCTGCAGGCGCTCCAACACGCCAAGAGCGGCGTCGACGTCGTCTCCGTGACCGGCGTCCGCACCCACTTCGCCAGGCCCTGCTGGCGGGACGTCTTCAAGCGCGTCGCCTGCGACCACCAGGGCCAGCGCGTGGGCGTGTTCTACTGCGGCGACCAGAAGGTCACGCCGGAGCTCAGGCGCCTGTCGCCGGACTTCTCCCACCGGACCACCACCAAGTTCGTCTTCCACAAGGAGAACTTCTGAAATTAGTTCGATTTTTTGTTCTTATTTTCTGGTGATGTAAGGCAGTACTTTTTTTTTGCGAAAATTAGGTCTATCTGGTGTACGTATACACAACACGTAGAACATTTTGAAGATAGTATTACTACACGCAATGGTAGATAGTAGACATATATTCTGGTATGTTGGGCCCCTCTATTGTCGTGTTTGTTCCAATACATTTCAACCTGTATGTAACATTTCAGATATAATAACATATAGGCTCCGCCCAAGCACAATTTTGACTGAGAGAGAACTAAAACATTTTTTACCAAACGTCCGTACTTTTTAAGAATTAACTTTACATCTTATCGCCGACTCGTGAACTGGCCGACGGTATGCAGGCCCATTCCGCATTCCGCATTAATTAGTTGCTCATTTTCTGTTTTATTCTTCATTCTTTGAATCATTTCAGTCTTTAATTTGATTTCTCATTCACTCAATTTTATTTGCTTATTTCCCACTTCTTTTCTCTCTCAGTCTCTTCAGTCCATGATTTATTCATTTTCTTATTTAATAAGTTTCTCGTTCGCATCGCAACTTATTTGATTAGTTTCTTAATTGAAAAGTTTCCCAGCTTTTAGTTTAACTAGATGATGCCCGCGCGTTGCTGCGGTAATTTATAGCCATGCAGGTCAGAAAAATCATACAGTAAATATTATTTGGAGGTCCTAAGGTGAACACATGTGGCATTAATTAACAAATGTAACTAATGTATAAGCATGTACCCAGGGCGATCACACATGCGTGCTTTGAAGTATCAACTGAGATAAATGTGTAATAGAAAACCAAAGAATAAAAGCTAATTGTCACACGATTGAACAGCGAAGATCTTTGTAAAATTAAATCGTGAAAATATCAGCAAGACATCGGAATATACTTTACAATGTGAATTAAGTACAAATGTGCAGCACTGGGCTAACAGATGCGATTCAGAACACACCAACGCTGGCAGTGCCTTCTTAGTATTCTTTAGACCCTTCATAAATATTATGTGCAGCACAGCACTGACCTATTTGTCTATTTGTACCTGAAAATGAATTATAAATATTCTTTAGACCCTTCATAGTATTTGCTAGTCCTGGTTCTGAATAATTGCTATCAAGGTAAATTGATAGAGAACTCCATAGAACGTAGTACAACTACGAATCAGGTAGTGTAGTTCTGGTCTCTAGGGAATCTGTCGGAACAAATACAGTTGACAGAAGATTCCAAGGGAGCAAATTCCAGATTAACTAATTAATTATATGGGAGATTTCACGGGAACGAAAACATCTGACCAGCAAGCGTAAGAAATAGAAGATACATGTGCTCATCCAAGGTAAATTATATATATTAAAAGATGAGAGCCTGTGTACCAATGCAAGAAACCCCTGGTATCGAGGCTGCCCTTTCTGTCCAGCGTGCGCATGTCGTACACACTTGAATACTTGATGACAGCCGCTTCCTCCTAACTTCAGCCAGCAGCACGCTGAATGCAATGAAATCGTGGGAGGCAAAACATCAAACAGCTTTCAAGCCTACCAATGAAATCGTCTGAAGCCCAATCTGACAGATCGACAAACATGAGTTGCGGATAGAAAGAAGAAAGGGAGAAGGAAAATCGGGAGCGGACACCTACCATTCGGTGCCAGAGGTAGCGACGCGAGCAGGCGGACGCGCTGGATGTCCATGGTAACACTGGTAGGTCTTTAAACATAGAAGGGATGGATCAGTTTCTTGCGCACTACCAGGGCGATGACTGCTGGGCTTCATCGAGCGTTTGTGTGACCATTTGTGGTGGGGAGGCCTTAGGTTGAGGCGGGAGCTCAGGAGACCGCAGGTCGCAGTGGCGGAGGAAAAAACACCGGTGATAAGCGAGCACCATCAGGGAACACGAACGGCAGCCGAGTCAATGCGGCATAGGCTTCTCCGGTCCATGTGGAAAAGAGCGGGCTAACGCGATGGGCGACGGCTCATACTGCGAAGGGATTAATGCTTTGGATTTGTAGAGACGTGGTAGTGGCGGATATAGAGGGCACTCGCTTTATTTTCCATCACCAGTTACGGGATTAGTATTGCCCGCAGCAGCAAATAGACTTAACCAAATGATGACGTGGCTTAAAAAGATGATGTGGAAGCCTGATGAGGTGGCATAGCTGCATGTTGAGAGAATTCCTTTAGTGCGTCATTCCTATTTAGATATAGAAGATTTGACAAGTCATTCATTATCATTTTCTACTTTAATTTCCACAGTTTTCTCAGTCTCTTAGTCTCTTGTTTGATCAGTCTTCTTTATGCGGACGATGCGGCCATTTTTGTGGCGCCTATCAAAGAGGACATCCAAAACCTTGCGGAAATTCTTAGTGACTTTGGGGTGGTGACGGGCCTTTGCACAAACTTCCAAAAGAGCTCCGTGGTGCCAATCCGTTGTGGACAAGTTGACCTCGATGTCATCCTTGAAGGCCTTCCGGTGGTGAGGGCCACCTTCCTCTTGAGATACCTTGGTCTTCCGCTCTCGGTTTGGCGCCTCCGGAAAGTTGATTTCCAACCACTTGAAGACAAATGTGTAGGCAAGATCCCCGCTTGTCATGGGCGCTTCATGAACATTGCCGGGAGGGGTACCCTTGTTAAATCGGTCCTTACTTCACAAGCTATCTACTACTTGACGCCCCTCATTGTCCCTCCGGGTCTCATTAACTCTCTAAGGAAGATTGACCGCGCTTTCTTTTGGAAGGGAACCGACAAGGTTTCGGGAGGCCAATGCAAAGTAAATTGGAAGACCGTTTGCCGCCCTACTTCCCTTGGCGGGTTAGGGATTCTAAACACCAACAAGTTCGCAAGGGCCTTGCGTTTGAGATGGCCTTGGCTCCAATGGAAAGATCACAACAAGATTTGGGCCGGCTCTCCTAACCCTTGCACCGAGGAGGATATGGATCTTTTTTATGCCTCCACAACAATAACGGTTGGAAATGGGAGAAAAACATCCTTTTGGGAGGCCCCTTGGCTTCGGGGAGAAAGACCTAGGCTCATTGCTCCTCTCATCTTCGGTATCTCCTCCAACAAAAAATGGACCATCTCTCAAGCCCTCCTCAACGATGCTTGGATTGGGAAAATCGCCATGACCGAAGAATTCACCATCCACCATGTGCGCCAATACAACGATCTTTGGGTCAAGCTTCAAAATGTGGCCCTTGAGGAGAACTTGGAGGACACCATTGTGTGGAAGCTATCCGCAAATGGTGTATATTTGGCAAAGACGGCCTACAAGGCACAATTCTATGGGTCTCACTCCTCCGATATGAACACATTGATTTGGAAAGCTTGGGCGCCACCCAAAATAAAATTCTTCGCTTGGCTTGCTCTCCAAAACCGTCTATGGACGACGGACCGGTTGGCGCGTCTGGGGCGGCCAAATTGCGGTCTTTGCCCGCTTTGTAAAAGGGTGCCCGAGTCGGCCTCTCACCTCCTTGTCCATTGTCGTTTCACTACTTGGGTTTGGAGCCTCTTGAAGGAGTGGCTAGGTTTGCAACACCTTGATCTCTCGCTTTGGTCGGATCTCTCCCTCAAGGATTGGTGGTGTCACATGTCCGGTGCTAGCATGCCAAACCGCTAGGCAATGACAACCTTTGTTCTACTCATTTCTTGCGAAATTTGGAATGAGTGGAATGCCCGGGTATTCTGAAACAAATACACGTCGTCCATTGGCATCCTATGCAAGATCAAGAGCGAGGCAAAGTTGTGGGTCATTGCGGGGGCAAAACGACTTGAAGAATTAATGCCGGGAGAGTAATCCTTTTATGTAATATGCTTTGGATGTTTTTGAACTTTGTGTGCTAACTCTCACTTAATAAAGAAAATGGGGCAAATCTTTTGCCCCTTGTTTCTAAAAAAAAAGTCTTCTTTGGTGTTGATTTTTTGTCTTATTTCTTCAGTCTTATCAGCCATTCGTATTTATGTCCGGTCCTTTTTTTTTGTACTTTCTCAGTTATGTTTGTTGATTTTATTCTTCTCTCTGTCTCTCAGTCATTTGCTCAGTTATATTTTGTTTCGGTCATCGGTTATTTATGCCAGTCCTTGTTCTCTAAAAAATACAGCATGGCAGTCAGTGCACTTAGTCTTCATTATTTTGTTTTAGTCCTTTTCCTCATCATTGATGTCATTAAGTCATTCATCCTTCCTAAGCCTTCTTATTTCTTTCTTCATCATATTTTTGCATCAATCATTCCTTATTTTATAATTCCCATTTTTTCTCATTGTTGCGACAAAAGGCTTAGTTAAGGTTAAGGTTAAGGTAAGGTTGTGTTTTGTAATTGGTCATCGTTCAATTTCTGCAGAAAGTTCCAGTTGCAATGTCTTTGTGGGTGCAAGTGATTCTTTGTGCAGTTAGAATTGAATACTTAATCAAATTTTGTTCTCTATTCATATGGTAATGTGAACAATGTCTCTTATCGTTGCAACATCTTCATTTTATGTACTTTGGTGCATCTAGGATTTATGTATGCAATCTTATCGTTTTACCATGTGTCCATGTGTGACAGCGACCTACTGGCTACTGCCGGGGACGTCAATGGAGATGACCACACTAATGTAATGTTGTTGTCCCAACTGTATGGGAAACATTCAAACATCTATGAAAATTCGAAGTATTCTTCATCCTTATTCTTTCAGTCTATGCATTTTTTTTTCGGGAAATTATGGTTAACACATTATTGCCGGTACAAAAACAGATGGAAGCTCTGATCTTGAGGATCACATAAACCATGCACGGGTGGGAAAACTACGAGGATGAGGAGGAAGTAGATTGCGTCGCAACAAGAGTCCAACCTCTGCACGGAGACCACCACTGCATTGCATGTTCCCTCGATTATAAGGAGGGAGCTGCCTACTACTTCCGTATTAAAATATAAGAATCTCATATTTTTTCTGCACACATGTATCTATCCATATTTTAGTGCAACATTTATGTTAACATTGCACTAAAACATGACTAGATAAATGTGTGCATGAAAAGTATTATATTTTGATACGGAGTGAGTAGGTGCGTAAAAGAATGTGCAAGGAAGATGGTTGGCTAATATTGTTGCTGAGTTGGTTGCATCCTATATTGTGAAGGAGGAATTCTAGTCGTATTTGTTAGTACTCCCAACAAATAAATGTATCTAGATATGTTATAAGTATAGGTATATTTATTTATTTATGAAATTATACATTCACATTTTAAGAGATGAAGTTCATTTAATTTGATTTGTATTTTTGGTGAAAAACGAGCTCGATAGGATTTTAATTCGTGCGGTGATTGAGAATGGGCCCACAATGCAGTGTCACAGTGCCGCAGCTAGCCCGGCGTACACCGGCTGAGAACAACGTCTGGATGGGTCGGAGGATTCGCCACTTACCGTCCTCCTCTCCGACCCCGTCGTCTCACCATTCACGCCACTCGCATGCTCGGGCACGGAAGGCCGCAGAGCTAGGGTTTCCCCGCCGCAGCCGCAACCGCCTCCTACGGCCTACCTCTCCGCCCCCGCCGCTACGGCCGTAGGTGCTCCGCAGCCGCCGCCTACCTCTCCCTCCCCCTCAGCTCCGCAATGCGAGGGGCCCATTTCCTTGGTACGATCCTGCGGCAGGCTGCCGCGCTGCCGCCAGCGATATGCCCAGCCAGCGCTCATCTCCCATCATACAAGATTCTTCAGAAAATTGCAAGCTCTGAAGTACGCTGGTGCCGCTATCTCCTAGTTAAGGAGGCATCAACATCCGTGGAGGTCAGATCTCCCGAGGGCCATCTTCTGCCGTTAGACGCTAATCCATCACTCTCACCTGCATCGCCTTCCGCGGAGACAACCTCTCCTCAGTGCGATCTCCTGGATCCAGACAAAGATCTCTGGAATTGGTGTTTCAGGCGGGTCCCAGGGGCTCACACCGTCTGGTGAGTAAAACTTAAAAAATACGTGCACTTTTGTTTATTACTGGTGTTTCAGGCCACAATGCAGACATGTTCACAGTTCTGTATGATGATACTAGTTTATTCAGAATGCAGTAGGACTTGCAGTTACAGTTGAAAACTTCAGAGCTCGTGTTGTCTAATCATGTAATTAATCCACTAATACTGATAATTGACAACTCATGGTACATTGTGACACACATGTCCAGTGATGTGCTGCATATACCTGTTGGCGGTAGGTGAATGAAGCTCATTACCTCACGTGCAGTTGTGCTCTTTATATAATGTGTTCAACTGTTATTATAACACAACAATAACCTTGCTATTATTATGTTGATGTTAGTCTTTACAGTACTATTCACAATTATTCGGCTGGTCTCATTAAATGATTGATGTATTCGTGGAACAAAATCACATAAAAGCTAAGTTTACAGTCTAAGCTGTTACAAGCATGTGGATATAAATGACACTTTTTAACTTGCCATACATGTGTTGTGTTACTTTCTAGCTACCTCTGGAACCTTTGCTGGATTGTAATGTCTCACCTTCTCAATTATGTATTGTAGGGAGCACCATGATCCTGCCAACCAAAACCGTATGAGCGCCAGAGATTATGTCCAGCAAAAGAATACCCATCCCATTCAGTCCGTCTATCTGTTTGGAGAGAACTGGAAGACGGAAGTTACCACTACGACAGGCATAACACTGATTGCAGGAATTGCTGAACTGTTTGAGGACATGAGATTAAAAGGATGGTCCTTCTACGAACCCGTCAATGCAGACATGTTCACAGTAGATGACTGTGGTAAGCTACATATTGCAGACGGCACCCTTTTGCGACTCTCCACACAATTCAGCCGCTCCCTGGACTTCATTTTTGGCGCCGACACCCTGGAAGATCTTCTGTTTTCTTGGAGCAGTAAGCCGCTCAAGTATCCAGGAGAAGTCATCGATATCCTTCACATAATGATCACCACACCTCCAACCTGAATATCTGATGCTTATCCATCCAGCTGGAGTACAACGACACCTGAGGGGACCTATGTTCATGAGGTACTTCGACTTTGTCATTTATTGTGAACTCGATGAGGATGATAGGCTGGTTAGGGACGACATGTTTATCCACATGAAGGCATCTGGCTGTATGATTGGGGCAACAAAGGAGAACATGCTTCTTGGGAGGTATAAGGGAACGAGGCACTATCCAAATGAACCCCGAGATTGGATGTATTTCCGCCGCGTTGGAGAGAACCATGTGTTTGGATATTGGAAGGTATTTGCAGCAAATGGGTTCCCTACACACGTGAGGAGCAACAGCTTTTGCTACATGCCAGATGTGGCATGTTTTGCTCAATCATTCAAAGGTTTTTATTCTGCGTGATGGGCAAAGATACTGAGGGAAGAGGTATGCTGAAGGCGCTGAAGTCAGAGGAATTCCTTTGCCAGATAGGTGTTTGCTGCCCTATGGGTGAATGCAAGAGGGCCATCTGCTTTGATTCTGAGGTTCTGCGTAGGTGCAAGAGCAAGGATCCAGAGATCATAAGTATTATCCGTGCTGCAAACATTATCAAGTCTCACTCCAGCAGTCCCTACATCATCCAACGGCCTAAATGGGTACATAGACATATTTCTTTGTTCTAAGCATGATTTTATAACTTGCAGTATTTTAGGAGTCTTCCTTGTTTCTACATCTAACGGTGTTGTGACTCACCAGCTATGCGAAATGAACCAAAGTTCTTACCGCAGACGGCCTGTAGAGCCAAAGTTTTCCTTCATTACACGTGATTACGTTCCCTCAAAACCTGCTGGGGTATGCACCACCTGCTATCGATCATTAATCTGTTTAGTAGTTTATCCTTTTATTTATATGTTAATCAATAATTTTCAGCTTGCTCTAAATGCTGGAGATGTTGTTGAGTTGTTGTTTGAGCCGAAGCATCATCATGCTTCGAAACAGAGTTTATCCAAACGCCTATGCTATGTAAGTGACCACATGTAATTTGTCATTGATTACTTCTCTTTACATGGTTGGTATTTAACGTAATACGTTTTATATATGGCCAATACTAACTAGGTAAGAGGACCGGACAACAAAGAGGGCTTTGTCCATGTCAAATTCTTACAGGAGTATTTCTGTTCACCAGAGGTAAGATTCTATACTTTGCATATGTTTAATGCAATTGGCTCAGATTTCCCACAAACACCTCATCTAGCAAGATTCAGTTATCAAAATACTGTTGCAGTAGAAGGAACAGACACAAATACCCTAATAATTATGCAGCCCTTTGTAGTATGAATGACGTAGCATGCAGTACATAATTAATTCCATTGGGCGCCATGTAGTGTATGCAGGCTGTCAAGCTAAGAAATAAGAGTTATATTGTCCACTAAAGAGCTGAACACTATTGGTCACTGTATTTTTTTTAGCATCATATATAGTATATTCAGAATACCAGGGTCTCATGAAATTTATATTGTCAGACCTGTTTCTCATTTCTAGAGCGCATACATGTTATTTTGGCCCAAAATGGTAGGCAATTATGCTCAAGTATTGTTGCATACGATGCAGGTTGTAAACCTTGAGTAGAAATGCAATGTAAATTTCTGGGAGCTTTACTGCCTCTGATTACACTCACTGAAACGTCTGGAACTGAACACTTTTGTAGGACTGTTTCATATGCGTTACATATTCATTGATATATTGCTTGTTACTTGTATCTGGTTAGATAAATATTAATGGATGGTTTGTGCATTGTTACCTTATTAAATGCCAAATAAGAAAACATTGTTTCCTCGTATTTTGCTGTACATACTGTCTTATACATATGATGGTCAAATAAGAGTATTCACTGCCTTCTATGTATGGTCTCGTGATGTGTCTTCTGTAGGTTGCCGCACTTCTTGCGAGAGGAATTAAAACTGGAAATTTTGATTGCTTATCAGGCTTCAGTTCTGGAAGAAACTGGTGACACGCTGAAACTTCATCTCACCTTTCGACGAAGTGGTCTGGAAATTGCTGCTCCTAATCGTGTTAGCATCATGTTTTATTCTACCAGTGCAAAGAGAACTAGGAGAAGAAACCGTTGGTCTAGCTTATGTTTTGCAGTTGGAAACTAGAATCAATTTTGAGCTGCTAGTGGTAAATACTTTACAAAAATTGATCTCTCCGTTGCTTCATGCCTTGTCACTGATTTATTTACCGTGGTTACCATGTAGTGCGTATATTAAAAGGCGTTATAGTTTTGCTCTATTCCTGTTTTAGAACTGTTTACCTTATCTTTGGCTCCGCTGCTCTTCCACGTGTACGTTTTTGTTGGCATTTAGCCATCTGTTTTGTTCCTGTATTTTGCTGCTGTTATTTGACAACCGGCTGTAGCGGTTCCAACAGCGCGTGCTATGGACACCTGGGTCTACACCGCCAGGTCATTAGAGATCATGCCACGAAACCACACCCTTATCCATTCAGATAGCTACCTCTAGTTCACACATCTCTCTTCCACCTCCCACGGCTCTCGATCCAAAACGCTAGGGATGGCAGAATCCAGCTTCAGTCACCATGGCCATCTTTCATTTTGCAAACCGACGCTCTGGGTGCTTGTTTGAGATCATATAAGGCTTTCCTCAACCGGGGCAAAGTGGTTTATCATTGAATCTAGGCATTCTTATCATTTGGCTAGGAGCTCCGATGCCAGAGATGTCTGGTGCAAAGCCAAGAAGGCGTCATACCTCTCGGCTCCTCTCTTTCTTTCTCCAACTTGTGCATGGATTCATCCTTCTTTGAGAAGATGTCCTTCCATGTGGTGGACATCTTCGTGGCGGCGCCGTCTCGAGCCACCCGGTCCTTCTCCCACTTCCTCCCCATCATCATCCTCTTCCGGCCACTTCCACCTTCCGCCGCCTCTATCCGGATTTGCAGGTGGACGTGGCGGGAGGAATGAAAATTACCGGCAGGAAATGGAGGCGGAGAAGGGGATAAGTGAAAGTGGCCGGCGCCAAAATTTTGGTTCAAATTGGGTAGGCCCGCCTTGACAGATCCGACGCGTCCGGGCGCGTCCGGGCGGCCCCAAACCCGCCCTATATATGGGCTGGCTTTGGGGGGAGCCGGACAGCCCGGACGTTTGTGGAGCCTTTGGGGGCCGTCGTTGGGTGGACGAATTCAGCCCAAAACGCATCCGGGTTGTCCGCCCGGACGTATAGGGAGGGTTTGGCAACCATGGTTGTAGATGCTCTAACGACCCCATCTCCATCTTTGTTACCAACATCAGCGTGAACACCACATGGGGGTGAGGTTTCTGGGGGGAAGGTGTATACGGTTGTGTAGTGCTGCAATCATAATTCGTTTTTGCTACATGCAGTAGATCTCTTTGCTACACAAGGTGTCAAGGTGTAATCTAGATCTGTTATCTAAGAAATTTGACATGCTAGGATATTACATAGGTTTCCTTTTTCTGTTGTTAGGTCACAAGTAAATTGCTACATTGTGCTTAAGTTTTTGTTGTAAAGACTCTTTAGATTTGATTAAAATTGGATTATGCTACACACGATTTCTACTAATGTTAGACATGGTGGTGGATTTTGCTGGAAAGGTTATTGGTTCTGCTGCGAGTAGATGTTGCCTAAATGATTGTTGAAATTAGATTTTTCTGTGATTCTACACACGCATTTTTTTAACGTGGGATTCATAATTGATTTTTGTTGGAAAGGTTGACTAACTATTGATGAAATCAGAATTTTGTGATGCTACATAAGAATTTTTTATATATGTTGAATTTGTTGTTGATTTTTGTTGGAAATGTTTTTTGAATCTGTTTTAAAGAGGCGTTGATGAAAATGAGAAATTATCTAAATGCTGGATTAGTTAGTGATTTTTGTTTCAAAGATTTCTTGAATTTGTTACAAAAGATGTTGATAAAGTATGATCTGAATCAGATGTTCTCTGATGCTACCTAAACAATTTCTTAATGTTTGATTAGTTGGTGATAGTGTTCTTCACAGTTTGCACTAGTTTGTTTTGAAAACGGACGTCACAGTGCATGTAACCTGAATTATCAGAAGAAACATGTGAAGAATAAATCTCAGGAACCGATGGGTATAAATTACTGACACAATAACTAACAATCACAACAACTAACCACACAACAGTAATCCAAGTCAACACCATATGCTTCCATATTAAATTACTAACAATTAACCACACAACAGTAATCCAAGTCAACACCATATGCTTCCATGTTAAATGATATATATGAATGAAATCATGCTGCATCATACTCCATATACATTGCTCCAACCAATGGCAACATAAAACTACTGCAGCCTGTGATGTTTTATAATCAGCAAGATCAAATTCCAAAAGAGACTGCAAAGCATCAGAATTTCATGAAAAATTAGACGTAACTGAAGAGAACTAGATGGCCATCAATTAACCTATTGAGTCTTGAATCTTAAGCTAAGTTCAACCCCTCTTTACAACATATCACTACTGTTTTTAACTTCCAGGAACATAAAGCTGCTTTTGCATATATTTTCGCTGAGAAGTTCTCTATATTCCGGTTGACATACAATTCTAAAATATACTTAAACTTATATATGTACACTTCCTCGCTTTATTTTCTGTGTTCTTGAATGGCCATAACCCAGTGCTGTGCATCTTGGCTAAGTTCAATTTGAACTAAATTTACCAGGGAAAGTTTTGGGTGTGACCTGTTACATCCCTGAGTCCTAACTATACATCTACATGTCATGTATGCTCTGTTGCATTATTATAATTTGCATCATAGTAATAGATAGGGCTGAACCCATCCTTTTAGCTAATGGGTGTGAGTCATGTTACATCCCAGAATCCTAACTACACATTTACATGTCCTGTATGCTCTGTTGCATTATTATAATTGTTATCATAGTAATAGATATATTTCGCCGCCACCTTTGGTAGCTAATGGGATGAACCAATCCTTTAGCCAATGGTTTGTGTTGCATGTGATAGATGCATTGATTGTTTATCCATTCTGGGCTTGCAGTATAGTAAGGTAATATAATGGTTTGAAAAAGAAAGTAATAAGAAGGATGAGAACAAAATAAATTAGCATAGTATGGAAATATTCTTTGTGAATGCCAGCAAAAGCAAATAGTAAATTTAGAAATACTTTTTGTAAATTTACTCTTTAAGAAACAGAATGCAAGTCAGTCACATCTTTATCACCAAAATCCCTTTTTTCAGGTTCTTTTTTCTGTGCTTTAAATATCTCAGACAAATTACATTTTGGTTTAGCATAATGTTTGGTTCCCAGTTAACAAATGTGTATATATACAAGGTTTTTAAGGCGGTAAGGCGTCATGAGGGGATCAAACCCCGCGTTGACGCATAAGCGCCTAAACAGGCAAACTGCTGAAGTGCTGCCAAGGCGCCTTACCCTGTCCATAAGGAAGGTAAGCCTTGAGAGAGAGTGAACAAATGTGTAACACCTAATTAGAAAGGAAGGTAAGCCTTCTCTTCTGTTGTCCATATCCATTCATTTCCAGATTTACGTATTTGGATGCCATGCCACCTTAATTATAATTATACATACCATGGTGTATGTTCTATCTCATGCTACAGGACTACTTCCTAGAGCAAACGCAAAAGGTTGTTATGGTTATCCCCATAGCTCAACTTTCATATCCTTTTCAGTTTGGTCTTCGCTATTTTCTATTATTGAACTTTTTTTAAGCTCTTTGTCTGTACGTTGAACCTATGCAAAGCTGATCCAAGAGGAACTGTATGACTGTCCAAGGTCAACACTGTTGTTTGACGAGGGCAGAAATATATTTAGTTACGAGAAGAAAGCTAGGTTGCAGTATAGGTTCAAACATTAATTGCTACATCCTCGTTTTTATTTGTTAAGATGGCATCTAGCATTTCCAAATTGCCTTTCCAATTCATGAAGTCACTGATTATTCATTGCTTCAATAAAGATGTTATTAATTTTTCTTTGAACGAGTACAATTAATGCAGTACAGGTTTTGGCAGCTATTGCCACGTCCACTATGCTATAAAGATTGCATCTTGCATCCTTAATTTACTTCTCTAATTGACAAAGTTGCGTTGGTTGCTCCATAAGTCGTACATCCAAAGTTGACGTATGCTGGTTCCATCACATTCTTCGTTATGTGAAGAGAACAATAACTGATAATGCAGAAACCACGTTCAGCATGCCATCATTAAAAATTTAGCCATTGGTTTCCTAGCAAGCAGTGGGAGAAGGTGCGATTGAGTTCGTCTTTTGTAAGTGCTAAATAACCATATCTTCTATCTAATCGGCTATTGCTGGCTTCTAGGAAGAGTTCTTATTTCTCAATAACAGTCAAAAAACTGCATGCTATACAAGCTCACAGTTTATCAATCCAGATGTACATACAATTCCAGTATGAGATACTCCCTCTGGTCCTTTTACTCCGCGTATTAGGGTTGTCTTAAGTCAAACGTTTTAAAGTTTGACCAAGTTCTTAGGAAAAAATACCAACATTAAACAATACCGAATCAGTATAATATGAAAAATATTCCATGATGGGTGAAATGATATTGATTTGGTATTGTGAATATTAATATTTTTCCAGAGGGAGTACTTCGTCCATTTATCTCTTCCGCAAGTCAATTACAACCTACAGCTATTGTCTCCTTAGTGCAGCTAAATTGTTTACTGTTGCACTGAGTATCGATGGTTCCACACTGTTAAATCCTTCCGGGCTTACATTACTTCAATCCGTGCAACGTTATTGATACTACACTCAATGAGATTTATTATAAAAGATGAGATTTGTTATAAAAGAGTGAAGTTAAGATTAATCATTGGATGGTGTTCACTGAATGCTCAGCTAAGCGCATATCTCAAGTGTAGTTTGCTATAACTTGCATTTGATAGCATGTGCTGCCTTGTGTCAACATGGTGCACGTACAACCATTAACAAGGTGTGCATACAACCATTAACAATGCTTTTGACCAGTCTGTCTGAAAGGTTGCAGGCAGTAATAATAATTTTATAAGTCTAAAAACAATACTACTTGCCAACGGAGAGGGTAGGGTAGTCATAAAATTCAAAAAAAACACAAATGCTATTTACTTATTTTGGGTTGAGGCATTGTGTTCCAGCAAAGAAAACATTTTTCAGATTGGCAAAAGGACTAGCTTTTGAAGTGTGTTTACTATTAGCAAAGAATAAAAAAATGACAGGCTGCTGTACCAGATTTCTGATAGAAAGGAACTCACCTGCACTAGAGGAGAGGAGATGAAGTATCTATCACAGCTGATCGGCAAAGTCAACGCCAAAGCAGTAACGCTGCGACTTGTGCTTGATAAACCGGAGCCTTCCTTCACGAGAAACCACTTCCACTCCCGCTAGCACCAAAAAATTATTTCTTTTCTCGGGCATATACATGTCCTCCGACTCCTCTAAACTTCTGAAGAACCTGGCAATGCAGAGTTTGCCAGAACCAAGAGGGAGGAGGTGGGTGGACCTGAGCTTCCAATCTTCTGGCCAAACTAAATCTTTCCACAGTTTCTGTGGCACTGGTGGCCTCACGGTGGACACGGCAGTGAGGTCAAACGCGCACAGGCGCTTGTCTTTCTGGGAGAAGCCAAACCAGAGGTTGTGCTCGGGGACATACTCACCGCGGCCTCTGAATGGCAGCTCCCAGTCGCCAGCCTTATTCCATGCACCGCTCTCTAGATCGAAGGCAAACGTGCCAGCACCCACAGTGGACACCCAGATCTGTGACTTGCCAAACACCGTGTAAGCGCTGATCTTGTTCTTGCCACAGGAGCGGCTGGCCAAAGGAGGCGGCCGGAAGGACTCCCAGTACCAGTTGGGCTTGGATACATAAGTGGAATTGGGGTCACGGCCGTCCATCAGAGCGACGAAGTGGGGATCGCTGTCACTCATGACGAAGAGGCAGTTGTCACCGACGGCAACGGACATGGGCTGCATCACGCTCTCGGGCATATTGGGCAGAATGGTGCTGCTGATACAGCTCGAGGCGAAGTCGTGAAGCAAGGCGCGTCCTAGGCTGTCCATGCCGACGATTTTGTCCCGATTGCGGCCGAAAGCGATGAAATCCAGTGTGTGGTCTGGGGCGGAGGGCCATTCGAAGGTGATCTCGGCAGGAGGCAACGGAACGTCCTCATCAGTTGTTAATAATTCAGCAGAACCTTGTGCGGGGACTGGCGATCCGGTTGGGTAAAATAAGTTTGCCGGATTTATACGGTGTATGCTGAAGGGAGCTTGGCCATCGGTTATGTGTTTGACCAGGAGATTCACAAACCGGCGGCTAGTCATGGCTCCCCTTCTTGTTTTGTTCCGGTATCCTGATAATAATCATCAAAGGGTAAAAGAACAGGAGAATCAATAATTGTTCATGCTAGAAACCATGTACATAAAAAATTCTGGATAAGCGACTCACTCCACCTGAAATCAAAGGAACGAGAGAGGTGACGAAGGAACTTCGGACGACTCACTCCACCTGAAATCAAAGGAACAAGAGAGGTGCCGAAGGAACTTCGGATAGATGGAGATGTGAAGAAGAGAAGGAGAAGCTCAGATGGCGGCGGCGCAAGGAGACTTCTGCGGAGGGACATGCCACGGGATGCTATTTACCCTAATGCTCTCCTACACCGTGCCCTGCTGGGCCAGACGGGCCAGACGGGCCGAATAAGCGTTATTCTCATTTTCTATATCTAGCACAACACTAAAAGCATTTCTCTCACAGTTGCTCAAAAAAAAAAACTGGTATCTCTCACTTTCAAAAAAAAAACTACTATCTCTCACCAATCCTATGCTGCCAAGTCTCTTCAACTCTGCCATCTCAGTCAAAAGTTCCTTCATCCACGTCATCAACACGTCTACTAATCAGACAAACCCACCACAATACAAATTAGTCAGCCGATTACATGCATGCTTGATTATCCGCGTAATTAGTTCTATATTTTTTGAACAACAGGGGCGCTAAAGGCGCTTAATTTTATACAGCTCAAAAGTAATGTACAGTCGTTATTACAATGCCCTGCAGAGGAGAATTTGGAAGAGCAAACATTACACGACATGAAATTTTGGGGCTGTGAGCTAAATTTGTGCACCTAAGAGCATCTTCAAGCATAACCCCCAAATCTGACTCTCAAACTGTCCGCGGACGCGTCCATCTCACGAACATTCACTATGCACTGTCCATTTATGTTCCCATCTATTCTGGACCATCTATATTCTGTCCATTCGTTTCATTATGTGATAAAAAGGTACTGGCTTCTATGACTCGGACTTTTGGCACTCGGGGACGCACGTGGAGTGTATCTAACGGTCGGGAACGCAGACGCGATTCGGGAACAAAGTAGCATCGCCGTGGTTAGTGTGTTGGTTAGCGACAGGGAGTGGATGTTGTTTAGGCGTGCAGACGTCACTCGAATCGCACGAAACAGCATATGACGCTTTGCCGCATTTAGGGTAGCTTTAAATGTGAAATTTCAAATTCGGAGAAGGCAAATAGAAAAAATGACAAACCATAGGAGCACGCGGTTCATACAAACGAAGGATAAACAAACGAAACAAATGTTTGAGCATAAGGACACACACTTACAGATAGATAACGCCGTTGTCAACGGCGACGGTAGGACTACATGAACTTATTTTAAATAAAGAGTATATATTAATATCGAGAAGATACCAGTTACATCCAGCCTCTGCAACAACGCAATGACCAAAGGTATTACGGATGTACACAATCGAAAGACAATAAAAAGAAGAAACTAAAAAAGAAAAGTCCCGCTACAGAGTTATAATCCTTGCGGCAACATCACAACCACCACCAAAACAACCCCTGATGTCCAAACTCTTCAAAAGCAGCGCCTTCAAGAAGGAAACAATGCACAAGCGCCGTCGTCACCCAACCGAGATCATGGGTTTTCACCCTGAAGATAGTCCCACTCACAAAACAATGTCTTCATGAAGGTCATTGCCAGACACAACCAATTAAGCCGACACCTTAGATTTTCACCCTGCAAGATAGTACTTTGAACTTCACCAATATCGCCGCCCCCGCATACATACTGCTGCCGCGATTCCTGAAACTCAAAGCCAGTTCCTCATGGACGCAAATGATCTGAGCCACCACCAGTCCCTCCAATCTTAGCCTTCATGACCTTCCCCGCCTCAGACTTCATCATGGATTTGCCCATGATGGCAACCGAAGCAAAACCGGCGTGACCGAATCCCACCCCATATAGCAATCTCTAGGTCTTAGCGCCCATGTAAGATCGTGGCGGAGCCTTTCGGAACCCGTCAGTCTGGCCAGATCTAGGAGGCGAGGCGTGAGACAGCTCTTCGTCTTCGCACAATCAGAACCCTAGGGCCACTGCCAAGCAAAATCTTCATCATCTCGAAAGAACTCTTCCACAAACTCTGGTCCTCAAATTTCAGCCACCATGACCTTCTCCACCGCTGTGTACACCATGACAATCGAGAAGCCGACATGTCTCATGGTTCCGACAACCAGCGGAGCTTCGTTTCACACCCTCATGAAGCCACGCAGGCTAATATGGGCGCACGCGACCGAATTCCATCATATCCAGATAACCGGAGGCTTAACGCCAATCCTGAAGTCTCTGGCAGAAAATCCGGAACATCCTCAAAGACCAGATCGAAGAGGCTCAAACACAAATCATGTGTCGCGGGCCTCACGTTCCGGACGTGGCCGTCCACTGTCACCGGCCTCACAATCTAGGTGACGCCTTCCTCGCGGCCTCCGGATCTCGCAGGTAGCCTGCCTTACGATCCGAAGAACTCGGAGCTAGCTGGGCGCAAGAGACTGGGCAGTAAGCTATCAGCGTTGTCCACTTGCCCATGCACATGCACGCGAGCAGTTTGTAACGCACGGACATGGACGTCCGCCGGTCGGATCTCAGTGCTTGATTGGATCAGAGACCATCGAATCGGAGAAGACTGCAGATGGCTTATTGAAGGGAAAAAAACAGGAGGGGCGCCCCGCCGCCGCCGTCCGTTGTCGGACGACCTCCTCCGACGGCGACGGGGCAAAGGAGGTCGGGGAGGGTGGACGGCGGCTAGGGCTGTGCTGTTCCCCCGAGTCGCCCGTCGAGCGGACTACATGAACTTAGGGGCAGTAGAGGGTGGATCATACTAGTGGTTGATGACGTGCACGATGGGATGACTTCGAGAAAGTGCCTCTAAAACCTTTAGAGACACAGGTATTAGTGGCACTTCTAAAAAGTGCCCTAATACTATTGGAGGCACAAAATTGACATTTGGGGGCACTTCAAAGTGCTCCAAAAACTCGACCGTGCACCGACTGTTTTCTGGAGCTTCAGATCAGTGCTGGTGTTCCTTCTTGACCGGGCATTGTTCACTAGTTTGCTGCCAAGAATTCAGGCGGGCATGGCCGCGAACGGCAATGGCGGGCCACCGCCGAAGTGTTACTTCTCCATTCCGGCTTGAGAAGGCATTCGTCTCATCTGCTGACATCTAGAGTTCTAGCCAAAATGTTCACGACCAGGGACTGCTCCTGCTCCTGCGGAAAAATTGTAATTAACCTTCTAGAAAAAAGACAAGAGGTCTCAAAGGCAACTGAATGGGATTCTAGAGACTAGTGAAAATTTAGATGCATGTATGCGACCTCACTGAAACTCTTATTTGTTTCTATGTGTTTCGACAAAATGAATCAGTTGCTTTTCCATTCCGGCTTGAAAGGTCATTCATCTCATTGTTGCTGACATGTAGAGAAAGTGGTGTACCGGGAGTACCCTGTATACTCTATTCTGCTGTCAAATATAAACTTAGTGTTTAAGAAAGAAGAGAAAATCCGGCCGAGATGCATAAAGAAGAGGATATGCATGCTACGCTACCAACATACTACTACAATGTGGCTTTATCTATTTGTCTTTTGAGAAAGGAACTAGTAGTAGGTAGTGCACCTGAAAAGCGCGGACAATAACCGATGAAGAACTGTAATATAAATTAGGTTAGTGATTAAAAGAACGGAGGTAGGTGTTGATCAGATTAAAACATGAAGCGTGAAGCATATATTAAAGGTTATAAAGCATATGAATATTTTTTTCTTGGTTAGTGTTCTTGAGCTTGTAGATAGCTTTTTTCTGGCTAGTAGAAAAATCTTTAATTACGAAGTATATGATTCGACTCGTGCATCATCCAGACCTATGAACCATGCATTTTTTGTGAGAATATATTACTGGCGGTACAATACGACACGGTTAAGTGGAAATCCGTCGCCATCGCCAGCGCCGATATATATCAAAAGCGTCGCCGTCAATCTTCTCGTCCAATTGAGAAAATTAAGTGATGTAGGAAAAGCACGACACGAGTTGTAGCACTGGAGGAAAAATTAAAAGTTCATTAGCGGGTCGACGTCTATGAAAGAGGCGGTTAACGTCGGTGACGATCGAGTGCTACATGCCTATGCAGTCTAAGCCACAAAGCTACCGTCAAAGAGAGGCTTGGAAGTTGAACATAAGCTCTCACATCAGTCACGTCACATAAATCTCCCCTTCAATTACACACTAGTTGAGTGCCCGTGCGTTGCTACGGCTATGTCAAATTTATTTTGTGTCACATATTTGAACATAATACACATGAATCTCCAACAGATCAGCCAATTGGACCAGAGCCTTCTCATCGCATTCCATCACAAAAATCTCTCTCCCTATGGTACCAAAAAAAGTTTGCCACTATGCTTTCTCTATATCACGTCACATGCCCTTGAGACAGATTCTTAAGACCGATCAAACAAACGCGATATAGTCTTCGACTATATAAACGTATATACTGAAATATGTTTTCTTATCAATTCAAGAACACATATATAAATATTTTACACCTGCTGGAGCGGTAAGCAATATACTGAAACAACAGGCATATCCTTCCCTCTATCCTTTACTATTCTTGAACACTACTGGATATGATTCAACGACTCAATTCATCGTTTGTTACATCCCAGTTCCTACGCTTCCTTCAATCGGAATAACTACAGAAAGCTAAGCACTCTATACAACCTACTCCATTTCTACCAAGAATCATGGATATAGAAGGGGAAAAAAGGAGATATATCTAGCATCCTGGAAATGGTGCTCACTCAATTAACAAATGCAATTGTACATCACGAAGGCAGTAGTACAACTTCCCGGCGAAAAATAAGTAAGAACAACTGGAATTGAGTTCACCAAATGGGTGCATGGTTGCTGTAGTGGCGGCGTGAGGAAATGTGCTGAGAGGCAGCGTGAGGAAAGGAGCTGAGCACACGGTGGCGTATGACTGGGGAAAGGGGACAGTTGCCTGAGCAGCTCACAGTAGTGGCGGAGTCATCTTGCATGTACGGCACATCACACATTTTTGCCCGTGTGGACGTGGAGACTCCAAAGTGTACCGTCCAAGTTTTGCAACAGTTCTTTTCTCAGGACTGCAAAATATACTAAATTGGTCAACTCAGTCATGTACTCAGCTGAACGCCCTTGAGTTACTAAGTAATAACAAAAAAATAACATGCTGCCATTTATTAGTTCACAAGAAGATCATCCAATGGAGGTTAAGTTTTGTTATACACAACAGTCCATTCATCTTACACAAAAATAGAGTGTTTTCAAAAATTATAAAAGGTAAATACAAGATTACATTCAACAAATTGGATCGTTGTATCGAGAAAAGAACATTTTGGAACTTTTTTTTCTTCTAAAATAGAGGTGCTTTCACCTATAATGGTCTTTCTCTGAACAAGGAGCGTCAGAACAGAGACAATCAAGTTTCAGCATATATACAAGAAAGCCATTGTTTACTACTCCCTCCGTTTCATATTATAAGCCGTTCTAGGATATGTTCCGACCAGGAGAAAAACACTCAAAAGACATCTATACCCTCAATTTTCAATTCAATTACAGCTAGCCCTCCCGCAGTCATGCCAGCGAACCGATCACTTGGATCTAAAATTTGAATCGGGCAGCCCAGGTGCCTCGCGCAGCCCACCCTCGCGCAGATCGTAGCCGTCGCAGCCCAGGTCCCTCGCGCGCGAGCACCTCCAGGTGTGCTTATCCCCCGCCTCACCATCTCCCCGCCCCACTCCTCGCCATCTCCAGCAGCACGCCAGGGATCCATCAGAGGAGCAGCAGGTCCATCTCTGGTTCCTGATCTCCTCCCAGGTCCATCTCTGGTTGTT
Source organism: Poa pratensis (assembly GCA_947311845.1). NCBI lineage: Eukaryota > Viridiplantae > Streptophyta > Magnoliopsida > Poales > Poaceae > Poa > Poa pratensis. Next base: position 13,553,135 of record CAMZMU010000085.1, on the reverse strand, counting down.
CATGATCTCCTCGAACAGCAGCAGCAGAGGTGCTCCGGTTCCTGCATCTTGATCCTCGTCAACTCGCTGTGATTCTCTAGTTCCTGATATCCTCCCAGGTTCCTCCATCAGAGGTGCTCCTCTGGTTCCTGATCTCCTCCTTGGTCCATCTCCTCTGGTTCCTGATCTCCTCGAATAGCAGCAGCAGAGACGCTCCAGTCCCTGCATCTCCTCTGATCCTTGTCCGATTCTACTCCAGCCCTGCAACATTTGCTTCGCACATCAAAATATGGTAGTCCCGGACCTCAATTTTACGCCACCAGGCAAGAACAAGGACTCCAAGATGAACAAACACCACATGATGAACAAATAATGCAAGAACAAGGACTACCACCAGTAGACGAAGAAAATGAACTAATGCAAGAACAAGAACTCCAAGATGAAGAAGCACCACAGGATGAACAAGTAATGCAAGAACATGGTGGTAGAGGTGTGATGAACTGAATTTATGATGGACAGTGTACTGAATTGCAAAAGTAATTAATACTACAGTTCAAAAGTAAGGAGAACACAAGGAAATGCACTCTCAGTTTACAAGCATTTGTTCATGCGTGAGAACACAAGGTGTTACTGGCAGTGGCAGTACCAAACTTGTCATTTTGTGTATTTTATCTCCAAGCAATGCACTGTTATTTGTGAGAACTTGTGTTGTGTGTATGTGTTGCTACCACAGTTGTGTGAATTTTGTACTCAATGCCTACCAATTCATTTAAAGCTACTGCACTGCTACTCTGCTACTGCTAGTATTACCAAGCAAGCAAGAAGCAGAAATTGAAGAAGACTGAAGATGGTGAATACATTTGGCATACACATCATTTGGCATACAAAGGAGTAGCAGGGACAGTAGAAGAAAATTAAACTCATCCATACTTGTGTATCAGTAGCACATTAAGTTGAAATTCAGTGAAATTCACTCAGTTTACAAGCATCACAAAAAAAAGACATAACATCCGTCTGCAACTAACAGAATTTTGCCGGGTATTCGTGTTACCTGAATTGTACTCCTTTAAAGGAGTATAACACCTTTAAATTGAGCAGACCGGAGTACAACCTGAAAAGAGAAAGAGAGGTTTACCATTAGAAATTTTGCATATAGCACTATTGTCAGCTTGTGATAGATGGATGAATAACATGTGTGAATGCATAATTGGTTATGCAGCTATGCTAATTGTGCTACAGCTATGCTCATTTTACATATAGCACTACTGTAGTTGCTAGCTGCAGTAGGAAGTGTATTCAGTTAATATTGCAAGCAACTGTGACACCTAATAGAGCAGATACGAGTAAATAAAAATGGTACATATACATACTCCTAATGGAGTAGAAACAATACAATTATTACAAAAAGAAATACGGCACGACAAATACTGCAATATACAGCAGTACTGCTAGTGCAGAGCTTGTCCAAACAAGCACAAACAAGCAAAATTAGGAGAACAAGCTGCACTGCACAAGCATTCAGATTGCAATCATTTTCCAGATTGCTCAAGCAAGCAAGCAAGCAAATTGGCAGCAGCAACAATTAGTGATAGCAAGCAACAATTGCTACACAGAAGTTCATTTACAAGCAGAAACAATACTGCATTTTGTATTAGGAGTAGGTACAAAATGGTAGACTCGTCTGCTGCTAAAATGTATGACAGAAACAAACAATGAGAGAAGCAAATGTATTTCAGTTCATACTGCAACTTGTAGGTTTGTCTTATGCAGCTTCACCACACACACAATGGTTGAGATTTGTTGGTTGTTGTCATTCAAGAAATTAAAGAGTGGAAACACACACACAATGGCACTACATTTAAATTAGCAAAGTTGAAAGAAAAATTTCCGGGTATCCTAGAGAATGATTGCTGGTTTTACATGGGAGTACATTACAATGGCATCAAGTACGTACATTAACGAAATTGGAACCGTTGTTTCTACTGTACTGAATCTCCTTAGCGAAATTAAAACGCCCATGGCGCACACACTCACAGATTGCATATCCTAGCACCAATGTATACGGAAGAAATCCTAGTGCGTGCGTGGTCCCGGTGGGTGAAGCAAGCAAGCAATCCCCAAGGGAGACAACGGGTGCTGGCAGTTGATGGGGTAGCAGGCAGGTAACCGCGCAGAGGAGGAAGGAAGACACACCTGGTGGACGCGTTGGACGGGCGTCAACTCCGGCTCGCGCTGCTGCCCGGCGGCGGCGTCGTCGATCCCGGCCATGGCCCGCAGCCAGGTCCAGTGGCCCGAGCGCCCGGGCCCGCGCCCCAGCCTCGCCGAACCGGTCCGCCCACCGCGGCGTCCAGCTCGGCCCTCGACCTCACCTCCCTCACCTCCCCGCCGCTTGCCATGACCACCTCCCTCACCGACGCTCCGCTGCGCCGGTGTCAGGGCTGCGGGTGCCACTGACGGCGATGACTCGCCAGATAACTCGAAGAGGAAGAAGGTGGAGCTCACGAGGCTCAGATTTACTCCTATTTGCAAGAAAGGTAAACAACAGATAATGAAATTAGGGGTTTCTATTGCTTGATCCTCCCAGCCTCCCCACCTACACCTTTATATCGAAAGTGTAGGCTCAAGCAAGATTACATCTTTGTCCAAAATCAGAGATCTGATACAGCTAGTTCTAGACAGGAGCAAAACAGTAATTTGCCGTAAGCGACGACAACCGTTGGATTTGGACGAACCTGTATCTTCTCATCTGGAGCGTTGAAGGTTGACGGAGCTTAACTGAATGTGTCGCTGTTTATATTCAGAGATAAGCGTCAGGTACCTGACAGTGCCCCGCCCTTAAGTCAAGACTTCAAGGCTTGAATCGTGGAAATGTTGCTTGAATGAACTGGGCATCTTCCCAGGTGGCTTCGGACGTGCTCATGTTCTCCCAATGAACCAACCACTGTGGAACAGCAATGTCATAAGCACCTGCATTTCTGGGGACTTGGCGGCGATCGAGTATGGCAACTGGAGCAACTTTCACCTTGCCATCAGGTGTCACGAGAGGAAGTGTAGCATTTGGCACAGCTCGAGGGCCAAGGTGCTTCTTTAGTTGATTCACATGAAAAACATCATGTAGTTGAGTCCCTTGAGGCAGTTGTAGCTTGTATGCCAGCCTGCCAATTTTCTGTAAAACTTTGTAAGGACCATACCATTTTGATGTTAATTTGAGAGAGTTGCGCAGGCCAAGTGCCGTTTCTCTGTAAGGTTGCATTTTCAAATATACCATGTCACCTTCCTCGAAGCTTCTTTCAGTACGGTTTAAATCCGCAAACTTCTTCATTCTTTGTTGAGCTACCGTCAGGTTGTGCTGTAATGTCTTGATCATGTGATCTTTCTCAGCCAGGGTGATCTGGGCTTCTTCTGAAGCATTACAAGGAATAGATATGCCGTGCAGATGAGGAGGCTTGTACTCATATAGTGCCTCAAAAGGTGACATTTTAATGGCTGTGTGATAAGAAGTATTGTACCATAATTCTGCAGCTGGTATCCAGTCGGCCCACTTTTTTGGTTCTTGGAAAACCATGCAACGGAGGTACTGCTCAAGGCATTGATTGATTCGTTCAGTTTGTCCATCAGACTCCGGATGATAAGCTGTACTGAATTTGAGTTCAACCTTTTGGGCGTGAAATATTTCTTTCCAGAGAGAGCTGGTGAAAACACTGTCTCTGTCACTGACAATAGTTTCAGGAGTGCTGTGCAATTTGAAGACATTGTCCATCAAGAGCTTATAGACTGTCTGGGTTGTATAAGGATGTGCCAAGGGAATGAAGTGAGCATATTTGGTCAATCGGTGGACCACAACCAGAATGACATTTTTTCCTCTAGAAGTAGGTAAGCCTTCTATGAAATCCATGCTTATATCAGTCCACTTCATCTTGGGAATTGGTAGAGGTTGCAACAAGCCTGGGTATGGAACTTTTTCTATTTTCGAAATCTGGCAGACTGGACATTCAGCAATCCATTGTGCAAGACAGGTTTTCATGCCGGGCCAATAGAACAATTGTTGCAATCGATGTAGTGTCACTCGATTACCTGAGTGTCCCCCAAAAATGGATGAGTGGAACGAGGTGAACAATTGCTTCCGAAGAGAAGTGGAACTGCCAATATAGATACGGTTCTTATACCTCAAGATACCTGACTGTAATTTGAAGTTGGGTTTACTGTCAGGCTGTATTGCTAGTTCCTGCATCAATTGAGTGCACTGTGTGTCATCGACATAAGAAGCGGTTACATCCTCCAACCAGGTGGGTATGCAAACTGAGATAGCCGAGCAAGAATCAGAAGCAGCTTCCTGAAACTGTCGAGAAAGAGCATCTGCAGCCGTGTTTTCTGCTCCTTTTTTGTATTCAATTGTGTAGGAGAATTCCAACAACTTCAACATGAGCTTGTGTTGGATTCCTTCAAGCAACCGCTGGCTTCCCAGGTATTTGAGGCTTTGTTGATCAGTCTTGATGACAACTTGATTGCCTAAGAAATAATGTCTCCACTTTTTCAGTGCTTCAAGAATAGCTAACCCTTCTTTTTCATAGATGGATTGTGCACTTGCCTTTGGACCCAAGCTTCGGCTTAAATACGCTAGAGGTTGATTCTGTTGCATGAGGACTGCCCCAATACCTGTGGCACAAGCATCAGTTTCCAGCTGGAATGGTATTGTGAAGTCGGGTAAACGCAGTACAGGCGAGCTGGCCATTGCAGCTTTCAATGTTTCAAACGCCTGTTGCTGTTCTGGACCCCAGTAGAAACTGTCCTTCTTCAATATTTGGAACAGTGGCTGGCATATGGATGCAAATCCTTTGATGAATCTTCGGTAATATCCCGCAAATCCTAAGATTCCTCTCACTTTCTTAACTGATATTGGTACTGGCCATTTCAGAATGTCAGCTATCTTTGCCGGATCTGTAGCTACACCCTGTGCCGAAATGATGTGACCGAGGTATTCAACCTGTTGCTGGCCAAAGGTACATTTGCTTGCCCTAGCTCGCAACTGATGAGTTCGAAGTGCCTGGAATACAAGCCAGAGGTGGCGTTTGTGTTCGTGCATGTTCTTACTGTAAACTAGAATATCGTCAAAGAACACCAAGACGAATTTCCTCAAATACTTGGCAAAAACTGAATTCATGAGTTGCTGAAAGGTTGCAGGAGCATTGCTGAGCCCAAAAGGCATAACCATGAATTCAAAATGGCCAAAGTGTGTGGAGAACACTGTCTTGGGAATGTCTTCAGGCTTCATTCTGATTTGGTGATATCCAGAACGCAAGTCGAGTTTGGAGAAGATAGCAGCTCCATGCAGTTCATCCAGCAAGTCCTCAATTACAGGGATAGGGAATTTGTTCTTTATTGTTAGGTCGTTCAGGCTGCGAAAGTCCACGCATAGCCTCCAAGATTTATCCCTTTTTTTCACTAGAATGATGGGAGATGAGTAAGGGCTTGTGCTGTGTCTGATTTCAGAAGTTTGCAACATTTGTTTGATCAAAGCTTCTATTGTATTCTTTTGATCATGTGACATTCGATATGGTCGGATGTTTGGTGGTTTTGCTCCTGGAATCAGTGGGATGGAGTGATCAATATCCCTTTGCGGAGGTAGTCCTTCGGGTACTTGAAACAAATCTTGGAACTGTTGAATCAAGCCGGTAATATCCTCAGGTATTGGGAGTGAGGAGGTTGTTGAGGTTGCACTACCATCATCAGCTGAGAATAAGAAATAACCCGAGGCACCCTGCTCCAACAACTTGTGACATTCTTCTGAAGAGATTATCAGATTATCAACTGGAACCAAGTGGTCCGAGAAGGTGTGTTGCTTCCCTTCGTGACCCATGGTTAGGTTTCTGTTGACGAAATCGAATGTAATTGGATTGTGTTCCTTGAACCAGTTGACTCCCAAGATGACATCAGAACCCTGAAGTTTCAGTATACGAAAATCAGTTCTGAATTTGATGCCCCGTATAGAGAAGGGACAGTTCTGAGCTATTGCATCAGAGATGAGTTCAGCTCCGCCTGCTACTTTCACTCGTCTTGCTTTACTGGCCGTCATGGGAATGTTGTTCTTGATGGCAAAGTTGTAGTCCATGAATGTATTTGTGCTTCCTGTGTCAGCCAAAGCTACTGCGGAAGCATTTTTTATTTTGAGTAAGAGGGATATGGTGGAATCACTCGGAGAACCTGTGTAAGCAGAAGCAGAAATCAACATGGCTTTATCTGCTGGTGCTTGATTTTCCTGTAGAGGTTGTACAGGTTGTTCGAGTTGAGCTGGTCCAGGCTGGACTGGTGGAGGTATCTGTACCACATTTAGCTGTTCTTCTTCTTCTTCTTCTAGCTCATCATCCGAGTGACCTTGCATTTCCAGTGCATTGACAACACGTTGCAGTCCTTGGCATTTGTGGCCGTAGACCCAATTTTCAGGACAATACCAGCACTTTCTAGGTTCTCTTGGTCTGTCACCATTTGCTCTATTTCTGAAGTCTCTAGCAGGAGTAGCTCTTGGGCCAGCTTGGGGAAGAGGATTTGGTGCAGAAATTTGCCTCCGGTTGTTCAACAAGTATGCTTGTTCATATTTCCTGGCATACCAGTAGGCTGACATTAGAGTACATGGTTTCTGACACTGAACCTGATGTTTCACCGTGTCCTTGAGACCACTGAGGAAACGGTCAACAAAGAAATCCTGAGGCAAATATGGTCTGTCCCTCTTCATTGCTGTCATCCACAGCTCGTATGCATCAATGTAGCTGTTCATTGTTGTCGCTTGCTTCAGTTGTTGCAGTTGTTCCATTGGATCAGTGGCTGCACTATCAGGGAAACGGTCCAATATCACTGCACAGAGCTCTTGCCAGTTAATCGTTTGCAGGTTAATGCCTGCACCATTCAACCAAGTACGGGCTTGCCCCTTGATATGTGCAACACCCCAGCGAACCTTCTGCTCAGCCTGTATTCCCACTAAGGAGAAAATATCCTCACATTCCAATATCCAAGAGCGAGCTGCTTCCAGTAAAGTGTGGCAGTTCGATGTGTGGTGAGCGGATGTAAGGCTCATTGTGTTGCCGTTCGTGCACTGCAGTGGTGTTCTGATTGGGCTGATAATTTTGCATCTGGTGTTGCTGCTGGTGATAAGCGCCTTGTTGGTGTTGAGGAGGTGTATAGGAAGGTTGTGGGTATTGATTTTGGATGGAAAGGTTGCTATTTTGTGGGTAGTATGGCTGCTGCTGAGGGATTGTATAAGAGGTTTGTGGGTATTGATTTTGGGTGGAAACGGTGGTGTTTTGTGGGTAGTATTGCTGCTGTTGGAGTGGTTGGGAATGCTGGGGTTGTTGTTGTTGGTTTTGGAGGTAGTATTGTGGCTGGTTTATGGAATTGGTTTGCTGGAACTGGTGTGAACTTGGTGTGGGAGTGGGTGGAATTGTAGTGGTGACAGCGTAGGTCTGAATGGCAATTGGTCGAGCACCTGGTGGGCATGTCATAGCTTGGGTGTTTGGAAAGAGTGAGTGAGGTAGCTGATCTGGATTGAGATTGCCGAGCTGTGGTGGAGGAATTGGGGATGGTGTGTGGGGAAGGGTGGGAGTTGGTTGTTCGGGTATGGGTGATAGAGCGTGAGAGTGGTTTGGCAGTGGAGTGGTAAAAACGCGACCTTGAGCCTGCGGTGTACTCACTGTACCACGATCATCATCCGGATCCTGCACAGGGTGACCCAACGAAGCGAATCCAGCAGTCATGAGAGCTGTCAGCTTGGATATCTCACCTTGAATCGACATGAACGAGGCGTGCGCGTCGGCTTGCTGCTGATCCAGGCGGTAGCCGAGGTTGAAGACCGCGCGGGGTATGTTCTCCTGAATCCGCAGCTCCTCCTGTTCTTGTGCTGCGGCCAAGGCAGCTTCTTCACTTGCTTTCTCTGACGCGGCTGCGTCGCCCGTTGACTTCTCGGTCGCAGCGGCGGCCTCTCTGGATTGGGAACGGGAGCGGCGGCCGGTCATGGTGGAGATGGATAGCAGAAAGCGCAGGAATTTTACACACGAAGAAGTGTTCTTCGGAAACCTGGCATCAAGCGAATTGAGGGAGGGAAGGGTGGGATTGTTCCGATCGTTGGCTCAGATACCACCGTGTCAGGGCTGCGGGTGCCACTGACGGCGATGACTCGCCAGATAACTCGAAGAGGAAGAAGGTGGAGCTCACGAGGCTCAGATTTACTCCTATTTGCAAGAAAGGTAAACAACAGATAATGAAATTAGGGGTTTCTATTGCTTGATCCTCCCAGCCTCCCCACCTACACCTTTATATCGAAAGTGTAGGCTCAAGCAAGATTACATCTTTGTCCAAAATCAGAGATCTGATACAGCTAGTTCTAGACAGGAGCAAAACAGTAATTTGCCGTAAGCGACGACAACCGTTGGATTTGGACGAACCTGTATCTTCTCATCTGGAGCGTTGAAGGTTGACGGAGCTTAACTGAATGTGTCGCTGTTTATATTCAGAGATAAGCGTCAGGTACCTGACAGCCGGCGCCGATCCAGATCCGCCGCTCGGGCGCTGCTAATCGCGTGCGGTCCCAGGTGCTGGCTGCGCTTGGCGGCGTCGCAGCATGGCGAGGAGGGGCCAGGTGCTGACGGCGGCGGCGGGGGGCGGCGCGAGCGCTGCTGGTGCAAGGCGGCGGTGACATGCACGAGAGGAGGGCTACAGGGAAGAAGGGGGAAATGAGGGAAGGGCTTGCGAGCGGACGCGCTGGGCGGCGGTGGGCCCCACGCGATTAGCGATGGCAGAAAATAGTGGCAGAAAACGAAGGGGACTACGTGGGTTGTACTCCCAATTAATACCAATTAATAGTAAAGAAAGTAGTGGCCGGGGTTTAACGTGCACCATCCCGTTCCGTTGTAATCAACTTAGAAAAAAGAAACCACAACTTGGCATATTGGAGAAGCTGGTGTGGTCGTTTGGTTACATGATCAAACTATCAACGTAGCTAACTACTCAAACTATCGAGTTGACAGATTTTCCGTTAATTTAGAGAAAAAACTTGGCATAATTGATTAGTTGGGAACTAATCATTAACTAATATAATTCGGCACATGAGGGAGGAGCTAGCAGATCAATGTCATTCTTCAGCCACATATAGCTTGTCGTGTTGCAAGTAGGGCCATGTTCAGCTGGCTCGTGGAACACGACGACTCCATCCAAAATAGAAAGAGAGACAACGACTCCATCCCCTCCAGGCTGGAAGGCGATCGTTTCCTGACCATATTTTCTTCCACATGTCGATATCTAATTTAAATACTCCATATCCCTCTTTTAATGTAAATTTAAATATCACAATACTCTGTATTCCATTTTTATCATAAATTTATACACCAACTATCATGTCCATATTTTTCTAGCTACATTGTCATATCATCTGCCGAGTTTTTTTTTGTATAGAATACAATAGTCAATTATGCACGAGATATATCAAGTGCACCTGCACTGCACTCGTTGAGCAACCGGGGCACCGAGGTATGGGTTACACTCTAAAAGAGTACAAGTTATTAAATTAATCTGAAATGAATTTAGCACCTATATAGTTACAAAATAATATTTTCTAACATGCAAATTTTAGGTTGAATTGGGTATACAACTCATGCAACAGAGAGTCAAATCATGTTGTGAATAGTGGTTATCTGATTGGGCAATGAATTTCTCCTGTTAATACGGCGACTACCGAGTTTATTGTGTTTTCAGAAGCCGTGTTTTGATTTTTGATTTAAATTTATGAGGCGTGTTAGATGTACTATATATGTTGTAAATTATTTTCGGTTTCTTTTACTATTGGACCGGGGTTGCACGACGCCCACTTGCACCACAAGAGTGGGTGCACCGGATAGGTTCCCGTGTAAGAGTGTGCTCATGTGTCGTTAGTCTTTTCCCATGCTTTGCAGACCTGGCCACAACGAAGAATAGATGAACTAGTTGCAAGGCGAGGATTCAATATGGAAGATTGAAACTTTCGGAGGAAGTCCGACATCTTTTTTTCGTTTTGAACATGGTTCGACCTTCTTTTCATCCATTTGTTAGCTAAAGATTACTCGAACACATGTCCTTTAAAATAGCCACATCCAAGTGTGATTACTGTTTCTTCTTAAGGAAGTTTGATTACTGTTTTCTACTTGTTGATGGCGCGTTTCTAGTTTACGTCTCTCCTGGTTGTCGTCTTTCTGGGCCAAGACACCGGGGCTACTCTTGTTTTCCAAGCGGCCCATCCCACCTATAGCGAGCTCCGAGCAGCGTCGCGCAGGCAAATCCTATAGGGCGCGTACCGCGTCAGCTACAAACCGAAGCATACCCCCCCCCCCCCCCCCCCCCCCCCCCCGACGCACTTGGGCCTGGCCCATTCCTGGCTTCCCACCGCGACCTCCCCCTGTTTATGTTGGTTGTTGTTCATTTTTTTCTTCTTCTCCGACCGCACCGCACTGGCCGCCCCCTGTTTCTCCCCCCGCACCGACGCGGCGGCTTCTCCTGTTCTACGCCCCCGGCCACGGCGGATTTCTCCTTTCCGCCTGCTTCTCTCCGACCGCAGCGGCGGACGGGAGCGCCTGCTTCTTCTTCCTTCCTCGGCCGAGGCTGTGATTCGACTTGTTTTCCCCTTGATTCGCATAGCCAGCTCGGGAGGGAGGGGGCACTACTTCTGCTGCGTTCCGGTGGCGAGCGCCAGGTTCCAACACCTTCGCGGTGCCGTCCTTCTTCGTCGCCGGCAACGGGATGGCGGCTCTAGGTTTGTGATTTTTCTCCCCTGATCATGTATGTGTCTCCGCTTCACATATTATATGTGCCCTTGTTAGCATGTAGGATCCCGTTGTTTTTTTGTGGGGTGCTAAAAATCACATGAGTTTTGCTGCTAGGACCATCACCTGATTTATGTTTCTTCGGGTTGTAGCTAATTCGCCATGATCTAGGTTTCTCTAGGTTTAACGCTAGGGTTTTAGTGGTCGCTAGGACTATCTCCTTTGCTAGTAGTAACCTCGAGGGGTTTCTCTTTTTGTTGTTTCTATTAGTAGGTCATGTGTTTAATTTAGTTTGGTATACACACTACTAGATATCCCCTTATAGCCGAGGGTGGAACTACCGTCGGTTATTTTAGTTCACCGTCGGATACACTAATATCCGAGGGTTCACCGTCGGCAATTTCCCGTCGGCTATGCTCGGTCGACCATTACTCGAATAGCCGACGGTACCGTCGGATAATATCTTTACCAACGGTAAGAACCCGACAGTGAGCCGTCGGAAATATTTTGATAATCATCCGCCTCACAGTAACTCAATGACGCTTATATCCGACTGTTCACTGTCGGTTATATATTTTCCGAGGGTTATTGCATCCTGTCGGTTTTTGTAGTAGTCGACAGCACATTTCACTGTCGGAATTATTGATAACCAAGAGAATCAGTAGATTTTTTTTTTGACAATTAATAAACCACATAGATTTGTAAATTATTGACGATGAAAATATTTAGGCCTGCTATCCATTTTTGTTTTTCTGTTTCGCTCTCTCTTTATTTAGCTCACATAATGTTAATCCGTAGATTTCAGATCAATCGCCCAAGATTTCATACACGTCAGAGAAATAAATTTAACATTGCACATATTTCACATATTGCAGATGCACACATTTAAATAAAAATAGGATCACGATTACAAGATCCAGTGCGTCTCCCATAGCAGTAGTGGGTGAGAAAGCCAGCGGCGGAGGGACGCTCCTGCCGGCGGGACTGAGCAACGCATCAGTGCCTCTGAGACGCAGAGGTGGCCTCGGCAGCTCCTTCTCGGTCGTTGCAGTCGCCACATCCAATAGAAAAACCAGACATCCAAGCCTGCCAATACTTGATCTTGGCATCATGACCACTCCGCGCCACGGCCATTGCCTCCAATTAGTAGAAACGGGTATCTGTGCCAATTTCGAAAACCAGATAACAATTAATTAGTTGTTTTTTTGGATGAATTGATTAGTAGTTGGGAAAGATGAATCTGAGGTAAGTACGTACATCAGAGGTCGATTGATTAGCAGATGGAAAAGATGACCATGCATCCCATCGATCTGATCTTGCAGCGCTATAAACGAGTACACACTTTGAGGAGACAAACCATAAACAGAGACTTAGAGGAGACGAGATTACCTCTCTGGCAGATCTGGAGACTCTGAGCGCTCCTGCCTCGACCTGGCGGTTCTGGAGCGGCGGCGTCCTCTGTCCAGTGAGCACGTCTTGAAGGTACTTCCCTCTTGGTGTCCTGACTACGCCTCTGGTTCGGCTTCTTGTGCGAATCAGACAGGCGGCTCAGCGCCGCCGACCGCGGTAGCTGCTGGCGGCGACGGTAACGCCGTCGACCTCGCGCCTCCGTTCGTGTACAGGCTCCTTGCGAACTCTGGATCAATGGTTACGTACGCATTAACGGCAGCATATCAATCGGCGGGGAACAAGGTGCGAACAAAAATTAACCTTCTTTTCCAATCCTGCGCAGTGGAGAGATGATTGAAGAAACGTAGATTTGTATCCTTCAGGCGCGTGGCCGACGTTGTGTTGAGAGTTCCATCCTTGCTCTCGCTCCTTTCCGCGGCGGCGGCGGCGGAATATCACCCTCGTGGAAAGAGAGAAGGGGAATGGAGGGGAATGTTAAGGGAAGCGCAGAAGATTAGGAGACTGCAGAAGTTACGGGAGTAAAATAGGTGGGCGTGGGGAGTGCGGCTGCGCGTGGATATTTTGGCGATCCCGCCAAGAATCGTGGAGAAGCAAAACCGCCTAACCTTATCGCGCCATATGGAGTTAATTTTTTTTTCTTTCACGTCGTATCGAGTCGATATTTTCGCTAATCGAATAGTAGCCGAAATTACCGTTTCTCTTTCTCAGGAATTTTTATCGGTCTAAAATTCAGATTTCTTTAGACGTCCAAATATAAGCTAATTAATTAATTAACTTGGTGGTGCAAACTAGTGACTTTCTGGTACCGTCAATGGTCATGAAAATGACGATTAGAAATCATTTTGTATATTACTTCTTCTGTCCGGTACCATCGGCGATGTTCGATCATACCACAAACGCCCACCGGCCATTAGCCTCCATTGAATAACATAACCGAGGGTCAACCTTTACCATCGGTAATAACTATGCGCCCTCCGCTATTGTTGCTTATGACCGAGGGTTATTAATTGACCGTCGGCTATTAATTCATATATCCGAGAGTTACTTATGAACCGTCGGCTATGTACCAAATACCCGACGGTGGTAAATGTACCATCGGGTATTAGTATGAACCGTAAGATATAATAGGTCGATAGCCGAGCGTTTTTTTATCACGGTCGGTTATTTCATAACACCGTCGGTTAAGCAAGGTCATAACCGAGGGGTCGACTAAAACCGTCGGCGATTAGCAGCACCGTCGGCCATTAGTGTAACAGCCGACGGGCCGTCGGCTATTAGTATTCACCGTCGGAAATAAGGGGATTTCTAGTAGTGACAGTTGGTCAGACATGACATATGAGGAGGAGCTTCATTGTTTTTTATCCCTTTTCTGGGATTATCCATAAGTTTTGTTATCATTGATTCACATAGGTTGTTTCTCATTATAGGTGGTGGGTGGCTCTAGGTTTTGTTTTTTTGATATATGGCAATGAGTTTTTTGTAAGATTTTTAGTGCACTGATTCTTACTTTCCTTTTTTTCCTCTCTTTTTTGATGTTTTATAGTGGCTGGAATGCCCGATGTTGTTCGTCGCAAAGTAACCATAAGATCCAGATTTTCTACCCTTCGTTACAACAAGGTGGTCAAACAATTCAACCTTATTCAAAGGGGTCACATCATTAGGAATGGCTTCCCTTTTCTGCCACCTAATGGTTCCAATGCCATTAACTCAATGGATCATTGATCATATTGAGTATGGCTGTGAAGGGGTTTTCAAACACAAGTCCTAGTCGTTCATTTTCTACAAGGACTTTGTCAATGCAATCTTTGGGTTCGACAATGGATCCAGGAAGTTTGTTCTCGCTAGCAGTGATCCAGCTGTAATAGCTGAAGTAGAATTGCTAAAGGCCAGGTATACCGTTAATGAAAAAATCCCAGTCAGCAAAGTGGTAACTTAAATGCTTGCAAACAACACTGAGGATGGTTTCATGAGAAGTTTCATGATGTTCTTCATAACAACAGTTCTCTGCCCACGTACCTTGAATTTTGTCGATCCAAGAATTCTCTATTCCCTGAGAAAAGTTTCTAATATTCGGAAGTTGGACTACGGATTTTTCTGTTGGAATCATCTGATGACTGAAATTGACAAGTACAAAGATAAATTGTATCGTCCTGTAAAGTCAAACAGTCACAATAGCCACCTATGGGTTGGCGGATGTCTCCCCGTTCTCACTGTAAGTTGTACAGTATATCCTTTCATTTATCTTTTTCTTTTTCTTTCATTTCTTTCTCACAGAACCAGATTTTCATGTTATTTTTTTCTGCTGTTTCAAACAGAGTGCATATATGGATCACGTTGATTTCAAAGGAGAAGACGAAGGGTTTGATTATGATCGACCGAGGATTTATCATGTTAGGCAGAGCGACTTCGACCTTCTTGAACTACTTGATCGGCAGAGGACTTCCAGAAAGTCTTATGGGGTGTTGGAGGTACATTTTTTTCATGACATCTTCTTTTTTCTGTAACTTTGTTCCTCTGTTTCTTATATCAGCTTTTTTCATTCATTTTCTTGTTTTTTGCAGATCAAGGATATAAGTTTGACACCATATGTAGAGCTTTATCGCAACCCTGAACATCTTCATGCTCTTCAAGGCATCCCTGACTCTGATGATGAGGGTGATATGCTTTTGCTTGGCGAAAATGAAGGGCCCCCCGATGCTACACCTGATCCGCCAGTGTTGCGGACAATCCAGAGATCCATCACGATGCTCCTCATATGTATGTTGTTGTTGACATTCCAGATGATGTCGCCCCTTCTACACCTGTTAGAGAAGATCATTCTCAGATTAGCAACAATGCTCCTTCTGCATTTTTGTTTGACAATGCAAACTTACTCGCTGACAATCCGCAACCGCATAATGTAAATGATGTTCAACGTTTTTTCCTTATTGGCTTTTTTCGAGATGGCTGGTTCTTACATGGTTCCCTGTTTTTCTTTCTTTTTTTTCCAGGTTGATGCTCTGATTGATGAAGTACTTTCCAAGCATCAAGCAAAATGGCAAGAGTCCCACCAGCGGGATCTAAAGGACTTGGCAACCGTGCTTAAAACTATCATGTCCGTGAATGGCAACCTTGGTATTATAGAAAATGGCGTTCATAGAACAGATGCTATGGCTATTATTGGCAGTTCATCATGCCCTGATTACCACATACCATTGCAGGATCAGTTCTCACAGGATTAGGGTAACTTTCTTTACTCTTTGATGCCATTTTTTCTAGCACAAAGAATATGCTTTTTGTTGGTAGTAATGTCAATTTTTTCGCGTGTTCAATTTTTTTTAAAAAAAATCAGTCATTGAGTGTGATGCTCTGGACATCAAGATACCCCAAGTTGATGAACACATGAACTGTTCGACTGCTTCTATTGAAGGAAATCATTAGGAAGTTCACTATTGCTACCAAACTCCTCCTCGTCAGCGCCAAGCTAAACCTGATGAAACACAATGTAATTTTTAGGTGTTTTCTCTTTTTTTACACCCTTTTTTCTTGTTTTTGCCTAATGCTTGTTCCTATCTTTTGTATTATTTAGGCTCAACCAACTTCTACTAAAAATGCTTTATTGCCATGTGCTAGTCCTAGTGATTCATCCACTCACAATATTGCTACATCTTGTGATGAATTACTTTCCATGCCTTGTTGCTCTAACAATGAAGCTTCTACTTCCTCTAGTGTTTTTGTTGATACTAACCATGTAGAGGAATTAAATGAGCTCAAGGCCCAAGTCACTTCTTTGAAGAAAGACTTGGAAAAGCGTCATGTTGGGAAGTCCACACTTGACAATATGTTGAGTGTTCAAAGACGCCCCAATGACAAGAGTGGACTTGGATTCAACTCCAATAACAAGAACAAGTCCAAGTCTATCAAGAAGAATAAGGGCCAAGAACAAGTCAAGGATTCGGCCAAGATTGTGTGCTTCAAGTGCAATGTTGAAGGGCACCATGTTAGATCTTGCCCTTTGAAGAAGAAGGCTCATAGTGAGAAGCAACAAGGGAAGAAGCCTCAAGTTCCTCAAGTTGAAGAACAACCTCTTCCCAAGAAGAATCAAGCTATTCCTCCTTAAGTCGATATTCCAACCAAGAAGAGAGGAGGAAGTCGATGTTGCTACCTATGTCGTGAGAAGGGTCACCTTGCTTCTTCATGCACAAATGGTACCTTATCCAACCCCATTATAGTTGATAATGTGTATTCTCTTCGGAAGGATAAGGTTGGCAATGTGTTTGCCAAATATGTTGGTACTCAAAGTGGTGTCAAGAAAAGAACCATTTGGGTTGCCAAACCTATTGTGACTAACCTCTTAGGACCCAACTTGGTTGGGGACCAACAAGCTAAAACTTGATCAATAGTTGTTGTTGGCGGGCATTGGAGACTTGGCTACATCATGAAGAATTAAGGGATCTTCATCAATTATATTCTCTCAAGCCAAGTCAATTGGATTATATTGTTCTATCTCATATCCAATGTTCCTCCTTGCGGTAACTTTTATTTAAATCATATATACATTGAAAGTTGCTTGCACCCTTACATGTGTTTGGTTTTGTACCTTGCTAGTGTTTGTATGTGTTGTGCTCTCTACTTACTTATCTTGAGAAATCAAGCATGTGTATGTTGGTTTGCACACCATTTACTTGTTTTGAGCCTTATTGCTTTCATTTGATATCTTATCTTGTTGGCTCTCTTTTGAGAGATTAATGGACCATTCCATTTTGGGAGAGTGATATGCTTCGTGCACTTCACAAACCTAAAAATGTGTGTACATGAGAAATACCACTTAGTGATGATATATCAATATTATCTATTCTCT
Source organism: Poa pratensis (assembly GCA_947311845.1). Lineage (NCBI taxonomy): Eukaryota > Viridiplantae > Streptophyta > Magnoliopsida > Poales > Poaceae > Poa > Poa pratensis. Next base: position 13,536,128 of record CAMZMU010000085.1, on the reverse strand, counting down.
ATGTGGTATGTCATGCTCATGAGAAATTCAAATTCTATAATGTCCATTAATTTCTCGAGTTGTTTTTGTTTGCCTCTTGCTTTAAAGAAATTTTGGATTATCACGTTATGGGGGAGTAATAAGCTATGTGCATATTACAAGCCTAGAAAATGTGAATATGTGAGGTATTGCCACCTTGAATTGATATTCTTATTATCTTATTCCTTTGTGGCATGTTTCTCAAACAAGTTCCTTTTGCTTAAATGCTTTTTGCCTCTCACCGTTGGATCTTGTTTGTGATGGAATTTCTTGACATGGCTTTCCCTAAATATGTTCTCATATATCTCTTTGGGAAACCATTTGCTTCAAGCATGATGACGGGAAAATGGGGCGATCGCAAAATAATACGTACGCGTCCACGTCATAGAGACAGATAGTATAATTTAAATGCGTAAATGCATAAGATGAATAAAGATATCAAACATTGCAGGTACTTTATTTCCAGAACTCTTACATATATATAAAAGATCTGTTAATTACATCTCCGGAGAGAAAACCCCTGATTAAGAATTCCAACATAACTATTACATAGAATTACAACATATGAGCACTACAAAGTGTAGAAAAGCAAACTACAAAATGTAGAAATAAAAGTCCTCCTCGTTGTCGTCGATGTCAGCATATTCGGGGAGCCATGAAGTATGTCTATGCTAACGTATGGGTAGCATAATATTTATCATATGATCTTTATAGCACGTACATGACTTGGCTATTTTTACCTAGTTCATTAACCATTCGAAAGTAATGTTTTATGTTATATGAGCATTTTTAATGGTTAATAATCTAGTTCAGCAAGCATGTGTGCAATATATGGTATAACTCATTTTGTGAGCCAAGTTTATCATGCATGTGATTTCTATATGCATGCATGGAATGGAGAAAATATCTTGTTCAATTTGTAGCAGCGTATATAGCATTGCATTAAGCCAATATGGGTAGGCTATAACATATATGAAGGTTAAGGATGCACTACGATTATGTTTAGTGCAAGCAACATAGGCTATGATCCTAGTTATCATTTAATTATGTAAATGCACACACCTATATGAGAGGGATGCATAGTTTGATTTTAATCTATATGGTAGATTATCATATGACATGCATACACCTATATGCAGTGTGTGGTATGAATTTAGCATGTACATAGCAATTTGTTAAGCCACCATACGGGCAAGCTATATGAGAATATGATGATGAGATGCACTATGTTATATTTAGTGCAAGTGACATAGGGCATTAATTTTGTGGATGCATTCACTAATATGAAGGAACGTATGGTTTAATTTTAATCTATATGGGAGATTTCTTATGATATGAGAATTCATTGCTCACACGCAATTGTGTATTTAACTTATGTTTAGTTTATATATGCCTACACCTATATGGAGTGCATGACATGAACATAACCGCATGGAATTTAATGGTGTAATATGATTCCAACACATATTAGGACACTAGTTTTATATGAGAAACTAGTGACATAATTATATGAGCATGTTTTAATGCAGTTTCACTTCACCCGTATTATGACTAGCACCGTGTAGCAATATGCCCACGTGTAGCATAACCGAATGGAGCAAGAGTATATATCAATTTCTATGTTTCATGGGCATGATGGAAATTATCAACTTAGTTTAGTTATATGAGACTAAACAACGCATGGAGTAAATATTATGCATGAGTATTTTGATAATCATATTTATTTCAGTATTGACAACATGGGGGCACTATGTCATATCTAGTGCAAAATCAATATTGGGAGTTTGGGAAATTATCTAGCTTATACGTGCATCCATATAAGGGCATGCACAATTAATTTGATTGATATATGGATATAGGCCAGCATGCAGTACGCTTGCCTAACTAATTTCAGATTAACCAGGTGAAGAGAGCAGGATGCTGCGCTACTTCGGGTTAGTGAATACTCTAATCATATATGGCCGAGCATGCACTAGGTAATATTAGCCCGAGAGTGTATGTACTACTTGGAGCTAGTGAATATTTAAAACATACATGGCTGCATGCGTTGGGTTTAATTTTACCAAGTCTGTACCATGTACTAATCCAGATAGTTAGCTAGATCTGTGCAAACAATATTATATCTGGCCTCTTTCACGTCTACATGACTAGCACTACAAACATGCAACCGTGACTTAATATTAGAGGACAAGACATATTTTATATGCAGAAATCATATTGTAATTCCTACCAAGATGGGATTTATGAGACCCAAAATAATATGGATTTTGTTTCTACTTCTATTCTTGATTTGTATCAACATGGAGATCGGAATCGCCATGTGACCGAACCAAGACGAATTTTATTATGGGCACCTAGTTTGTATCAAGATATGACCAAAGATCGCTATGAGACCAAACTAGGAGTTTAGTTTATTTCCTTATTTGTATCATCATGGAGCCCGGAGTCACCATGAGACCAAATCAAGGTCAAGTTTTAATTGAACAAGGCATATTCAATATGGAGCAAATATGTTCTAATTTCTATCGGCTAGAACTTTATGAGAGCCAAACAATATGGGTGTTGATCTCTATTTTTATCCTTAATTCGTATCTACATGGGACCGGAGTCATCATGCTGACCGAACAAGGAGCGGGGTGATTGATTTATGTTTGCATCCTTAATTTGTATCATCATGAGACCGGAGTCATCATGCAGACCAAACAAGGAACAAGTTTTAATTAAACATGGCATATATGCAATATGGAGTTTGTTTCTATCAGCTAGGACTTTATGAGACCCAAACAATATGAGGTTTGTTTCTATTTCTATTCTTGATTTGTATCGACATGGAGATCGGAATCGCCATGTGACCGAACCAAGAAGAATTTTATTATGTGCAAATTTATTTCCTTATTCGTATCATCATGGAGCCCGGAGTCACCATGAGACCGAATGAAGGTCAAGTTTAATTAGACATGCTAGAGCTATCCTATGCGGTAAGCAAGAAAGCAATATCTAAGAACATAGTATGAAGAGGGCTACGGGTTTGCTTTTCCTTCTCTTTCTCACCTTGCAAGCTGAGGATGAATGGAAGCAGCGATGAACACACGGATGGCGGCGTATCGTACCCGTGGATGTCGAACGGCCGGCCGGCAGCAACTAAACAGTCAACACGTATCAAAGCGTGGCTGTTGAGGAGCTGAAGGCGAGCAACGCTGACTACGAGTGCCGGCGGCGTGAATGCAGATGAGCAGCGCCGCGAGAGAGCGATGGACTAGTGCGTGTATCAGCGATGGGCAGGTGATTGGTGATTTGCGATTGGTTATTCGTTGGAGATTGCTGATCGATCATTAGCTTGCCGAGTGGTGCTTCCAGCGATGGACTGGCATGATTTTCGACTCTCGGGTAGCGATGAGTACTGCTCATTATATAGGCAGCCAGCGGGAGACTCTTCGGAGATGGAGCGCGTGCACGTTCTGACGATCGTGGGTGAGAACGTGGGCGTAGTGGCTGCTCTGCAGATTGAGCGTCAAGTTTCCTGGCGCTACGCGTGCAGGTTTAATTTCTGAAGCGATCTAAGAAGGCCGGGGCATGCCATTCGATTACCCAGTGTGCCCGCATGGGCCACTGATCCATACTTATGTTAATTAAGTAGCTATAAGATGGCCTCTTAATCCTTTGCATGCGCACACATCGACTGCCACCATTTTTTAATCATTGTGTGGGCTTTAATTATATGAACGCAGCCATGCATGGCTTAATTTGGGCTATGGGCTAGGTGATTAGGTTGTTAATCTCGCCGCTTAATCCATACATGATACATGCATGTACGTAGCTGCTATATGAGACCATGAGGTATATTTTCCCGCGATGTGTATGGTTTAAAATACATACGAATTAGCTAGCTAGCTGAACGTCAAGCTCAAATGGTTAGCCAATATTAATTTACTGCGAATTTCCTTTGATGCGGTATTTTGCACATATAATGCGACAGTAAAGTTTTGTCTGGCGGTCAAATATTTGGTAAATTAATATCGTCTCAATGACAAGTGTTTAAACCGACACCGGCAGATATTTATTTGCCGGTTGAATTTCTCATGTGTTGATTATATTTTATGAAAATCGAGGGTCGCCAACACGACATATCTATCGATGGTTTTATTTTTCATGAAGATATTAATTACTATCGATGATTTATGTGTCGAACAATTTATCACCTTTTATCATAAGGCAAATCTGATTTTCTACGATTTATCTCATTATTTAATCATTTTGTCATATTTCGAATTTGCTTTATATCTGAAGACAAAATCAGTGTCAACAAAGCAACTCCTTGGAGTTGCTTTGCATTATTGCGTGATTTTTGAAGCTATCGAGAATATCTATCTATCTAAGCATGGCTTTTAATTCCTACCCTTTGCATTATGCTTATGTTTTGTGAATATGATCTTGAATATATCTTTGCAATCCACCACCGAGAAATATCTCCATACATTACTTGTCTTGACAAGTGATAATCATATTTGTGGTAAATATATTGATCTTATTCACTTTGGCTCTTGCTTTGAATTGCCTTATTTGATTGCCAAGGATTTGTTTTGATCTAACTCTCATTTGTCTTCCTTGTATCTTTTGGATCCTTTATT